>OY282449.1:31421377-31858877 GCA_958295655.1 Palloptera scutellata
TTTTTACATCATTTTATCGATACTCACGATATGACGCAATTGCTCTTAACTTTATTAACTTCACTCTACATCTTGATACATTTGCTTAAAGTTTTGTGTTGCCATTGCGCACAAAATAGTATTAAACAAATTGCATTTCGACCAAAAGCAACTCTGCAACGAGCGCAATGTACCCACCAGACCGAGTGCGAGAGGAAAATGTAATGTGTTCGCCGAACAGCGAACACCAACATAACCACGGCCTAAGCAGTGACGGGCAACGAGCGCAAAGCGAACAAAAATAGAGCATTGGCAATTTTCAATATTCATCGCAGCGTATCATTCTTCATTTGCGTATCTATGCAGCAGCCTTGAATGCACGCAAAGCTTTGCCAGCGCTGTGCGTTTTTCTTATTTCCTCTCATTCTTCTTCATCTTGCTCGCTTACATTCTCGATCAGCTCACTTGCTGCGTCAATAGATTCACCAGCTCGGTGCGATCCATGTTATTGAGTGTGTGCATATCGACACCCAATGCTGCTGCTACCGCTTCAATATCCAACCCGAAAGATGTCAGCAGCTCTAGGAAGCGCATTTCCTCACCCGTTAGCGGATTGGTGAGCGTGGGGCATGAGTGATTACATTGTGGCCAACTGCAGCGCTCCAGCAGTCGAAGGGCACATTTTTCGGGTACCCGTGGTACACGATTCCGCCGATTTGCGTTATTCGCTGAGTGTTTCTTTTGTGGCATCGAATCAATAATATCGATGCCGACTCCGGCACTACCGCCAAACGGTTGCTCCTGCTGGTATTGCAGTTCACGGTCACGTTGTCGTTGTCGTTGTCTTTGCGCCGCTTCCTGCTGTTCTTTGCGTCTGCGCTTGTTTCCCTGGCGTTGCTGCTGCTTTTTCGCATTCCTATGCGAATTGCTGTTATTGCCTGCAGCTCCGTTCTGGTTGGTACGCCGCCGGTTCTTTTGATTTCTTCGTTCATGGGCAGCTGTGCCATTCTTGGAGATAGCAATATTGTTGCTGTGTCGTGAATTGCTTGCTCGTTCTTGTGATGCGTCGTTTTTCTTGTGGCTGTTGCGGTTTTCGTTCCGGTGTCGTTGTTGTTGCCTTTCATGTCGTCGTCGTTTGCGCTCTTCGCGCTGCTCCTTTGTGAGACGATTTCGATTGTGATTCGGATGATCGACAATGTTTTCTTTTCGGTCTTTACGCTTTTTCTGATGCCGCGGAGCATTGTGATTGCGTTGCTTCTTCTCTTGTGTGAGCGTTGTGGCTTCAGTGGAACGCTTCAGTTCGTCATGACGTTTACGTCGTGGCCGCGTCGAATGTTCCCAACAGCGCAACGCTGAGGGCAATGAAATATCATCGATCCTAATGTTGACCCAATCACGCTTCGAGAGTACTGCATGCCCAATGCAGGACGGTGCAAAGACAGCAGTGACATTATCGAGGGAAGATCGTAGTGCGCCGCCCATTTCGTGTATGTAGTTCCATTGCTGCGGTGTTACTGGCGCACCCACGTTGTCTGCTCTCATTTGTGCTTCATCGAAAAGCCATTGAAATACAAAGAGAGGAGCTGTATGCCAAAGAGGGAAAGAGGAAAGATGTGAGCATATGGCAGGAATTTGGAATTCGAGCTCTGTACTTACATTTCAAAGTTGGATACAAGCGGTAGCCAAAGTAACAACGCCACGGCTCCGTGGCATGTTGCTTTACGCATTCTTCAGGCAAAAGACCCTGCCACAATTTCCAACCTTGGCGAACCGCGTCACTTGATGCTACCGCTGCCGGCGTATAAGGTTCTCGATCTAGAAACCAGCCAGAATCGCTAACACCACGTACTGTCACCATGAGTTTACGTTCATGTAGTAAATAATCTGTTATGCGATCCAGGTTTAACATAACGCCCAAGCCACCAGCAGATGAGCCTACCAGCAACAATTCAGCACCCGCGACACGCCCCAGTCCGAGCGGTATTAAATCGGCAATCACTTGACGCAAAATTAGCGCGCCCATAAAACGCCAGTTATTGTCACGTGATGAAACTTCAGGGGTGACGCGTGTGCCCGACCACGAATCACTGCTGCAGTAGGGCACGAGTACGTGATTTGCATTGTGCCAATAGGGATTCTCTTCGGGCAGGGGAGATAGTATGCCGCCGACTGCAAATGAAAGAGAAAGTAACAGTTAAAATCGAGTCTCACCTCAGTTTTGTTGTATTTTTGTGTACTAACCATCTCTTGTTTCCGGCCACTGTGCCGATGTCATTAAATGCCTCAAACGCAACCAACGCGCCCGGCACGAGCGTATGTCATAACAGTGCCAGCCGCCTTCCAGAAACACTATCCACTTCTTGGAATTGGGATTCTTACGTAAATAGAAGCCTGCATGCGAGCCATCATTGCACGTGATCGTGCGATTCGAGAGAGAGACACGCTTCAGTGAACGCGAACGATCAGGATACGCAGTCGCGTCCACATCACGTTCCAAAATTAAGTTATTCTCCGAGACGAGATTTTCTCCTGCTGCACTTTTGTTCAAATTATGTAACGAATCGGATGCTCCGGCTGCAGCATTGCCGCCTAGTAATGGCGCTGCCATGAGAAATATCGATGATGATGGCGGCGAAGAACGTGCATGATCAAAATTCAATATCACAGTAAAGAAAATGAATACAATCCACGAATGCGCTGAAAGGTATGCCACGTTATTTCGGCTACAACATGAATGTGATCTACACAAATTAGCAACCTTTGTTGGCGTCGCCGTTGTGGACGTAGCTGTCGTTGTGGATCGTATTAAAATATGTGGAATACGGGTGCTATTCTGTGATGAGCTCGTTGTGATTGTTGTCTGTAATAGATAATAAGAGGGAAATTTTTATTGTTAGTTTATGTTTACTGCTATTCACCCTGTTATCCAAATATAATATATGGGATATATGGGAGAAAAAACAAAATTAGTTGAAAGAAATTTGAATTGTGCTCTTTAAAATGTGGGGCCTTGTCATGATTATTATTATTATTATTGCTGTTCTTATTGTTGTAATCGTAAACTACCAAACGAATTGTCGTCGCACGACAATACTCATTGTTTGCTGTTGCTCGTGATGTTGTTGTTGTTGTGGTTTGTTGTCTCGTAATATTACCACTTCTTTTTCACTTAGTTTCATTTTATGTTTGTTGTTGTTGTTGTTGGTGTTGCTGTTGTTGTGTTTCACATACATACATATATACTTTTTCTTTGGCGGAAAAACTTGCTTTGATCAAAATGCGAGCAAGAAGCTTCGCGATAAGATCAAAGAAATTTTACCGATTTTTGTTGTTTTGTTTTTTCGTTAAGAGATACACAAAACGAAATGAAAATAAAAACAATAGCGGCAAATTGTTGATATTGTTGTTGTTATTATTGTATATGACTACGTACATACAACAGAAACTCAATGAGGTGCTGCTGCCGCTGCTGCTGCCGCTGCTTGCCTGCCTCCCTGCCTGCCTACCTGCCAGCAATTCATTGCGAATACGCGACGCGAGTACAACTTGAAAATATTTGACGTATTTATGTATCAAAAATATTTTAACGGTTAAGTTGAATACGAACTTTGAAGTACATACATACATACATATGTATGTAAGTGATAGATACCATACATATGTACATATGTATTTAAATTCCTTTTGCTTTGTGATAACGCGATAGCTGGAATTGCTACCTACAAGTATTTTCACCAGAGTACCATAGCTCAGCTGTGGCATTGCCACATACCATGAAAGTAAATAATTTTAAAATATTTATAATTAATATCTCAAGAGTTTCTGTCTTACTTTCCACTTCTCTGGGTTAGCAACATCTTCTGACTCCTAACGATGAGTTGTACAGACATATTATCGTCATCTCTAGGAATTGGAGTCGTCGCTAGACAGTAATACATAAATGTAAAGTGATCTCTCAAAAAATTCGGTATACTACTGTGGGCAAAAAGTAGTAAGACTTTTTAATTTAAATTTCGCGCGGAAACTCATTCATCAAAATATTATGTTTTTAAGGTTGGTATGACTGTCGGTGACATCTGTGCCAAATGTCACATCAAAATAATCATTAGTGTTTAGTATACGCTTGTCTTTCTGAAGTACAAAAAGTGCATTCGGCGATTTTCACAATGAGTGAAATTATTCAACAAAGAAGTTCCATGAAATTTTGTGTGCGGAATCAAATTTCTGGTGCCGAAACGTTCAAAATGCTTTGGTGATCAAAGGCCTTTGGTGATAATTGTATGTCGCGAGCAAGTGTTTTTGATTGGTACAAATTGTTCAAAGATGGTCGAGAACGCGTTGACGATGAACCACGTCCAGGACGGCCATCAACATCAACTGATGATCAACACGTCAATAAAATCAAGGAATTGGTGCTCGAGAATCGACGATTAACAGTCAGAGACCTTACTGGCATCGTTGGAATATCGGAAGGATCAGTGAAAACCATTTTAAAACATCATTTGGGCATAAGAAGAGTGAATGCACGATTGGTTCCAAAATCACTGCATTGGTTTTACGAGACCATTTTCATCAGCCAAAAATTCGACTGATATCGTTACGCAACCACCCTATCACCCTATTCGCCTGACTTAGCACCGTGTGACGTTTAAACTAAACTAAACTAAAAAAACCGCTTCGTGGACACCGTTACCGTTTTGAGTCAATTGAAGACATTAAACATGAATCGCTAAGCGCATTGAAGGCTATTCCGGAAATTGACTTTAACAACTGTTTCGAGAATTGGAAAAAACAAAAACGTTGGCACAAGTGTATTGGGGCCGGGGGATTACTTTGAAGGGGACGAAATAGATTTGGAAGAATTTATAAAAAAATTTGAAATTATGAACAAAGTCTTACAACTTTTTGCCCACAGTAGTACTTTATGTTTCAGTGGTTAATATAGTTCAAAATTTGTTTTTCCTTAGGATCTACTTTTACCAAATAGGATTTATACTTAGAAAAAAATTGACTCCTAGCGATGAGTGGTACTAGAATGTCAATTCCTTTGCGGAATTATTAGGCTCTTTCGGTATATGAAAAAAATAATTTGTGTCAGTTATTTTTATTTATACAGTAGTTTTCACTTACAACGATTTTGCGGGGAACACCAAAAATGGTTTGCTTTTAGTGACAATTTTTCCTTTTAGAGACAATTGGTGGTTACGTTTTATTGTATCATTTCAATAATAAGCTCGTTTTAACACAGAACTATATAAAAAATTTGAACGCTAAAATGATTAGAAATAAACGTAAGTTTACTATGACCAAATGATACGGGTTCGGTTTAAGTAAAAATTAAAGTTCGTTACAAATGAAAAATATTGCGAATCTATGTATGTAAAAATAAAAAAAATCTAAACAAATTATTTGTGTTTCGATGAAATTATAAGGATTAAGATCAAAGGCTAAAGCGCCAGCAAATTATAAGCAATTCAAATAACAAATTCTTGCATGTATGTATTTATGGTATGTAAAGCTCGACAAATGTGTGCGTGTGTGTGTGAAAAATAGTAATTAATATGTAAGGTGACAATTTAATAATCATAACAAGTTGAACGAATCGAATACTTATGTATAAGAAAACAAACAGCAAACTTAGCATACCATACCTACATGCAAACATACATATTTGTATTGACCATTCACTTAACTCGCTATTGCGAGTGGGTAATTAACGGCGCTTAAAATCGCTTTTAATGGTCGACCGCGGCAGCCGGCGACGGCAATTAAATGCGCTCAAAGACTCATTACTAATTTGCATAGTTGTTTGTAGAAAAGGCTGTGGGTGAGAGGAGCGGAAAGGGATGGCAAAGTAAGGTATAAAGCGAGTGGCTAAAAGCGATTAAAATTGAGGTTCGCTCTCAATTTGCTCCTCTTATTTTAATAATTAGTTACGATCGATGTCCGGTTCAAGTCTATATTTTGTAATTTCTCTAAAAAACAGTTTGGCGCCGACTGGTAGCATGTTCGTTTCTTTTATTAAATATTTCATGCGAATATTGTTGAGATTGCGATAAGTAAACAAAATATTGAAGTATGTGTGCATGAATGTGTTTTAGTTAAATTTTAGCAAATGTTAACTGAACTCGGCATTAAACTGTAGGTCCCTTCCATTCATGTACAAATATAACGCGTCACAACATGAGTGGATGCGAAAAGCTCGGCCTAGGCCCTCCATGGGCTGTTGTGACATTAAAAGTAAAGTAAAGTAAGTTAACTGAACTAAACATTCATTTTATAGACTTGGGAGCATAAGAGAGTCTTACGATGAGTGAAGTGTACTTATCAATGAAATATAAAGAGAATGAGAGAGCGACTACACGAGTTAGTTCGTTTTTGCTTATATGAATTCAACTTGAATTAATTTCTTACGATTGATAGTTGGCGTTGTTGTTGTTGACGGTGTTGTTATTGTTGTTGACTTTGTTTTTGTTGTTGTTGTTGCCGCATTTAAAATGCTTTGATTATAATAATTAAATTCCTATTTCTTTAGCCCTTTGGCGGCGCTCATTAAAATTTTTGAGCACGTCGTCGTTGTCGTCGTTGGCTTTGATTCGTATTGATATGGTTGTTGTTGTAAAGTAATTGTCTTATTATTATTGCTATTTTAATGATTATTACCTTTTACACACATGCATACATAACTACATATACAAAATTGTTGTTGTTATTATTATAGCGATCGTATTCTAAGCTCTCTTTCTCTTTCTCTCCCTCTCCCTCTCACTTTTTCTGCCACCATTTATCTAAGGAAATGAACCGAGCAACACGAAAATTCTCTGACATTTCAGTGGGGAACACCGCCCGCTGATTTTCCAATCGGTCATCATCGTCTCTAACGCCATTCGATTTCCAGCAACAACGCGGCAATAATTGCGGCAAACTTCAGAGAGAATTTTTAACGAAGCAGTCACGGAATTACAACAACAACTGCAACGTAATAAATGAGAAAAGTTAAGCAAAAAAGGGTGGGGGAGGAAAGTGGGCGACACTGTGATTGGGTTTGCGCTTCAATGGCTCTGTTCTTTTTGCTTTTCAGTAGGGAATTTCGATTTTTTATAAACGCTTTTTCTGCAGCTGCTTCTTCTTAGCTTTTATTGAGTAGTAGCCATCTGTCTGTGTGTCTGTCTGTCGATAGATTCGGCAATGTACGTGCGCAAAGGTTGTTCTCTTCATTATCAACTTCATTCTCGTCAACCAAATGTTGTTGTTGGTTGTTGCCATTTTCGTACGATAATAATGCAAATTATTATTATAATAATAAGAATATAAATAACGTTTGCTGATTTCTAGTTCAATGGAATTTGGCGTTTTGCGTATTTGAAAGTGCGATGCTTCTCAGCAGTTAGTCTAAGGCGTTCTTAATCAGTATCACCGGCGACACCGTCGATGTTAGCCGACTTCTTTTATATATGAACAGTGTATGTATATGCCAGAAATGTTGTCGCCTTATCATTTAATCGCATTATGGCGGTGTTGGCTGTTACTTGAAATATGGTGGTTTTGGATTTGAGTTTTTTATTTTAATATGTATTTTTGGTTTTTTTATTTGATTTAATTTGATTTTGAATTTAATGCATGTGCCGCATTCAACATTATTTGGAGCGTTGATGCGGTTCGATCCAAGTCTGTCCTACATCGATTGAAAGTTCAAAGAAGATTTTGGATGATTTGTTCTTCTTTTTTTTCTTCGTTGCTGGTTATTTACGCATATATACCATACATATGTATGTAAACAATCGTAGTTCATTATAGTCGCACAAATGTGAAACAGAAGAGAAGATACACGCATTGAAGGTGCCTGTATGCAGTTAAAAGAAATTTATATTAATTTACATTTAGAGACTTTGATTTTGTAGGTGGGTGCATGGGCTGAGCAATGAATGATTATTAAATGAATTAAATGCTGAAGTACTACAATTGAATTAGTAAGTATATATTTGATATGTGATTTATGATTTATCTCCGTTGCATAACTTCCGCTTTATAGGCAGAAGAATCTAAAAAAAATTATAGGTTGTAGACCGAGAGATAGAGATCGAAAGTAGGAGTTAGCATAGAGCACATGAGATGAAACTAAGTGAACTGACATTAGGGCCAACTATTTCCATATCAGCGTAATGCAGTGATGGGCAAAGAGTATAGCGATCTCTTCTCTTTTAAAAGTTTCAATAGGTTTATGACCAAGGTTAAACAGGAAGAGGACATGAGGCCAATTGGATTCCATCAAGCTAAATATCAGAACTTGACACGAGGAGAAAGAGAAAAGAGGAAAGAGAAACGAAATTTCACCTTATCTCATTTCGAAAAGGTACCAGAAGTCGTTATAGGATTTGGGAAATTTTTTAAATGCACAATTTTAATTTGTCTTCCATATTTCCATACATTTCATCATTCAAAATGCTAAAAAATATTTTGTGAATTTATAGTATGTAAAATTTTTGACTTACACCCGAGAAAATGAGGTGACCAAGTGTTCAAAAATGTATAAATACTCATATATACGTAACATAGTTGGCAAAAGACTATTTTAAAAGATATTAAAACTAAAAGTTGGTGTTTTTATTTGTTTAATTTTCATACCACATGTTTTTTTTTTTATAAAAGCTTGGTCTGCTGTAGTCTGTTGAAAATATATGGAGACCTGCGAGGTTATAATTTCTACATCAATTTTCTTACAGTAGAGTCTCGAAAGAGTGAACTAAGGGTTTTTCACTATATCCAAGTTGTTCACTATTTCGGGTTGGAGAAAATTGTTTTTATTGAGCATTTGTGGCATAAAAACGTTTAAAAGGAACGTAGTATTTTGAGTTGTTTACGTTAAAAATGTTAAGTACTACATTTTTGAAAAATTTTCAATATTAATTTATCTTTTTTGTTCAGTGACTGATTTCTGGACTGACTGGTCACGAAGGGCTTGAAGTGCGAGAATATTTGTGAAGTTGGTCGTGTTTTCTTCAGCTCACTCAATCGCCTGCACAGAAAACATTGTTTACCGTTAGTTTTTTCACTGTTTTGTATTTTGCTTTGCATTTTTCTTCTTTGAATTGAGCAACGCAGATTTATTCGGTTCCCCTTGCGTGGCCTACCATGGTCTGATCCCTTTAACTTGCCCCCATATAAGGATCGTCTAACACTAATTAACGTACAGTTCTTTGAAATACGCCGAAAAACCGCCGATACAGTATTTGTTCACCAATTATTAACTGGAAACATTGGCTGTCGCGCGTTGCTCCAAACTATTTTTATTAACACCAACCCACGTAACCTTAGATCTGTGCCCGATTTTCGTGTTAATACTCACCGAACAGATTATGGCAGCAGCGAACCAATGTCTAGAATGCTTCGAATAGCCAACGGCATTCCAAATGTTTTTGACTTTCACCATAGCAAATTTAGCTTAAAGAATGCTCTGTATAAAGCCTACTCCCCTCCCTCTTCTTGTTAAGCCATGTATAAATGAAAAAATGCCTCCCTCTAAATTAAGTATAGATTTAAGTCATTTTGAATTTAAGTAATTTTCTCGCTTGTACTAAGCTAAATAAATAAATAAATTCTTTCTTTTTAGTTTCTTCGTCTTATTTCTCTAATAGCTGCCAGATACTGTAGCGTTAATTTAAACACTTTTCATACAACAATTCACTTTTTATTGTTAAACATAACATTCTGGCAGTTTGTTTTTGTTATTTTTTTAACATTTTACATTTGTTCACTCTATCTAAGTTTGCATTGTTCTCTCTTTAGAGTGTTCAATACAAAAAAAACGTGTTCACTCTTTCGAGACTCTACTGTATTTTGTTTAGATGACTTTATCATTTTAAATGCAAAATAATTAAATTTATTATTTTGTGATGATTTTCCAAAATATCTTCAAAAAAACTATATCTGTTTACCTGACCTTTGAACAACGTGCGACCCTATAATTTTACGTTCGGTATTTGCAGTTTTAATACCAGCACAAGTTGAAATATTAAACAGTGATTACTTTTGGGTGCAATTTTTTAAATACATTTTTACCGAATTTTCAAAATTTCTGTACGAAAATCGTATAGATGTTCAAAATGGGTTAATGCCAATGTTCGAGACAGCAGAAGAAAAGTCTTCATTCAATGCATGAGAGAGATATCGGATCCGCTCGCATTCCAATCGCTAACCAGATGGTTTAATAAGAACAGCATCTGGGCTGTAATTGCACAGACCAGTTAGACAATGTGCCTCCTCCCTGACACACACCCACCTACTACAGCTATGTTGGCTACAACGAATGGAAGTGTTGAGCAGATTCACACGCACCGTCTTAACGTCTACCTAACCTTCTCGCTTCCAATTAACTGCATAGAAGATGCTCAAAACCCAATATGAACACGTGCAAGGGATCGGCTACATGCAGTGCAAGCAGAGACATTTTATTTGCTTTAAGGTAGCTGACAGTAAGCTAAATAAATGTGGTTGAATATACTATAAGGAAACGTTTGACGTGCATGTTGCTGCTCGCGCGAATTCCTCCACTCCTGCAGGTTCAACTAGTTTTGGGGTGACGATTTTTTGAACATTTTTAAGCCTATTCAAGACAATTAAAGCTCAATCTCAATCACCACTTACATGAGATACTCTTAGGTACCTATGTATGTACATAAAGATTAACGAATTATATTCTTCTCTCCCTTTCTGACTTCCCAGCGACCACTCTCTTCTTTCCACTGATTACATTGTAATAGAAATTTATCATTTTGTCATACTACACACACACAGTGGATCTGTACTGAATAGTAACTTAAAATGTTTGACTTGTCATCGCGATGACGAGAACGGCGACAGCGGCGACAGTGTACCGAAAACATGCCGCTGGCAAGAAAACAACAGCAATAACAACAGCAAAACATCAATGTTTTCGACAATGCTGCTGTGGCGCGCGGTGCAATCACTTTGATTTCATGTACCATCTTGTTCCGCAGTGTTGGCCGCTTTTAAGACTTTTTTGTTGTTGCTGTTTTTTTTTGACAGATTCACATGCCGACAGGTAGATAGATGTACGAGTATGTAGCTATGTATGTAGCTGCGACTTCGACATCAAAATCGGCGGCTCATGAACATTGAGCGAACGAACTTACGAACGAACGAACGAACGAGCGAACGAGCGAGCGAACATAATCACGTTGTTTCATGCGTTGTTAACGTTTTGTATCAAGCTGTGTCGATCTTTTCGATGTGTGTATGTAGCTTTTCGCTACAAAGCTTACAATTTGTACAATTTATTGTCGGTAGGTACTTTTTGTTTTAATTTTCGAATGTGTATGTGTATGAGTTTGTGTGTTTGTTGTGTTTTTGGTCAAATTGTTGGCGCTGTGCTGAAAGCAATCGATTTGCAGGTTGAACCTGGATCGTAATGGTGATCATGATCACGATGCTGCTGTTGATGACGACTACAAGAACATGAAACTGGAAAAAGCAACCACCACAGCCACCACAACAACAACAACAACAACAACGACAACAACAACAACAACGACAACAACACGAAATGTCGAAACGAAAAAAAATCGATTTGAGCCAAAAAATTAAAAGAAATTTTCCAATAAAAGCTGAAAAAACGGCTGCGGCTAACAGAAACAAAACAGCGATGCCAGCCAAAACAGCAACGACAGCAAATGAAAAGGAAATAACTAAAACATAATACGAAAAATTCCGCATTTACTTTGTCGGCATGGTAATTTGTGTCCAATTGAGGTCATGAATAATGCACAGCAAACCGACAAGCGAGCTAGCGAGCAACTAACTAACCAAGCCGCAGCTAACCAGCCATAAGCAAAACACATCACTCCAGATCTCCAGCTGTGTTACAAAAAACAAAATCAAAAACAAAAGCAGTACGTACGAGTAGAGTGGTACGAAATGCACACAGAAACAAAAACAGAAAAAAAGCAGCCAGGACAGTTTCTGGTCATTGAACGATGCGCGTGTGCGCAAAACATGTCTGTGTTGCTGCGAGTGCGATCGCGAGCATATTAATGTATATCAATCGGCACTCGTGTCTGACACATGCTACAAATTATCTCTCGCTGCTCGTTCGCGCCGCGTAAATACCGTACCAGACAGACAAGCAAATGGACGGACGGAGGGACGGGCGGACAGTCAGTCAGACATATGTACATACATACAAATATGGAGATATGTAAGTAGCTAGCAATCGAATAGCGCCATTCAATTCTAAAAAATCATACAAATTACAACTAACTCAGCTAAGCCAGTCAGCCAGCCAGTCAGCCAGCCAGTCAGCCAGTCAGGCAGGCAGTGAGACAGTCAGGTAGTCAAGCAATCTAGCTATCTCCTCCCGTAAGCAGCTACAGCCGGCCCCAGTCAGCCAGCACAATGATGCTGATGTATTCTTGTGAATTAAATGCGTCACTTGATTTGTTTCCAGTTGACACTGACATGCCATGATCATCAGCGCCGTCGTCCTCGTCCGCGCCGACACCATGATTGCACAGAGCTGATCGCAACAGAAGCTGATTGCCTGTTCCAAGTTGCAATATGATCTCCGGTTTACTTGTCGGTGGCTAAACGCATTAAATGGCAGCTAGTGGTAATCACGTTATATGTGCACGTGTGTATGTATATATATGTGTGTGTGTGTGTGTGGCACGCGCGCTTTCAAATCAACCCATTTTTCTTTTATTTGTAGATAATTATTACATATTTGTCTCTGTGCTGCTGATCGTCTTAAGCTTTCATCTTTTCCAATAAGTAGAAGCAGCAGTTATTCCAAAAGAAATACTTAATAAAACATAACTAAAGAATGACAGCTACAGCATAGTATAGGTAGATACTCGTAACTCTACTTTTAATATCAATATGAAAGTTAGCCGCTGACTGACTAACTTCATTCCATTCTACGAATGCGATGCGCATGCGCACATAAGATCGGTCAACTCGTGCTGGCTGATCTTGCGGCTCGAGCAACTCAGCTGACTAAACTTCACAGTCTTCTTCTTCTTCTTCTTCTTAAATGGTTGCTTGTTTTTGAGTAGGCTGCTGCTGCTTGCATTCCTTTGATCATGACGATCATCAATAAATAACCGAGTTCCTCAAAGTATCTTGCCGCGATTGGCAAACTACTGCCTGATGCACTCGTTCGTTCAGCAAAACGCCAGTACGCAATCATGATGTAATTATTGTCAGTCAGTTAATGCAATCGTTTCGCTTACTCTCTGACAATATTGAACTCATTTTATAGATAGAGACTCGCGCTTTAAAAGTGGCGACCTTTTTTTTCCTTCGATGATATAGTGAAGTTGGCATATTTCAATCTTTTTGTTACCCTTCGTTTATTATCTTCTTTCTTTAAAACCAACTGCCCCTGTTTGTGCCTTACATACTCGTATTTGTTTATTTTGTTCTTTTTTTTTTGTTGCTTTAATTATGAATTGTCGAATGCGGATGTTATTATTTTTACGGTTTTATTTTGTTGCAAGCAACAACGGAAGTTTATTTATGACCATTCACTGTGTACATATAGTATGTACGAGTGTGTGTGTGTATGGTATGTATGTATGTCTGTATATTGCTGAAAGTATGTTTGTTTACTTGAGATAAGCTGCTCAAGTGAATTGAGTATAGCATTGTCATAGATATTCTCAACGCATGCACGCACGATCGTTCGTTCAGTGTGTTTACGCGAATCTTTTCTCAGTAGAACTTCTTAAGATCAAGGAACATCAGAGGTTTTCCAAGATTATGCGAAGCCCTGCTTAGTTTATACAGGGTGGACCATTAATAATTGGGAGTTTGCTTTTGGTGTAAATAAATAAGAAACGAATAATTTCTTTCCTTCCGGTTAATTGTGGAACACTATCTCATTTAAATGACTTCCTCCGCTGGCTTCCCTTCATACGATCAACCCAATTTTTCAGTACATATTCTTCGACTGTAGGTCTTTGCCAATTTCGTCCTTAAGAGCTTCAAACGTTACTGGATGGTTACTGTAGCACTTATATTTAAAGGCTCCTCACAAATAATACTCCAACGGAGTCAAATCGCAACTGTGTGGCGGCCAATGGACATCACCGAAACAGCTAATAAAGCGAGTTTTAAACTTCCCACGCAAAAGATCGACTTGTCATGTTACACAAGTCGATCTTTTGCGTGCGCGATCCTGTTAGAACTAAATGTTGTCTAAGTCTATATCTTCTATACAATTAATCAGTTATCATTAATGTCATAATATGATTTGACTGCCCTTTTGTTAGAAATGAAAAAAATTGGACTCTGTATTCACGAAAAGTTTATTCCAAGGTGTAAAATTTAGGACATTAAGTTGAAAAAAGTTGATATCGGTTAAATGGCCACCTCCTGAGGTCATGCACATTTGTCTTCGTTTTACGACTTTTTGAATTGTTGCTCGCAAAACATCGGATTTCTTGCACCTTATGACAATACTTTTGCCCCACCTTCTCCCTTTGTACATCATATCAATAAATACTCCTCATCAATGAAAATTTCAGGCGTCAATTATCGTGAGAACCGGAGAATGAGCCTTTACTTTACGTAACAAAATCTTAATACTTTTGCAAAGAATTAAAGCACGCTCTCTGTAAAAGCGACCTATTTCAATTCTATTCAAGCTGGGTCGTAACTAGTCACGGCTTATTTTAGTATAAAATTGGAGCAGGCATATACTCGGAAGAAAAATTTCTGATACAAGGCGTTCGAACTTCATTTACAGTATCTAGGCTTAAGCCTTGTGTTTCCACTTAGAAATCCTTGTGAAACTTTATTCAAATTTTTGTCCCAACAGGTTAAACTACTACTTAGTTTATGATGATGATGACGATTAAGGAAAATATATGTGAAAGCTAGACGTCTGCCTGACATTGAAGTAACGTATTGACATTAATATTTAGGCCTTAATATTTAGACAGAAATATTTTCATGAATTCATTTCTTCCTTATCTCACGAGACATCTGCAAGATTGTTGCAAGCTATACATTTTATATACGGTCCAATCAATTATCTAATCTTGTTGAAGAAAACTTGTTCTACATAAAAACATTAGATTATTAAAACTCCGCTAAGGCCTTAACCCATTGACGACGATAAGAAAATATGCTGGCCCATGGGTTTTTCGTTTTATAAATTTCGACGTAGAATAAAGAGCATAACTGTTCAAATGTAAATTATTGAGGACAGTTGGTGTTATACCAAGTCATATTTGTACTTGGTTCCAACAGCCAGCCAAATGAGGTTATGGTATAAAAATATTTCTTACTCATGGTCAATTTGGAGGAACGGTGGTAGTGCGCTCCGTGATGGAAGCAAGGAATATTATAGTTCATATTCCTCTACTTTTCAAATACATATGAGTAAAAGTTTCAGTAAGTCCCACTTGAATTTGGCTAGACTTCAAATTTTGGAATCTGATTAATTTGTCTTGCCATCAAAGGGTTAAAGAAAAGATGTCTTGAAGACAATCCGAAGAAACAATTCAAAGAAAAGTATTTAAGAGAAGAGCTCCCTTCTCTCGCTAACTTCATTCCAAAACAATCCATAACAAATTTGCGGCATTTCTTATAAGAAATTAAACCTTCAAGTTCAAATGCAGTGTAACTATAACAAATGAGATTAAAAGCATAGATGAAGAAGTAGATTATAACAAATCGTACCTACATAAATCTTTCGAAAATTCTTAAATGTTTTTGTTAATTGTTCAATTAAAGTTATAATTGTTCTGTAGTCTCAGTTAAAATGACGATCGAATCGTTTAACCATCACATTTCGTATTTACGATTATGAGCGTATATAAATACATCATAGTAAGTACATATTTATTGAAACAAAAGCAAATGCTAGTAATTTTTCAAAAACATTATGCTCGAAACAATACAGAAGAGAGATAAATGATGTAGATGGAGATAGAGATGCACCTGTTGGCCACACTTAAATACTATTACGAATAAGTTTCCTCCAGGCTATACGGTGTACATAAGTACAAGCTACAGTGAGGAGTGTAATTATAGCAAGTATGTACTTAATTGATTCAACTTAGATAGAAACTTGTGATAGAAAAATAAAATTGCTTTTTGGAATAGTTTTGAAATTGTCAAATGTCGGTGGTTTTAGATGTACGAGTACAAAAATGAGTTCTTATAACATTAATGGGTTCAGAATAGTTTAAGCTCAAGGAAATTGTTTTACAAAGATTTTGCGGGAATCATTCTAATGAATTCCTTTCTTTACCGACACTACTTTTAAGATGAAGATACTACAGCAGACTCAGTTGGACTAACTAGGTGGGACAAGATTCAGATTTTCAGATTTTTTCTTTTTCTTTTTTTTTCTTTTTTTTTTTCTTTTTTTTTTGGCGAATCCCATTGGACCCTCCACCCACCCTATACGACCGCGGGTTGCATCCGTATCACGCGCGCACGGACCGGTAACCAAAACAATCACAGTCCGGACTGCGATGCTTTTCACGAATCAGCTGGAAACGTAAATAGCAGCTACAGATTTGACTTATCAACGACTGCGTGGAACATTAGTTAGTATTAATTTAAATGAGATAACAAAGATTGTTTAAATCTATTAGCACAAAAAGATTATTGAAATCATTCCACATACAACGCACAGGATCAAACAGTGCATAATTTGTTTTTGAACACACACCAGGAAACTAAAATATTTGGTCTCTCTCTAATGAATAATTTTTTACCTATTCTACTTTCAGGATAACGAAAGAAAGTACAGAAGGAATAGTCAGAGTGGGTGTACCTATCAGCAAATTTTCTTGCATCGGTTTTTTTTTTTTGGAAAGTTGTCAAGATCATTGGCATACCAGTCATGTCTCTAATGAATTTCTTTACATATATCATTAATGGGTTCAGAATAGTTCAAGCTTAAAGAAATAGTTCTACAAAGATTAATTTTGGAAAAATGGGTGATATCAGGAAATTGTATGGGCATCCTTCTAATGAATTCCTTTCTTTACAGACTCTACTTTGAGGACGAAGAAACTACATCAGACACAGTCCGACTGGGTGAGTAAAATTTTTTGCTTTTTCTTTAGGATAAAGAAACTACCGAAACACTGTCAGAGTGGATTAGTAACTTTTCTTGCATGAGCTTTTTAGGAAAGTTGTTAAGACCATTGGCGTGGCTCTAATGAAGAAAAAAGTACAGTAGGTACAGCTTTTATGAGTGCTTAACAATCAAATTAAAAATGTCTTCATGGGCTTTTTGGAAAGTTTTTGAGATCTTTGGCATGACTCTAATGAGAATTCCTTTACACATTCTTATTTTATGAAAAACGAAATTATACTTAGAAGGTACAGCTTTTTTATGAGTGGTTATTGCTTACCAATCAAATTAAAAATGTTTTAATGGGATTTTTGGAAAGTTTTTGGAAATAGTTTGGCTTATCAGTAAACTATTTCAATATCATTCCCTCGAATTTCTTTACCGACTCTACTTTTTAGATCGACAAAAAATACAGAAGATACAGCTGCTATGAGTGGGTGTTGCCTTCATGGAATCAATTTGCATGCGATACTTAACCTTGCATGCGATACGAAACCTTTGAAGAAAACATTTCGGAACCGATTGAATTGGTCGATTGACTAAAAGATTTCAATTTTGCGCCACACTGCTCTTCACATGTACCTACTACTTACATATGTATGTACATATACGAGTACATATTTATGTCTGTATGCATGGCAGGTAGGTACAGCAAACCGCCGCCGTACTTACCATAGCTAGAAAGGCAACAATTTGTAATTTGTTTTGTGTGTAGGTATCTTTTGTTGTGTTGTTTTTTGCGGTTTCGCATTAAACTAAAGAAGAATATCCAGAGCAAAACAAAAGAGCATATACAAGTGAGTATGGCTGTGTGTACTTATGTTTGATATGTAGGCAGGATTGGTAGGTACGAGTACACGCAAACGCGACGTTAAGAAAAAAAAAAAATGAAAAACCTTAAAAAAAAAAACAAAACAAAAAAAAAAAAAAGAAAAAGAAAAAAAACGACAGGTAATTCGGAAGCATTTCGGAAAGCTATATAAAATATGTGGAAAAAGAAGAAGAGTAGAAGGGGGTAAGAAAATCGTTGAAGAAAAGAAACCGACTTTAGGCTCAAGTAAGCCGCGCTTGCTGCTCGAAGCATAGTTTGGCTGGTTGGCTGGTTGGCTGGCTGGCTGGCTGGCTGTCTGCCCATTCCCGCCATACATACGGACACGACACGATGATCGTCTTTGCTGAGCGCGCTAAACCCGTGCCGTTTTTACTTTAAACTTTGCCGCCAGTTGTGGCGGCATGTTGCAAAGACATGGCAAGTTTTTCTTCTTCTTCTTCTTCTTCTTCTTCTACTACTTATTCCATTTTTTGTTGTTGTTTTATAGTGTGTAGTTGTATGTACCAAGTTGTTTTTGTTGTTATTGTTGTTGTTGTTGATATTTTTCATTTCATATAGAGTGTAGAAGAGTGTAGGATGGACGTATGAACGGATGAACGGATGGGAAGGTAAGCAAGGTAGGCAAGTAGGTACATACATACATACATATGTATGTATGTATGTGGTAGAGAGTAGAGGAAGAGGTAGAGGTAGAGGTAGAGTTTGCTTGCAGGTAGAGTGAGTTTGTTTGATTGTATTCGCTCCGTACTCGCACTCGGTTCTGCTTTGTTTGATTTGTTCTTTTTTAGTATCTCTGTGTGTGTGATCTGGAGTTGGGTTATTTAGTTTGAGTTTCGGTACACGAAACATTTGATCTTAACTTTGAAAACAGTAGCAACTCTGTCCGTTGGCTGGCCTCCCGAGACTGAGACTTCTGCTCTACTACTACCTACATATGTTCATACATACACACACACACACACAAACATACTCGTATACCTATTTTTGATCAATATGGCTGGGGATGTAAGCACCACGAATGAACGATTATAAAGTAGGCTTTTATATATGGGGCTGTGGTGGTAGCGACGATTGTGGCGGCAATTGCAACATTTTATGATCACTGACGGCGCTGCTCGGCGCTGCATGCCTCCTCCTCCAGCTAAAATTGATGAGGGGTTTTTTCTTTTTGCGCTTCTTTCACTTCTTCGCTCTTTGTTGTTGTGTTGTTATTTTCTTTTGTGTGTGTCGGCATCTCCATCGCCATCAACATTGGCATCAACATTGGCATCTGCTCTTCATCTTCATGCTGAAGCATCCAGCATTTGCTGATGGTGCTGGTATGCGCTGGAAGCTTGTGAGCGTGCGCGAGTTTTCTACATTTCCATGTTTTTTTGTTTTTATACTATACGCGCGGCGCGGTATTTTTGTTCTTTTTTTTTTGTTTTTTTTTTTTTTTTGATGTAGTAAATACCATAGTAGCGGCGATTGGCGATTGTGGCGGCAACATTTGAATTTAATCGTAGTATTTTATTTTATTGTGAAGTTGCACGCAAATGTAGCAACAGTTTTATACACATGTGTCTATGTATCTCTGTGTGTGTGTGTGTGTGTGAGTGTGTGTATAAAAAAAATTGATTTTTAGGTTAAGGGATTTGAGGTTTTTATGGAATTTTATTGATATGGTAATTTTATTTCAGAAATTTATAACTTTTGCATGTTTTCGAAAGAAAATTGATAGTGTTTTGAGTTAATATAGTATAGAGTTTAAGAAAAACGACTTTAGGTAATTGTGGATATTTATCAGAATCTTAAAAAGCTTGCGATTTGCTGATTAATCTGGTCTACAAAATTGAGATTTTTAAGAGATGCTAGCGAAAAATGTGTAGTCTGTACTAGAATTTTCTACCATGTCCATAATTTCCAGAAATCTTAATCCACAAATGAAAAAAAATCAACCTTTTTATTATATTATCTGAAACTTTGCAAATCAGTTTTTTGTTTTAAAGAATATTGGTTATAGCTTGTTTACAAAACAGTTGAATTGTTCTTGGAGAGAAAATTTCACACGCTTCCTTTTAAAATTAGCCAATCAAATAAAATCATTCGTTTTATTGGGTGAGAGTAAAATATCACCTCATTACGCGTTTCACTCTAGCTAAATTACATTTACATAGTGCCCAGAATACTTAACTAATCGATTTTCAGAGCAAATATCTGCCACATTTCTACAAAGCCTTTTCCGATTACTAGTATTTAAATTATAAATAAAATGTACAACTGATTAGCTTAAAAATGCGTACATCAAGTAGAAAAATCATTTCGTCTCAGACTTAAGTGACATTAAAAAATCACCAAAAACTCTTTAAGACATTCCCAAAATACTTGAAATATTTCGCACATATTCACGCTTTATGGCAAATTAAACTTTAAATATTCAGAAATTACCTAAATTTCAAATTAATCGAAATTAATGTAGACATTTTTCGGTACTTAATTTTTTGGTTTGATTAATTTATTGAATGGACAGTAAAATTTTTTTGATTTCTTTGTTATGATTTTGGTATAAATAAAAGATTGGTTCAAACTATTTTGAAATGAAGATTAAAAATATTTATTTGTGAATCCCTTACAATTTCTTGCTTTTTAACAATAATTTCTTTAAGACACTTTTCTTCATTCTTAGTGAGTTTAACAATCTGCTTTTGAAAATTTCTCACATTCTCTTTCTTCATACATTTTGAGATTTTTCAATTTAACATTCTTTGAAAGTGTTGCTATAATTTCACAAGCTCCTCAAAATTTCGTTTATTATTAAATTTTTACTTGAATTTGAGCACGACCTACTCGTATTATTATTTTTTTTCAAATATTTAGTTTAACGTTTATTATATGTACCATAAGAAGCTGTCAGATTGATAGCTATCAATTTGATGTATCCTTAATACTACACAGGGCTCAAAACGCTCACCAGAAACGCTTAAAGAGACAATTTTAGACTGATTTTATTAATTTTTGAAAACCTAGTTTTTATCGCCTTTTGAAGTAGTAAAACAGCATACACTTTGGCCTCCTGTGATTTTTATTCTTCAATACCATAAGTGCATAAATGTCTGCCAGGTATTTCTATATTTTTCAGTAGTTGGCATAGGGTCGTCATATAAAATTTAGAAACAATAACAAAATTCCTATGTAACTAATAATATACCAGTTTGTGAATATCCCAAAAAGAGAGAACTGATTTAATAAGTATCCCACTTTCATTTTCTCAATACTTAGTGGGAGTTAGTTACCTATACTTAAATTTTATAGTCACTCGAATTCACTCACCTTAAATTTATTATTGTTAATCCATTCATTTGCTGCTGTTGTTGTTGTATTTGTACTATTTACAGTAGTAGTTGGAGTAGTATTCAAAATTTGTTCGTTACAATCTTTTCTTGCTGCCATTGCCATTATTGCAAACATTTTGCTTTTGCTTTTGGTTTTTTGTGTTTTTAATTTTTATAATTTAAAAAAATTATACATAAATTTATTTCCACAAATTCTCTGCTTATGCATAAACTGTGTCGTTGCTTCAATTAAAATAATTTCTTTCCTTTAATTCACAACATTTTAAAACATTTTCTTTTCTTTATTTTCTTGCATTACAAGATTTTTGTTAATGATTTGTTGTGGTTGTTTTCTGTTTCGCTTTTCAATTTTGCATTACTTTTTCACATAAAATATTATAATATTGCTTAAAAGGATGATCGCTTAATTTTCAGATAAGTAAAATTCAAATCACTTTCGAAAACTATTGAAAACGCGCAAACTCTACCGGAACACAAAATTCACGTCCGCTCATAACGATTGTCCGTTAGGGAATGAAAGACACTTCTGGCTGTAACCTTGTGTTTACTTCTTGAAACTAACAAACAGAAAATAAAAGAAAACTACTTTAGATCTGGCAGCAAAAAATGATCATCGCAAGAGTTGCAGAGGCAGAAGCAGAAGCAGCAACAGCACAAGTAACAAACGGTTAATAGAGCAACAACTTGTTTGTTGTACGGTATTAGAGAGAGAGAGAGAGAGAGAGTGCATGAAAAATAAATAGATAGAGAGGGAGAGTAAATTGTGGTAAATAAAGGTAAATTTTAGCATGAAGGGACGAAATGCTCAGTGAAACGAAGTCGTAGTGAAACGAAATGTTTATGAAACATATTTTCGATGAAACGCAATAGATAATGAAACACATATGTATGCTCGCTCTTTTACTCTTTTTTTGTGCTCGCTCACATTTATTGTTTTTTTTTATCAAGATCGTTCTCATCAGAGATGCCAGGTTGTGAGGGATTCGTCAAATTGAGAAGAATACGCACTTGAGTGTGGGGATTGGGTATTCTTAATATTTGTGAGGAATAGGGTTCGAACAATACCATCGATACTGAGTGGTATTGGTACTTTGCTTCGATACTTTGAGTACTTCAGTACTCGATATTTTATTTCGATGCTTTACTTGATAGTTTTCGAAATACTACTTTTATCGAGTACATTTCAAACACACATATAAATAGTATTTAATTTTTATTTTACATTGCCTGCCCAACTTTTGCAGTGCGTAAATTAACCTTTTTCAATTCATTTTGATTTGTTTTCTGTAAAAAAAACATTATTTAATAAGAAATTTTCAATTCATGTATTTCAGTTTTGTTGTTTATATCGGAGGAAAAATTGAGGTGCATAATTTGAGTATTAAAATAATTTTAATTCGTTTTTAATATGTTCAATACTGGGTAGTATCGATAATTTTTCCGCGATACTCGTAGAGCATCGATACCATAAGCCCGATACCAAACGAGCACTTGGTATCGATACTTAGCAAGAAATTTCGAAGCCCAGTGTGAAATTCTTTACGCTACATTACAACCTAAGATGTGAATGCGAAGTTTATAAAATTGTACACATTTTTTTATTTAATATCTAATTTGGTGTTTTTTGGTACGGGGAATGAGAATCTCGTGGTCTTTTTCCTTTAAAAAATTTTTTGTTTTTTAAATCTTAAAAGAATCACCGTTTTTTTTTTTGGAGAAATTATAGCCTAGAATCATTTCTCGCAAAATGAGCAATTTGAGAATTTAATGTGGGGAATCCGATTAAGGGCAACTGGCAACGCTGGTTCTCACGTGTGATTTTATTATTTCACTTTAATGTTTTTCGCTCAACTTTTTTGTTGCTTTGGTTTGTACACTTCTACCAATCCACAATTTGTTTAGAATATGAAAAATAATAACAAAACTAAAAATAACGAGCTGTGTGTGAAGTAGTATAGATAAAAAGTATGTAAAATAAGAATATACAATATAGATGCATTACTACTCCGTCTCTCTCTCTCTATCTCTCTCTCCCGCTCTCTTTGTTTTATGACTTATGCACTCTCAGATATTATCTCTCTTCGCATGTGGTTCGGCGGAATTTCCAGTATAGATAAGAAGTAAAAAAAAAACTTAAATAATAATTATTACTTTTTTTTTTGTGTTAATGAAATAAAATGCTGAAATATGTATTAAACGTTGCACATATTTTCGGTGAGTTTTTGTTTTTCACTTTAAGATTATTTTTGAATTAACCTATATCGCAACTTCAAAGATTTATCGAAAATACGAGTAAGTGACTGGCCATCATAAAAGCAAAACAACAAAAAAATATAAATTTATTAACGTTCAGTTTGGTGCGTTTAACGTTTGATATTGGCCGACCAACCGATGATGTAGACTATGGCGCGTTTTTTCCAATTTTTTTAATACTAGTATCGAATCGTGAAATTTAAGTAAAGTCTTCAATATATCGAGTTAATAAAAATATATCATATTATTGTTGTTGCTGGAATGAACGCCGCCCCATAACAATAACATTTTTAATGAGCTCAATAAAAATTATATTATTGCTATTTAGAATAAAAGTCGCCTGCCTGCCTGCCTCATTTAACTAAAACGTTCTTTATTTTTTCGGACAATCAAAATCAATTTAAAAAACTGATAAGTTGAAGAAAAAGTTGGCAAAAACAGAAAAAAAAACTTATGTTGTAGTATGAAGACGACATATAATATTTGGTATAGAGTAGTGTAGTATATGTAGTAGGTATATAGTAAAGCTGGATGATGAAGTTTAAAAAAAGAAGCATGTAAAAAATGCCTGAAAATTTTTTTTATAACTTAAATTAAAATTTCGGCAACGGCAAACATCAAAGCTAAAGAGTTTTTAATGATCTGTCATTAATTGAATTTGTATACCTTTCTACATAAACTTGCGATGGTGTAGAAATCCATGAATGTGGCTTGAGGATGTCGACGAATTGATGAAAACAAAAGCGCCCTCAAAGTAGTAGAAGAAGAAGAGAACGACGACATCCACGAAGACCAAGACAGCTCCCTCTTCCTTTGAGCATTGGCATAATTCTGCATTGTCGTGCTTTTTGTTGTTCTTTTCTTTAGTTTTAGATTTACAATTAGATAAGTCGATGTTTATTGAGGTTTCATGTTTTTTGATTTTGAATTTTAAAAATTTTATTGAATTTCTTAAGAAAAAATTAAAGACAAAAGAAAAAAAAAAAAAAAAAGAAAACAAAAACCTTCAAAACTGAAAAAAAAATTGAAATTTGTAGCTTGAAATTGATATTATCAACTGTAGTCACAATAAAAAAAAAAAAAATTTATCATTGGATGAATATTTTTTTTAATGCAAATTCCTTCTACAATCATAATAACAATTATCTTAAATTAGGTTTAAAATTTTACACAAATTGCGACTAAATATAAAATTTATCAGCGTAAGCCCAAAACAGTGAAACAAAAGATTAAGGAAACGAACTTGCGCGCAATAATCTCTCAGAGAACGAAATTAAGTATGAGTATAGGCATTTAATTCGCACTCATGTTCACACACACATATACACACATTTACTTAGTTTCGATCGAGAAAAACCAGAAGCACTTTCGGCATTCGATTAAGAGGATCACAGAGGATCAGCAGGCGAAGATAACATGCGGCGAAGAAGCTGACGACGATGATGACCACGACCACGGCTGACGGTTATTATTAACAAGTAGCCAAAGTTTGAGCGGATTATAACGATTATTATTAAAAACATGATTTTATCTTCGTTTTTCTCATTCATTCTTTTGTTATTTTGCCGCCAAAAGAATCAAAAAAAAAAAAAAAGGTACAAAAAACTTATAGCTACCATATACTGTATGAAGTTGTTTGCATTTTTTACAATCTGAAGTTAACGTTTGCAGAAGTCAACCATTTTAAGTGTAGTATTTAAATGAAATGGTTATTTGTCATCATTTGACAGCATGCATTGGAATCGTTAAGCCACTTTGGTTTAGTTGAAGTCAATGTTCATATGCACTACTTATGTATGTACAGCGGTAGCGTTTACCGCTTAGTTAATACTCAGAATAGTATCTTTCAGACACAAGATAAACTTAACCCTTCCATGGGCAACTGCCTGATTCTGTTGCGCAATATTTTTTCAATGTATTTATTTTTGATTAAGTTGTTTCAAAGTAAAAGAAATAATTTGTTGTTGTTATTTTTAAAAGCGACTGAAGTATTTACCTTATCAGTTACTTACTTCCTGAAGGAGTCGAAATATTAAGTTGATACTGAAAACTACAGTAGTATGAACCTGCAGTAGACTGAGCCAACACAAAATATATGCGAAATTTAGTGCATTTCAGTTTCGTACACATGAATTTATATGCAGGTGTCAGTATAATTCAAATTTACCAGAGAAAGTAGCTAGCTAATGGCACTTCTTGCAATAATCTGATGGTTTAACTTGGAACCAGAAATTGGCCTTACTCTCGTCATATATGAAAGTCTTAAATATAAGTACATATCATTGAAAAAAAAGTAAGAGTAACATTTTCTTTATAAGTTGAGCCCACATGAAATTGGCCAATTATTAACTATGAGCCCCAAGATTCGATTTCGGAGAGACTCAGCGTACAGAGTCTGCTTAGCCGATAAAAACGATAACAGCCTCATTACTATCTAATGTCTGATGTAAATTTATGGTAAATTTTATGATGTTGTGTGACGTTGTTACTAAAGGCAAATTTTTTTTGCTACTTGGTTTTTGACGTTTATATTTCTGAATTGCCACATGCCACACTGCACGCAGAACCACGCATCAATTGAGAGGCGAATTTGGCGAGCAGTTAAACTCACGTTTTAGTGCAGTCAATTGGCCACCAAGATCGTGTGATTTGCTCCCGATAGACTATTTTTTGTGGGGCTATGTTAAGTCTCTTGTCTATAGGGACAAGTCAAATACGATTGCTGCTTTGGAATCCAACATTGAAAGCGGCACTGATGAGATTCCGGCCGCAATGTGAAATTCCGGAAAAGTTTGCCAAAATTGGACCTTCAGAATGGACCACTTGAAGCGTTGCTGCGGGCAACATTTAAATGAAATTATCTTTAGAAAGTAAATGGTAGAAATTGATTTATCGATTCAAATAAAAATTTCATTTACTCTTATCAAATTTCTGTGTTTTTTTGAATTATCAAAAACCAAGCACCTTGAAACCTTGAAGCCAAATTGTTGTGGCAGAAATAAAATCTTTTTACAGCTTTTGTAATTAGAAGCACCGATTAATGAATGTATTTTGAACATTTTCAAAAATCAGGAGTAAGATTTAATTAATCATAGATGTGCTGCTTTATGCACACGATAAGCCTTGTATCCTAAGTTATGAGATTGATCAGAAACTTGGCAAATTTCGTCTATGTTTTGTTGTGCTGATGCGAGTTTTACGGAGTAACTGAAAGTCTTTACTCAAATTTTCAAGTATATCTTCTGCCCTTCTCTTTCGTTAAGAAGCAGGGAATTCGGCCATCTCAATGACTGCCTGGTGCCATATAATCTGAGTACTTTCGATGGGGCTCAATGAGGTGAGTGTTGTTGCAATTATTGTAATGAACTCATTTGCCATTCATGCTGTCTCTCCGCATTAGTCTTTGCGATTTGTTTTTCAATGAAATTCGAATTCTATTGTGCTCTTCCAGTTGCTGTCTACACTGTCGCTGTCTTTCGGTGCTGGCTTTTGGGTTTTTTTTTCACGATAGCAGAATCTTAAATTTATTGGGCCTCCATTTTTCGACGAATTCTACTTTCTCTCTGTCTCGCAGCCGCAGTTTTTGGTGCTGGAGATTTGATCGTAACACAATCGCCATTTGTTTGGGCCTTGCTTTTTTTTAGTCTACATTTACTCGCTCATTCTTTCAGCTGTGGAAATTTCTAAATGTTTTTGTTTGAAATGCCAAATTTTTGTTTGAAATTTTAATTTGGCGAGAAACTGATTGGTTGCGCCCTCTATCCTTCAAGTATGACTCATACTCAGAGCGCTCTATCAATCACGTTTGGAGCATACGCGAATTAGCGCCCTCTATCAATCATGTTAGATTCATACTCGTGGATACATGTTGATACGTATGTGCTGCCCATCATTTATGTACATATATATTATTATGCATCCAAATTTTATTGATAGAGGGCGCTGCCCTTCATTTTCATGACAATTTTCGCTGCGACGATCATCTTTTACCCCCTAATACTTATATGTATATAAAAACAATTCTTAAGAAGTAAACTTAAAAAAAAAAATTATGAAAAAGGATAATAATAATGCGATCATCAAGTTCCCATACCATAATTTTATGTTTGTATTGGGACATGGGAATAGTTTTTGGAATTTTTATAATTTTGATATTTCGTGGAATCTTGAACGGTCGAAAGGGAGCGAGAGGGAGAGATTATGAGAGCTTGAGCGTGTCAGATTAAGCCGATAGAAAAGTAATTATCTTACATTATCTGCTTAATAAATTTTTGTATGCAAATAAAAACCAACCGCGCATATTTAAGTGGTAAACAAGAGTTTTGTAGATATCAAGATGTTGTTTCAATAGAAATAAGAAAAATATGAGACAACAACAAATACATATGTACATACTCGTATACACATATGCACGCATGTAGTACGAGTATACCAAATAAATAATCGCTATCGCTATCTACAAAGATCAAATAAATAAATAAATAAATAAACAAACAAATAGCAAAAAAACAACAACCACTAACCAAAGTAAACAGCCAATTGGGTATCCGCATCTGCAAACACAGCAACAACCAGAACAACAGCAGCACATTTGAACAGTAGTTAATAGTGAAGTTGCCGCCGCCGCTATCGTCGTCACCGTCACCGTCACCGTGGCGGTTCATCGTCGCCGCGCGCCGCCAAATAGATTACATCTGCCTGCAGCGCTAATTGTTGCTTATGTTGCAAACATTGTTAGTTATACTCTTGTTGCTGTTGCTGTTGTTGTTGTTGTTGTTGTTGTTGTTGCTGCTGATTGTGTGCCGCCAAAGCTACATCTACGTTGTACCTACACTGCCGCATAGCAGTGATGCGTGATAATCTCTCTAGAGATTTTTAGTTACTTACTATGTGGCGAGTATTATGGTAAAAGATACTTTGGCTATATGCGCAGTTGCAGTCGCATGTTGCTGTTGCTGTTGTTGTTGTTGTTGTTGTTGTTGTTACTGATTCTGCTACTTTTTTGTTTTTTGTTTTTTCTTTTTTCCTGAGGGCATTTGCTTGAATCAGTGTGTTGTTGGTGACGGTTGCGTATGCGCGTTGCTTTTATTATTATTATTATTATTGCTTTTCTTGTTGTTGCTGAATAATTGCGTGTATTTAAATGCATAAATATTGACAAAACGAGCATTTGTTGCTCTTGGGACTTCATAGGTAACCCCCAGGTATTTGGTATTTCTGCTCGTACTCGTACCCACCGACGTCCCTAGGTATTTCGTCATATATACGAGCACATATATCTTCAATTTAATTTGTTTTGCACTCCCTCTCCCGCTCTCTGCCCCTCTCATTCTCTCTCTTCTCTTTCTAATCTAATCTAATCTATGGTTTTTTTTAATGTTATCATCTTGCCGCCGCTTTCTTTGATATTCAATCTTTACATTTGTATGTGGTGCGTGACGATCACAAAACAAAAACCTTACCCAGAATGTGAGTTGCAATCGTACAGCAAATAGTTACAATGAAATAAAATTTTTAATAATTTGATTATGCTTTTGTATATGTACGCAGCTAGTTACACGTATTCAGTTTAAGTTTTAATAGCTACAAACTCAGTCAGACAAACTATATAATATAAATATTCAATACAGAATCCTTTTGCTTGAAACAGTGATTTGATTTATTTCACTTGCTGATTTCTGATATGATTCATTCCCATACTAAAGATTACTCGTATAAAGAAAATCTTTCATCAAACCAACAACAAATCAACAATGATTGTCGCTGTGGCGTAGTGGTAATGCGTTGGACTGCTGCGCAGAGTGTCCGGGGTTCGAATCTCGGCACAGGCGAAATCGAAAAGTAGAAAAGTAGAAACAAATAATTTTTCTACACGGCACCACCTCTTGGCAGGCAATGGCAAACCTACAGGAGTAAAAATTGCTATGAAAAGCTTTTCACTTCGCCGTTCGGATTCGGCATAAAACTGTAGGTCCCTTCCATTCATGTACAAATATAACACGCACAACATGAGTGGATGAGAAAAGCTCGGCCTAGGCCCTCCATGGGCTGTTGTGCTATTAAAAGTAAAGTAAGTAAAGATTGAGCTGATTGCCTTAATTGTAAAATATTAATCATACCAAATACTAAAAAAAAAGAAAATTTTGAAGAAAATAAACTAAAAATATAGATCGAAAATCAAGATAAAAACTACTACCAAAAATCTGATCAAATTTGTCAGAGAAAAAACAGAGAACCAAACTCAGATCAGCAAAGTCACCAAAAGGTCAAAAGGTCAGTTTAAAGTCCAGATCAAATTTCATACAAAAATTCAGACCATTCAGCTGAAGAAAATCAGATTGAAACTCAGACCAAAAGATGAACTTCTTAAGATCGAAACACAATCCAATAGAAGACCAAAGTTGGACTAAAAATTAGTTAACAATTCTGACTAAAATTCAGACCAAAAGAACACAATCATTTGTAGTAAAATTCAGAACGAAGACAAAACGTGGGAGTAAAACAAAAATTCGGACAAAAATTCTAAATAAAATTTGAAGCAAATAAAATCAAAAGTCCGGCAAAAAAAAAAACAGATTAAATATACAAAGATCTGACTAAGGAGTGAGATCGAAAAAATCGGATAACTTTAAATTGTCCCTTATGCAAATAAAAAAATGTAAACAGTTTTGAAAAGAAAATTTAATTTCTGATAAAATGATCAGTAAAACTAATGTGTTTGTTGTTTTTTACAGAATTCGGACAGCTTTTCCGGTATGCCTGCCATTAGCGCCTTTACTGTCATTTCTGAGACTCTTTTGGCGGCAGCATTCCACTTATTTCTAAAATCTTCCATGGATTTAGCTTCTTGTTTGTTTGTTGCCTTTAATGTTCTTTTCACTAGAGCCAAATATCTCTCGATAGGCCGAAGTTCTGGGCAATTTGGAGGGTTGGCGATTTTTGGTACCAATTTGATGTTTTGGTCTTTGAACCATTTAAGGGTTACTTTACTGTAGTGGCAGGAGGCTAGATTGGGCCAAAAGAAAGTAGATTTATTGTGCTTTCTAATGAAGGGCAGTAATCTCTTCTGGAGGCACTCCTTCGCATAACAGTGACCCCTTCGGCGTTAACTTGTTACGAAACTTTTACTCCTTAGCCCACAACTACAAATCGCTTGCCATACCGGAAACTTCTTCGGGAACTTGGACTTTTGTTTTGTCCTAAATCTTTCCTCAACTCCTCCTCGTTCCTTTGCGGTGTAAAACTGTTGACCAGGCAATTGAGAAAATTTAGGCAACACACGTATGTTTCATCGTCCATAACACAGCAATCGAATTTTTAGAAAAAATCTGTCTTCAACTTTTAAGCTCGGCTCTGGGCTACCAAGTTCTTAGTAGCGTTCAGGTCGGGTACTGACTGCACTTTGTATGTTTTAAGGCCCGCATATTTTTTAATTTTACGAACTAAAAACTCACTGCAACTCGCTTTTTCCGCCAATTTTCGATTAGACAGCGCTCGATTCTTCTTTTGTGGAGACATTTCCTTATAGGCTTTGCTTGGCCCAATGTCTGGTCCACTATCTGCACTTGTGAATGCACACCTTTCACGTCAGTCGCATTTTGAGCCTACTCCTTCAGGGTCAAGCTGAGTGGTAAGGAACTTGAGCTTGCACTCTTCGGAGTTATCATGCCTTGACACTTACAGTGTTGATTTCTTCTGCATAAAATGCCATAAATTCGTGAGCATTCGTTTTCTTCTGGCTTTGCCTCTCACTCTTTTGTTTCTCCTGTTTTAAGATATTGCATTTTTTGAGGCCAGCAACCTGAATGAAGTTTTCACACTTTTTATACGGAAATTTGGCTAACCTAGATTCCTTGAAAATAAGTTAAAATAGCTTTCATTGCAATGCAGATTGATACACTCTCTTCTCATGGAAAATATTAACATGATCTACATAAGTTAAACCGTTTAATTTATCGATGTTCTATGTACTGTGTTAAGACACCTTGCATTGTAACACCATTACCAGGAAGTTTATATCATTGTGAATGCACTACTTACTTACTGGCAACAGAAGCGACAGCATATTGATTGGAAGAAACCTAAGATGACGACGATGACGACGATGACGACGATTATGATGATGGCGATGACTATGGCCACGACAACGACGATAATTGTTTGTAAGTGGTATGACGGTATTTGCCGCATAGCAATTAATCCGCATAATGGCAGCACGCGATGAATGCCAACATTTAACGCGCAATCAACGCCACAGCAACTAAACGATCAACCAGCTAACAAAGCAAACTACCAAGATGAAGATGAAGATGCCACTGCAAATGGCGGCGGCGACAAGAAAGTGTGCAGCGCACGTATACGAAATGGAGCAAACGGCATTGTTATTATGCCAAATGGTAACATTACTTACTTACTATGATGCAGTAACTAAGAACGCAAGAGTGAAGGTGAGGCGAGGAGACCGGAAGGCAAAAGTTGTATGCGCAACCGGAGCAAATAAATGGAGTACAGCTGATGGTTGTTGTTTTTTTTTTTTTTTTGATTTTGTTTTCGGAGTAGAGAGGAGAGGGGCGGAGGGGCGGTAAAATCGATCAGAGAAACCTGCTCGTAAACTAAACTAAAACGAAACTTCACTGCTGCTTGACGCAGTTGCGGTTCATACTAAGCCAACTTAACCAACCGAGTAACCATATCTGACTGGCTGACTGACGGCCTGACTGACTGCTCGACCAACCGATCGACACACACAAACATACATACATAGACATGTTTGTGGATTGGTTTCTTGATCGCTCGTACGGTGTTGCGCTGAGTCGTTGCTGATCGGTCTCTTTGATCCTGGCATTCTATTGTTCCGTTTCCCAAAGGCCACTATTATGTAAACAATCGGCAGCTTTGATCTTGGCCGCATCAAAGTGATGCCGACACCATTCATCTCACCGTGCACACACATTCATACGAGTACACATACATACATACACACACACACACACACACACATAAGTATGTGCATATGAGCATCAACAGCAGCTGAAGCAGCAATAGCAAGCAGCAGGCATACTTCTTAATCGTAGGAAGAAGAACATATATGAATATACATACATTAAACATACATACTTATGTACGTACGTATGTGTGTATATATGTATTGCTTACTCACTTTTCTGCTGATCTTTTTGCGCTTGCTCGCACGCATCTCCTAAAGTCCTTTTCTCTAAACTAAAGATAAATAAAATAATAATAACTTAAGTTCAACGTTTATTGCGATCATTTTTCGCTTTATGCCTTTAATCTAGTAACTACTTATCAAGTATGTGTGTTTGTGTGTTTGCATGTTTGTATGTGTATCGAGGCAGTTAAACCATTTCTATCAAGCAATCTAACAACAGGCAACAACAACATTGCCATCATCATCATCATCATCATCATCAACAGTAACAGCAACAGCAACAGCAACATCTTAGAAGCCGTTGCCGCTCATTTGTTCGTTCTTACCATTCTTCTTCTTAAGCTGCAGCAGCAGCAATTCGAGTAGTTCGTTTGAAAGCTCAGCGCTTTTGAGACTTGTCGGCAACTTTTTGTTGTTTTTGTTGTTATTGTTGTTGCTGTTGTTGCTGTTGTATTACTCTATTCGTAATTTAGCAGTAAATTTATTTCAATTCATAAGATTTTTGCCATTGGCATAGTTATGTCCGTCAGTCAGTCGCATTCACTTTGTTTTTTGTTTTTACTATTTGATGTACACGTATTAAACATTTTGATCTAAGTTTTCGCGGCAGGCATTTGATAGTTTGAACGCTTCGCCGCTATTTTATTATTATTTTGAATTCATTCGTTAATTGTAATTAGTCGTGGTGGTAGGAGCGTTCGATATGCTTAAAGTTCGCTTAAGCTCGCTTATGCTCGCTTGAACTTCAACTTTTACGTAGTGTAGTCACGAATGGATAACTTTGAACTAGTTTACAGCATTAGTAACAATTTACGAGCTGCTGAGGCGTAGTGGTCGCTGTAGGGTAGTGGTAGTGCGTTGGACTGCTACGCAGAGTGTCCGGGGTTCGAATCTCGGCACAGGCAAAATCGAAAAGTCAAAAAAATAATTTTTCTACACGACACCACCTCTTGGCAGGCAATGGCAAACCTACAAGAGTAAAAATTGCCTATGAAAAGCTTTTCACTGCGCCATTCGGATTCAGCATTAAACTGTAGGTCCCTTCCATTCATGTACAAATATAACATGCACAACATGAGTGGATGCGAAAAGAGGCTATTTACTTCCCTCAGGGCATGCAGAGGTTCTTCTTAAAATCTAATTTGGCCTCGTAATAAGTTTCACTGGCAGTTTTAATTTTCGTGAAGCTGCTGGGTTGTCTGGAGGATGAAAGTGGTGCTACTGTAGCAATACGTTTTCCATTTTATGTCAAACTATGCTGCTTAGAGAGTTTTTACTTAAAACAGGGATATTAAGCAACAGCTTTAATTATAAGCGTTATGTCTGCGGTGTTTGTTGTTGCTTTCCAATAGAATCAATTATTGATGCCAGCTAACATAATTAGAAGTAAGAGGCGAATAAAACGCAGCTATTAAAATCTTCCTTGTATTTTTTTTCATGGGCTATACTTTTACTATGTGGTCGCTGTGGTTTACTTGGTAGTGCATTGGCCACAGCCCGGGGTTCAAATCTCGGAACAGGCAAAATAAAAAATAATTTTAAAATGATGTAGAAAAAACAGATTTCCCACCCGGCACCAACTCTTGGCAGGTAATGGCAAACCTACAAGAGTAAAGATTACCTATGAAAAGCTTTTCACTTCGCCGTTCTAATTCGGCATAAAACTGAAGATCCCTTCCATTCATGTATAAATCTAACAAGCACATGAGTGGATGCGAAAAGCTGGGCCTAAGTCCTCCACGAGCTGTTGTGCCATTAAATGAAAGAAAAAATATTTCTTACCTGAGCTTCCACATACGCTCTTGTTTTCAGTCTTTTACACTTGAAGCGATTCCCTAAAAATTTCCCTAAGTACTTAGTCAGCTAGTTAATTTACCTTTACCACATTACATACTTGCTAAAGATTTCTGAAGTGTAGCCTTCCGCCCAATAAAAGCAGCTCGCTTGAGTAGAGGGCATTATAGGATTTATAGCACTCGGTCAAGTTCTAAAACTATTTGAATACAATGCTACAAAAGGACATGAGTGCATGATTTTGTTTCACTATAAAAAGATCATCTCTACCATCGATGACAACAGGTGTTCACATTAAATAGCACCGCTCTTAATAGAAACATAGCTACATATGTACATATGTGCATACTCGTACCTACAACAATAAATTTTCAAATTATAGCGTGTCTTAATTATTTTCACTTTACTCTAAATTAGCTGACATTAAAGCAGTAAAGGCCAATCGAGTGAGTTCCTATATTTTTGTTGTGCTATTTTCTGTTTGATCCTTTTATAGGTCATTAAAAATGATGATGCCCAACAATGATTGGGTCGCTGGATGTCGGCAGTGTATGGATGCAATTAACACAGGCTCAAAAGAGTAGAAGAAAAGAGAGAAGCGGTGGCGGCGGCATCCACTGATTCGTCGGCACGAAAACAAACGGACGGTGCAATAAAATGAAATAGAGAGAGAGAGAGAGAGACAGAGAGAGAGAGAGCAGGGAAGGATCGAAGGAATGCTGAATAAACTAACGAATGAAATGAAACGAATTTATTTTCAAAGGAAACAAAAACAAAAACAAAAACAACAACAACAACAACAACAACAACAACAACAACAACAACAACATTGAGCGTTGTTGTGGTGCTGTTGTGTGTTTCTGAATTTTTTGGCAGGTGGCGATTTGCGAATTTTTGTGATCTTAACCGACCACAAAAGCCGATAAAGATGATGAAACAAACGACTGGAACTGGAACTGCGACTGTGGCAACTGTGGCAAGTATGCAAGAGTAAATGATTGTAAGGGAATGAATAAGAAAACAACGAAAATAACCGCAGGATATGCAATGCACGCAGGATTAAAGATTAATTTTTGTTGTTGCGGTTGATTTTTCGGGGTTGCTTGCTCGCTGGTTTACTTGCTCGATCAGTGACTGACTGGATGGATGAGCGAATGAGTGAGTGAGTGTGGGAAAATGAACAGGTGCACTCGAAAAGGCAAGGAGCATTTTAATTAAGAAATATTTTTATGGCATGATAAACTGGTATCAATGTGCATGGCTGCAAGTGGATGTGGCAGGGTTTGTATGATTTTGAAAATAATTTAATAATTTATTAAAATAAATGTAAAGACAATTCGTACTACTGCAGTAAATAATTATAAAAGGTTGAAAGTGGTAAATTAAAGCAGCAATGAGAAAGAGAAATAAGCCTTTACAAATTATCCATAATTCCCACACTACTTAAGGGGTTCTCTATACGATCAATTTGCCGCCATATCAATTAACTCAAAAGCATAAGTAATTGAAACGCAATAAAGAAATAATCTTCGTTTTATGTATGTAGATATGTTTATATACGGCTGCTGCTGAGTGCTAGCGCTCTCCCCTTCCCTTCTACTCCAACGATTGCATTTGTTTATACGCTCCACTCTCACTCTCTTTTTGCGCAGTTGCGCTGGTATTGCATTGCATTGAGAGCACTCGCCTTCGGCAGAACAGCAACAGCAACGATATCGGTGCAGGTAATCCTACATTGAAATCAACAGCAGCGTCGTCGGCAGCGGCCGCAAAGTTGTAATCAAACAGTAATCTCTGCAATAAAAGGCACACGCCATTTTCAACATCAAAGGTAACCGACAAATTTTCTGCGGTTACGCGAAAGATGTTAAAAGATTGCCGACATCGCTGACGTTGGCAGCACAAAATTCAATGTTAGTTAGTGCGAGTAAAGTTGAGAGAGAGAGAGAGAGAAAGAGATATTATTTGTGAGAGATCGGTTGTGCATACTTATATTAGGAGCGAGAAGCTCGTATGATAGAGAATGAGAATAATGGAACATTTGGAATCGAAACGGTAGAATATGCTAAGTAAATTATTTTATTGTAGTTGGCATATCTTAAGTTTGGCTATTTTTAAAAAAGGAATTTGGGATTTTAGATATTAAAAATTTTGTTCAATAAAAATAATTGGGGTGTCTTATTTTGTAGCATTGTTCTAAAAGTTATGACACTGAATAAGACACCTTGTGAAAATCCCAAATGTGTTCACTATCCAACAAATTCCAATTTTTTGGTTTCTTCCCTTTATTTTTCTGTTGCGTCTACTTAACTGTAGTGCGGTTGTTCCAACAATTTTCATCCATCAGCTCTAGTTTAGGATTTATAGGTCGAAATGTAGAAAATGTTTTTGTTCGTTGAACAAATTTCTATAAACTATTGCAAAAAGCTAAATTACTTTTGTACGAAAATAAATTTTATTTTCGTATTCGTAGCAAAATCAGATCAGGGGCTCTTGAGTCACTTTACTTTTGAGAGCAGGATGCACACTCTGGACTGTCGATGATATCTCTGTGGCCATGTGTTGATGACCATATCTAAGTATTACCATATGTTAATTTTCCTTAGGATAGTGGTGGAAGTTTAATATTCTTCTAACTTTTCAGTTCTTTCACAAAGGACTTCGTAGTTTTGCCTATTTCTCGTCAATTGTCGATTCTTCTATAGCAAAAAAGTAACAGTAATCATCGTGTCAATGTACCAACTAGATCTGGTTCCAAGGCCAAACCTTTAGAGCACGACGATCACATTTCGAACTTCCGAAATTGGAGCTTATTTCATCGTTCATCGTTACTTAATTGTTTAAGTGGAACCGCTTAAATTTTAATTAGTTGTAATGTAACCAGTTTTACTATATTCTCACATACATATTAAGTACCAACTAATTCTTGCAAGCATAATTCGAAATTCAATTAGTTAATGCTGGAAAACCTAACAATATAAATTATCTACTAAAATAACTATAAATTTAGCATAAATATTAACATTAATTTCTACAGAAATAAAAAATATTGAAACGTAAAATAAGAGAAACAAATCGATTTCGAGTGCAATAGCGTGTTAAATTTTAAATATAAGTGGAACTAATTTGAGCAAATGGGGAAAGATAATGAAGTAGAAAAGTCAGCAGGATTGAATGGATGGACTTGGGAAAATTGCCTTCTTAACACCGTAACGATGATGTCGATGATGATGATCCTCAAAGTTTCTGTTCATATACCCCCTGCATACAACAGCAGAGATTATATTTTCCAACAGGCTAGAAATATTACTGGTCCCATTATGTATATGCATAAAGATTAGTATAATCTTATGGTCTTAATGTATGACCAGACTGATGGAAGAAATGTCGTTCTTATTGGCACTAAATAAACTCGATTAGATTTCGGGAGTGCAAACAATTAACCAAATGTATGGAAATATGGTTTTATTAGTCATATATTCTTTAAATAAAAGAAAAGAAAAATACCGCCAGAAAGAAGTGATATGATTGACATACTAACGTAGGCATGTGTTAGTCATCTGAGCTATCCACTGGCTCGTTGAGGCACTGGCAAAAGCAGCGAACCGCATTACTTTTTTTTTATTTGCTCGCTGATTTACACTGCATATTGCTTTTAAGACGATTGTACGAACAATGCTCATGTGCCTCTGCTAAGACCTTTGCTCCATTATCCAAGGCCACTGGTGCGAGCCCAGTAAACTTTATAAAATTTAATAAAAATTTTTAATAATACGAAGTAATTCATTTGTAAGAGAAAAATATAAATAATAATAAAATTTTGTTTTACTTTTTGTTGTTATTTTTAATATTTTTGTTCTTGACCAAAATGTAACTAGTTTTTGGACTAGTATGTTAAGAAATGAACAACCAATGACAAGCTTCTGTAAAACTAACTAATCTGTTCTTATAAGTTTAAACTAGATGTACATAGAACTAGTTGTGACTCCTCGCGGTTTAGTATTATACTATGTAGTATAAGACTAGACCGATTGTTTACGGGGATATAACGAAACATGAATATGTACATATTATAACGGTTGCATACAAACATACATATGTATGGTGTATGTATGTATATAACAACAATGTATAATAATAACATCGTACTGGTGAGCGTTGCAGGTGTTTGTATTGTTGCAAGTACTTCGTCTTCCCCTTTCTCCTGTTACTGCCTTGCTTTCTATTCTCTAATACAAAGAAGCTGAAGCTGTAGTAAGAGCAGTTGCAGCAGCAGTAGCAGCAGCAATTATTAGCTGTACGTAGTAAGTCTCTCTAAATATTTACTACCACTATGCATGCTTCATCAGAAACACAAACGTTGCGCGATCATAGTCTGTCGTTATTGTTGAGGTTGCATGAACGAGTGAGTGAGGATAAGCGAACCAACGGAAAAACGTTAAGGTTGTAAAAACCATGTTAAAAGCAATTTACGTTTAAAGTGCTACCGTGATACGCCACGCCGATGCTGATGCTTTTCTGGATTATGAGAATGGACAAACATACTAGAGGAAACACAACATACAAACAAACAAAGATCAGCCGACAAAATAGCCGTTTGGAGTAGGTAGGTACACCTTATGTACGAATTACCCACATGCTTAAAATGTTTACCTGGAAGGCTGATACTTTGCTGGCTCTGGTGCATACACGATGACTGAGTACACGGTGGCTGGCGGTGGTGGCTAAAATGGCAGGCGCGCTGAGATGCAGGCGCGCTGAGAGGCACGCATCATATTTTTTTGGCGGCAAAACTTTACAAGTTTCATTTTTATTTTACCCGTAGTCATTTTTTTTTTTTTTTGTTTCTTCCCAATTTTTTCTTTCTTGGCTTTGACTTCATTTCATATTCACAGTCCACTTAACACTTGTAAATTGTTGTTGCTGTTGTCTTACTAAAAAAAAAAAACATTTTCTTCGCGCTGTGTTGTTGTTGTTTTTGTTTAACTATTTCTTTGATGCTGGCCGACTCAATCGAGTTAGTGTTAGTGCCGTGGTAGCGTTACCGTTGCCACACTAACAACAACATATGAAGCAGTAGGCAGCTACTGGTTTTCGTTGTTGCTGTTGTTGTTGCAGTGGATGTTGTTGCTTCTGCTGCTGTTGTTCTTGTTGTTGCATTTGTGAAACACAAAATTTTAAGTCATTTTGGAGAGTGTTTCCTAGAAAATCTTGAATAATTATCGTTACTGATTATGAACGGCGTGACGTAGTTGGTAGTACATTGGTCTGCTACGCAGAGTGTCCGGGATTCAAATCTCAACATAAGCAATATAACAAAAAGATAGAAAAAAAAATTTTTCATCACGGAACCCCTAAAATTATAGGTCGCTTCCATTCACCTTCCATTCATGCACAAAATGTAAATAATAACACGCATAACATGAATGGATGCGAAAATAAGCTCGGCCTAGACCCTTTATGCGCTGTTGTGCTACTAAAAGAAAAAGAAGAAAAGATTATGCAAATTATGAGCAACTAAAACAAAACTTAAATAATATCAATTAACTCATAGCGATATTAAATTTCTGCTTTTACATTTATCGATCCATGCTCGTAAATGGGCGCTGAGGTTTAATCAGAAAAGCAAATGTTCTGGTCACAGAAATAAATTCAGATTCTAGACAAGGCGCAACGAGCGAATGGGCTTCCCTCGTACTCTCATTAACGATGCGTTATAATAAAATGTTACTGTAATCTGTAACTAAGCCTAGGATTAAGTTCCCACTTTCATGTTGACGATGAAAAGCTGCGAACACCGCAGACAGCCAATATACCCTCATTGCTTCTATCAAAAACCTCTCATCAATTTGATGAAGTGAACCGAGTTCGTCTAGTTCGTCTAGCGGAGCTCGAAGGCAAAACAATATTCATGGCGCAAATTAAAAACAAGTCACGGTATCTTAGACCCACTACTGTTGCTGTTAAATCACTATAGTGAAATGCTCAGGATAAGAAGACTTGATCTTCAAAGAAAAGATGAGTTTCTGGGAAGCTTAACTTACCAAATATGCCAGCGTAGGCATTAATGAGGTGACTGAAGAAGTTCTATACTTATACACAGAGGCAATCAAGACCAATCGTCGATAGCAGTGTGAAAGAAACACAATTGCTCCTTCTTCGACTAGAGTATTGGATTTTAATTGGCTGTAATCGGATCGTCAGAAATTTCATCAAGCATTCGTATATAAACTAATAATGTTGAAGTAGACCTAAAAGTATGTAACATATTCTAATACACAATTATTAGATACACTATGAACGCAAACTTATTTGGAATATCGTTATCCATTACATAACTTTATCATATGCATAAATGCAAGACGATAATATTAGCTACTAAGAATAATTAGTAAAACGTTCATATTTATTCAAAGGCAATAGCGCACCTTCAGCTTTCCGACACTTTCCCTGGGTTCTTACAAAACAAGTTGCAAAATCAGAGTTTCTAACCTTGGTGTAGTAATTAAAAAAATCCACAGTTTCCTAAATTAATAAAGTTAACGTCCAGTAATGGTTTAGTGAGCGTTCGTGCACAATACTCGCAACCCTTGTAAGTGGTTCTCAGAGGTATTGTGAGCGTCTTCGACGGCCGCGAATACGGACCGCCCGTTTGGCAGTATCTTGCGATTTTTTCTGCAGTCTCTGATTTTACGCGCAAGTGGTCGCTTATTTTTACACAAATGTTCGCCTGTATGCTCTCTGCCTGAATGTTAGGACCGAATTCCCCGCTTGCATACTTCCACACCGCAGGATAACGTTGTGAGTGTCACACATGAATTCGGCGGTTACTAATTCCTTATGTTCTTGTTCCCTGTTTGTATGTACGCTACATTCTGTTATTGTCTTAAAATTTAATTATAAATTAATATTGTTTTACACAAGATAAATCAACATTTATTTCTGTACACTTAACTGTTACTTACTTAACTGGCACTACAACCGATGATCGGTCTTGGCCGCCTCTATAAAGTTTCGCCACTCGCCTTTGCTATGCGAGCACTGGCGCCAGTTGATAAGGCCAAGTGCATTTTACGCGCAAGTGGTGCTGCACCTGGTCTTTCCAACGGAGATTAGGACGCCCTCTTCTGCGTGTTCCTCCACCGTGGCTCGAATAAAACACTCTTCTAGCCGGAGCGCTTTCTTCCATTTGCTCAACATGACCCAGCCAGCGAAGCCGCTGGATTTTTACACGCTTGACTATGTCAGTGCTCATACAGCTCATCTTTACTTTACTTTACTTTTAATGGCACAACAACCCATGGAGGGCCTAGGCCGAGCTTTTCGTATCCACTCATGTTGTGCGTGTTATATTTGTACATGAATGGAAGGGACCTACAGTTTAATGCCGAATCCGAACGGCGAAGTGAAAAGCTTTTCATAGCAATTTTTACTCTTGTAGGTTTGCCATTGCCTGCCAAGAGGTGGTGCCGTGTAGAAAAATTATTTTTTCTACTTTTTTTATGATGTTGCCTGTGCCGAGATTCGAACCCCGGAACCCCATACAGCTCATCGTTCCATCTTATTCGACACACGTTGTCCACGCATACTTACGGAGTATCTTCCTCTCGAACGCTCCTAACAGCGTATCATCATTGATGGTCAATGTCCACGTCTCTGCGCTATACATTAGGATGGGAAGAATAACGGACTTATAGAGCGTTATTTTCGTTGGTCGAGAGAGGGCTAGTAACACCTTTTGGCAAGTGTTAAAATCTCCGCTTGATCTCAAGGCTGACATTATTGTTGGTGTTTATGCTGCGACTTGAAAAGTATAATTGTCAACAGTGACATTTTGTCCAAGACGCCGTGAATCTTTGTTTGTTGACCTCGTTCACTACTAGACCCACTCGACAAGACTCCCATTCCAGGTTGGAGAATGCTAACTGCTCATCAGCGTATGCTAGCAGCATGACACTCTTGTAGAAGATAGTGTCAGAGGTGTCGATGTTCGCAGCTCGAATTATTTTCTCCAGCATAAGGTTAAAGAAGTCCCACGATAGGGAGTCACCTTGTCCGAAACCTCTTTTGGTATCAAATGGCGCAGAGAGGTCTGTCCCAATTTGCACTGCGCTGGTGGTGTCGGTCAGTGTCATTTTGCAAAGACGAATGAGCTTTCATGTACAAATATAATTCGCACAACATGTGTGAATGCGAAAAGCTCGGCCTAGTACCATTAAAAATAAGTAAAATAGAATGAGGTTTGCAGGGATACCAAAATCAGACATTGCGGCGTACAAGTGATCCCTATTCGTGCTGTCGAAGGCGGCTTTATAATCGACGAATACTTAGATGATGGGTTTTGATCTGTTTTCTCGGGTCTATTCCAGGATTTGGCGTAGTGTGAATATCTGGTCGATGGTGGATTTACCAGGCCTGAAGCCACACTGATAAGGTCCAATCAGTTTGTTGACGATTGGCTTCAGGTACACTTAACTCAGAATTATTATAAGTATTTTGTTTTTTTTTTGTGATTTATGACAGTTTTGTGAGAGAATCCTCTTAATATTACATACAATTAACACACACAAAAAGATTATATTTCAATGATTTACACTGAAAGCCAAACAATTTGTTGTGTGTGTTTTTTGTTTTGTTTTTGGATCTTCTTCTTTTTTACCACTAAAATATACATATCACCTACGAGTGAATACCCCACACAATCTCACATCCATACATATAGTACATGCATCGGCAACATCAAAAGCAAAACATTGAGCACAATTTGTACCTTACGTCAGGATAACCAAAAATTTCCATCTCTCAGGATTAAATGCTTTGCTACCTTTTCATTTTACGTAGATATGTACATACATATGTAACATCGCATTATCAGGAATTTTTTGTTTTTAATCTGCTTTTCTTTTTCGAATCAACACAAAAGTTGACAAAGATTCGCATTTAAATAAATCGAATACAACGTAAGAGTAACTGGAAGTGGTTAGGTAAGGAGTGGGTTAACGCAGATGGTAGGTAACGACTACTACTTCATATGAATAAGGTACATATGTATGTACATAAGTAAGTCTTTAGCCATGTCACACCTTTCGCCATTACTAACTGCAACAAAATACCAACAACGAGGAGAATGTCATGGTGCATGGTGCATGGTGCAGCCGCCAGCACCCAGCACCCAGCAGAGAATTGCTCAGATCAGTGTCAAGTGATCAAAAGGGGAAAGACATAAGAGGCCGCCACGCTATGCCATACCGCGCCACCAGCAGTTGAAGCCGTCGTCGTCGTCGTCGTCGTCGTCGGTCGTCGTTGATGCGGATTGATGCTGATGGGGGGAATTTGTCACTTTTGTCGGTTGCTTGTGTGGTGGTTGCTTGCTCGCTTGTTGGCTTGGTTGCTTGCTTGCTTGATGATGATGATGATGATGATCGCAGATTTCGTGTGCCTGTTAAATGAGAGTAAATGCTTAAGATTTCACGTTTCAGATGGTATTTAATTTCTGATGAAAATCAGTTAACAAGAATCACCGACAAGCTAAAAAATTATAAAGAACCAAGTAAACACCAAATCTCATACAATTATTTGGTGCCTTTTAACGTTTTAAGTTAACGTTAACATTAACGATGATGATTAAGGTATTTCAATGAAATTCATTGTATTTTGCATCTCAAGTGACGATAATTCCATACACACACACACACACACACACATACAAACACTAATACATACAAACACTCGTACAGTTTAGTGTATATCGTATATTCCTCTGTCATTTGCTTCTTGCCGGCAAATATGATCCTTCAAAAGGACCGACACAACATACTCGTATACGCACAGACTTCGACCGATCGCTCTGCCGTGTTCTTTTGTACATAAGAAGTTACGACGGACATTTTTTTTGTTCGAAATTTTCAGTTTCTCTGATTGCTCTGCTTTGTGCTAGTATTTGTTGAAATGCATCGTTCGCCGCCCTTTTTGTTATTAATATTGTCATTGTTAGTGTTGTTGGACGGTTCGTTCGCATGGTTGCTGCTCATTGTAGGGTGTCATGCTGTGCGTAGATCACAACAGCAGGATACAATCATCAATAACACACCTTGTCGTTTTTAGTTTTTGTGTATTATATTTTGTTGTTGTTTTTTATTTCTTCTTTTTCTGATTGTTTGAAGCGCTTGAAATTCTTTTTATTGGATCGAGATTTCGGTTGAAAGTGTCAATCTGTCAAAACACACTTGGACATTTTAGGCCCACACACATAAACTCACACTCTCATTCATACATACAAACACACACACATACACACAGAGAGTGATTCTTATATTTTGTAATGTGGTGTGGTCGATTTTCTTCCACTTACACACAGTGGAACGAATTGTAAAAATTTACACATTTCGCCCGTCAAGGAGATAGGTAAGTTACTCCCAGTTACGCATATTCTACAATTAGTTAGTTGTGTGTGTGTGTGTATGTGTGTGTGTGTGTGTGAGTATGAATCAAAGCGTTGAAAAGACTTCTTTGACCTTCGACGCCTACCTAACTACTACCAGGGTTATGGCGACAAAGTCGATGAAAAATTGTTAAAGAACGAGAAGCATCTTCTTCAGAAGGCTTCCACATGGTCATGGCAAGTATCTAAAATATTAATAATTTTAGATCGAGCGTAACAGAAAATCATGAAAGACATTATGCCGACAGATATAATTCGAAAAAGTCTTCAGAGAATTATGTTGTTTATTAGACACAATGTCTATAAAAACTTCTCATTGATAAATGGCAACCCCATGGAGTTCTTCGACTGTTCTTACTGTTCTTCATTGTTCTTAAAGCAAATACAAAATTGGAAGCCGTTAAAAACAGCTAACTTTCACTCTATCACTTTTTCATACGGTTTTATTCTACGTTAAGGAGAAGATATGAACCCTTGTCGATGCCAGCCTGACAGTCTCAGTGTTTGACTCATATTGATAAGCCTACAAAAAACACTTAAATTTAAAGAAAGATAAAATCTTATCTGTTTGTTTAAAGGGTTTTATGTCCTTGAAAAATTTTGTTCCCAGAATTAATTTTTTTATATTTTTTGTTAGTCTATGCCTAGTCTAGTCTCCAGCGAGAGTTTTATTTAAGTAAATTTTCTTTCTCTTTTTTTTTTGTCTGAATTTCGTTTTATCCGGATTTTTCTTGTCGGGAATATAAGGATTATATATTAAATAGAAAAAATTAAAAAAAAATTTTAACTTAAATTCTTTCTTTTGTCCGAAATTTACGACAGGTTTTGTATTTTTTTTAAAACGTCTAGCTTTTATTTTCATGTAATCGCAAATGGCGTTGATTTCGAACTATCCAAATCTCCAGGAACGTGAGGCAATTTCTGGGAAAGCTAATTTTAAGCAGCAGAAGGAGGTAACACTTTCTATTGAAAGTGGTGAAACAAATATGAACCCTGAAATATTTTTTCTCATATGCGAATCCACTAACTAATACTTTTGTGTAGTTGCATTAACTTAGCGTGCTGCAGGGTACATTTAATAATTTAATAAGCGTTTCCCTTTCATGGAAAAGATACGGCAAGGGGTCTAAGTAGGAAAAAATTCTTATGTTATCATAATCCATATGAGCTACTTATTTTACGAAGAATTTGTAATTTTTTTTGTTGTGGGTCCACCTCGTTGAAAATTTTCTGCAGTTTAACTCAAACTAATTTTTTTAACGAATTTTAAGACAATTTCAATAGAATAAAGAAATTTCACTAAAATTCCCTACTTCCATAGTAGGGGAAGTAAGTTATTCTATTTGAGACATTGTTTTCAAAGGATGACAACTAACTGAAAAACAGAAAATCACAAATTATCCCCTCAAGAACTAAGTTTTCTTCTGCTCAAGATATGAGCATTTGCCAAAGCATATTCTAAATAAAAAAACAAAAGACTTGGTGTGAAATTGTAAAGTTACAACACCTGAATCATAAATATTAATCCCTGTTAAGGTATAAGGTAATATGGTGTTAATTCCCAGGCTGGATAAGAAGAATAAAGAAATTTCCCTAAAATTCTTAACTTTTTTCCATAATAGGGAAAGTAAGTTGTTCTATTTGAGACAATGTTTTCAAAGGATGACAACTAACTGAAAAACAGAAAATCACAAATTTTCCCCCTCCAGAACTAAGTTTTCTTCTGCCCAAGATTTGAGAGCATATTCTAAAAAATAAAAAAACAAAGGACTTGGTGTGAAATTGTAAAGTTACAACACCTGAATCATAAATATTAATCCCTGTTAAGGTATAAGGTTATATGGTGTTAATTCCCAGGCTGGATAAGAAGAATAAAGAAATTTCCCTAAAATTCTTAACTTTTTTCCATAATAGGGAAAGTAAGTTGTTCTATTTGAGACAATGTTTTCAAAGGATGACAACTAACTGAAAAACAGAAAATCACAAATTTTCCCCCTCAAGAACTAAGTTTTCTTCTGCCCAAGATGTGGGAGGGTGCCAAAGCATATTCTAAATAAAAAAACAAAAGACTTGGTGTGAAATTGTAAAGTTACAACACCTGAATCATAAATATTAATCCCCGTTAAGGTATAAGGTAATATGGTGTTAATTCCCAGGCTGGATAAAAAATCTAAAATTTTCAACTACATATTTTACTACTGGAAAGGAAATACAGAAAGAAACTTGGACTTACTTAGAATTAAGAATAAAATAAACTGAAGACACCGTTTAGTTTTAAATCGAGATTCTTCTTCTTAAGACTCTACTCCATCGCTACTAATTTTTGAGCAATTTAATCGTCCTGGTGTTCCATCAACTTTAACTCCTGGAACTGGGATTGTTCATGAGTGGATAACATCAGCAGCAGTTATTAAAATTCGAATTTGAGAATTTATAGGTAAAATTACTCGATTGTCGACATCAAGTAATCGAAATCCATCATTAGGTAATTCATTTGTTGGTGTTATATAAGAATCAAATTCAACATTTAAAAAATCTGAATATTCATAGCTTCAGTATCATTGATGTCCAATTGATTTTAATGTGACAGAAGGTTCATTAATTTCATCTAATAAATATAATAGTCGTAAAGATGGAAGAGCAATATATAATAGAATAATAGCAGGGAGAATAGTTCAAATAATTGCAATAGATTGTCCATGTAATAAATTTCGATTTGTATAATTATTAAAAAATAATATAAGTATTAAATAACCTACAAAGATTGTAATTATTACTAAAATTAATAATGTATGGTCATGAAAAAAAGTTAATTGAGCTATAAGAGGTGAAGCACTATCTTGTAAACTTAAAGAAGCTCATGTTGACATTAATTTATATATATATATATATACATATATGTATATAATAATAATAATAAAAATTTAATTTCTAATAAAAGTTAAATACTTTATATATGGAGCTTAAATCCATTGCACTAAGCTGCCATATTAGAAACTTGTTAATAATGGAAGTTCAGAATAACTATGTTCTGCAGGAGGAGTATTTTGAAACCATTCAATAGATGAATTAAGTTGTATAGGATAAATTGTTTGTCGTTGAGTAATTATACTTTCTCAGATAATAATAATAAATAAAAAAAAAATAATTCCTAGTAAAGAAATTGAAGAACCAATTGTTGAAATTACATTTCATGTGGTTACTCAAAGATTTATTAAAACCATTCCACTGTTCTCGTAAAAATATTAAAAATAAAAAAAAAATTTAAAATATAAATTTCATTTTAACTAAACGATCAATAAAGCATTTCCTGCTGTATCTTAGCGACATGAGCGAGAAAGATCTCTATCAATTCTGTGTAAAAGTATGAAAATACTCACATGTGGCAGCCATTATTTGCGGCATCCGTTCCATTATGTGTTGTTGGTGTTATTGTCATTTCCGAGTCCCATTCGCATTAATGTCTTCATGCATTCTTAACATAATGAATTCTTTTACAAATTTACGCCTAAATTCAATTAAATTGTTGATGACTTCAGTATTGTATAAGTATTATTGAGCGTTTGAGTTCTACTTAAAAATTAACTTATTAACTTATCGGCCGCTGTTGCCGATTTCGATGTCTATGTCCATGTGGATGGTGATGGTGATGATAATGACAATGACTTTGTTTCATTAATACTTTACGTGTGTAATTTGTAGTGCTGTTGTTTTCTACATTGATCATCAGAGTCGATTGCCGGTAGATATCCCGTTGTGATTGTTTACATGGGTGGGCGGGCAGATCGGCCTCTTCGGTGACTGATCAAACGTTTAAAGAAATCAATTTAAGAAGTTTATTTATTGCTTTTAAGTAAGTAACACAGCTGGCCGATGTATGCGATGGCCACCGAAGTTGTTGCATTTAAATTTTATGATACCTACGCAGAAAGATTGTAAATGTGCAAACTTATCTACTTTATTTTATTTTATTTATTTATTTATTTATTTTTATTTTTTCGAAAACCGGCACAACAAAGTTTAAAACCTTATTAGCAGTACCGGCAGCATGTAGCGTAAACAAGATTAAATACGACTTATAATATATATTGCATGACATACAAATTTAAACTTTACTTTAAAATTAAACATTAAACATCTATTCATCTATTCGTAAAAAATTTTAATAACATGATATATTTCATTATTTCCTATTACAGCGAAGAAAGGAATAAAGCTAGTTTATTTTTGAATTGCACAGCATTATTACCAGATCTTAAACTATTAGGAAGTGCATTCCAAAGACGAACAGAGTGTACAAAAAACTGCCTTTAAGACGTTAAACAAGAAACACGTAAACAGTTAATCATATTAGTTCGATTGGATATAGAAAAGTTTAATCTCGAAAACAAATAACTGGGTTCTGCATTACATATAATTTTATGCAACAATAAAAGCGTTCGATAGTTCAGTAAGTTATCAAAGGTTAAGCCGTGGATTCTTTTAGCATACTGGGAACCATGATCTCTTCGTTTTAGTCCAAACACATAACGAACAATGTTATTGAAAAGAATATTTAATTTATTTTTACTTAGACTATCACAATTTGCAAATATTTCGCAGCCATATAGCATTGTTGGTATGAGATATGCTTTAGCAAGTAGCATTCGAATATGAAGAGGAGTAAAGTACTGCGTCGTCCAAAGAACACGAAGCATGCTGTAGACTTTCCCAACCGTGTTACTTATGTGGTTATTCCAAGTTAGAGTTCTGTTGAATGGTACCCCTAGATTTTTTGCAGAGTCTACGTATTCAATATTGCTTCCGTTTAATGAAAGGTTAGGGGCAGTGGAAATGTCAATGATTTTCTTCGCTATTACCAAGCATTTTGACTTTGCTGGATTAAGGCGTTTTTTATTGCCCAATTACCAATGTTTTCAAGAACACTATTCAGATTGTTGATGCAGTCATAGAGGTTCTAACGCTTACAGTTGACGTACAACTGGACGTCATCTGCGTACATATGGATCTTACAGTTTTTCAAAACACTAGGTAGGTCATTTATGTACATAGAAAAAAAAAGGGGACCCAAGACAGAACCTTGAGGAACACCTCTTATAATGGGTAGAAAGACTGATGAACAGTTATTGGCGAAGACAGCTTGTGACCTATTGGAAAGATATGACGCAATAAGATTCGTCGCATTCGTCTTATTGGGAAATCTTTCGGTGCTTCGATATGCCCTAAAGGAATTTATTAATTTGATAGTGGGAGAAAAGATCCATAAAATTTCTGAATATGCGACACTTCATGGGTCCCAAAAGAAGTTATTCTCTTGATCTTTTTTCTAAGGAAACCCCTTCTTCCCTTCTTTCACGGAACGAAATTTCTTCCCTTCTCAGTAGAATATCTTTGTTTATCCCTTTTATGAGAATTATTTTTCTCTCATCTCTTAGGGAAAGGATTTTCTTGACTCAGGTCCTCTTCTGTGTCTTCTGAAAATAAGTCTTTTTATTTTCTTTTTCTTCTTCTCGGAGAGTGGCCATGTTTCTCCCTTCTCAGCTCATAGGTTTTTCTCCATGTGCAGTGTAAGCCCTTTTTTTCTCACTTCTGAATCCAGACTTTTCTTTGCTCTATTTACGGGGCGGGCCATATTTTGCTTACTTCTGAGATGTGTGCCATTTTATATGTATTCCGAAGTCGTTCTCTTTTTTCGCATCCGAATGACTTACTTTCTCTTTTTCGAACGAAGACTTACCTCCGAAGGTAGCCTTTTTCTCCTATTTCAGGGGAATACTTTTTTTAGTTGCAGCTCAAGGTAAGGGTCGCTTCTTTCCCTTCTAAGAGATAATATATGTTGTACCTCAAATAAAAGCTTCTCCTCCTCCTTAAGACGAAAGCCCATTTTTGTCTCTTCCCTCTGATTATTTCCCTTTTCGCGGTAGAGTCTTGTTTGGCTTCTCAAAAGGCCTTTCAAAAGGTTTCGCATGGTATCGGTGTTAAAGGAAGACATTCATTTCTTCAAAGGTAATGCATCTTCTGTGCCTTGTCAAAAGAGAAGTTCGTCTTCTCTCTTCATTCTAAACGGCTCGGTGCCTTTTCACGGTAAAGCTCTACATTCTTAAGGGAGGATCTTGATTTTTCCCTTTTCGGGGAAACCCTTTTTTGAGGAAGTTCCTTTTCTTTTCCCTTCTCAGAAGAACGCATTCCACCTTCGGAGAACAATGCATTCTTCTTTCTCTACCTCTATATTCACATAAATCAATGATTCATTCTTCACTCTTGTATTAGTCGTTTCTCCTTTCTCTGGAGAAGATTTGATTATCTTCTACCGCAGTGGAAGATAAACCTTGTATATCTTCTTGGGTCCGAATTCTGCTTTATAGAGAGAGACCATAAAGAAATCAGTACTTGCAAAAGAAAGTGATTTCTCAGGAAATCACTTTCTCTCTTATTTAAATAAATAAATTAATTTCGGACTTTGCCTTCTCCGGACAATAGCTTTGCCTCTCTCTTTTTCCTGATTCGTTCTCTTCTTAAGAGAAATTCGTTTTTCTCATAAGGCAATATAATATAATAAGGGACACAGTGGTATTGAAGCAATGAAATGGCTGACAAGCTAGCCAGAAAAAGGGCATCCGAATCCATGTTTGGACCAACCCCATTCTGCGGTCCGCTATGGAGTTTTGTAAAGCTCAATCTTACCACAAAGCTGAACAGAAAGGTTCAGGCTGCCTGGGACGACTCTTCAGGCAACAGACAAGCAAGATAATTCATTTACTTACTTTACTTTTAATGGCACAACAGCCCATGGAGGGCCTAGGCCGAGCTTTTCGCATCCACTCATGTTGTGCGTGTTATACATGAATGGAACCTACAGTTTTATGCCGAATCCGAACGGCGAAGTGAAAAGCTTTTCATAGCAAGCTACAAGAGCTTGTAGGTTTGCCATTACCTGCCAAGAGGTGGTGCCGTGTAGAAAATTTATTTTTCTACTTTTTGATTTTGCCTGTGCCGAGATTCGAACCCCGGACACTCTTCGCAGCAATCCAACGCACTACCACTACGCCACAGCGACCACCGAAAAAATAATTCATTCCAAGTACTTATATCGAAGTTCAGAACAAAACCACTTTTGATGTTAAACAAAAACGCTCGGACAGCCCGGAGTCACAGGATTTCTTACTGGACTCTGCCCAGCCAGGCAACATCTTCCTAACATGGGAATAACTCGGCCCGAAATCTGTCGGTTTTGTGACGAAGGCGAGGAAACGGGAGAAAACATTCTGTGCCAATGTGATCAGCTTGCAAGGCTTAGACTTCGTACTATTGCATATCCAACTACGGTTAAAGTGGGCAATATGACTCCAAGGGATATCTAAGCATTTTTAAATGAGTATCTTAGGATATTCAATGGGTTCTTCACAATAGGCCTTTGTAGGCTGCAGTGATGTGGTGCCTTGTGTCCAGCCCCTGTTTCAACCTAATATAATATAAAGGAATATAATTTTTCTTTTCATGGAAAATTAAATTTTTTTTTTTTGCATCTACTTATATATTTTTTCTATCTTCTCAGGGAAAGGCCCAAGAAAAGCCTTTCCATTCGTTATTTTCTAGGTAAAAGTAGAGAGCTCTTCCTTTTCTCTGATTCATTCCTTTTCAAGAGAAATTTTCCTTTTTCCCTTTTGTTAAAAAATATTTGTTCTCTTTCAGGGGCGAATTTGATTCTCTCCATTCACATGGTAATTTGTAACTTTACTGTTAGCGAGCAGAGTGTGGCGAATCGAACGCTTTTATAAAATTATCTGCATATGTACGCATTTACTTCTGCATACTTATATTGAAAATTAGTTAGTCTGATACCTTCGAAGTAAATGTTAGAGTATGCTTCTATCTAGTTAAAGAAGAAAGTCAATGATTTGTGCGTTATTTTTTTGTATTGCTCTTCAGTTCAAAGTAAAATAATATGCATTTCGATGCTCATAACTCGTGGATGGTTCAAAGAAGCCGCATTTAATATTGATAGCGCTTACAAGCCGCTCAAATCCAAACTGGATAAACTCGCGTAAAGTATTTTAAATCGAAGTGACTTTGTTGTGTTTCTGTTTTTCTCATTTCACGTTGTTAATGAAATGAAGTCGAAATCGAAGTCGAAATCTCAAAGATGCCGATCCAAATGCTGCTACTGCCGTCGCTGCTGCTGTTTATTGCCGATACAATTCGCTTCCATTCCGTGTATTGCGCAAAGTCAAAACAGTTAATTTATATGATGTCGCGACTACTGGTCTTACTGATTTTGCATTTTTCAAAATTGAAATATGAAATTAAATTCAACAGCAACTGTAGAGCAGTCAGTAGCAGCACAAGTGACAGCCAGCCCCAGCCCCAGCTCCAGCACCAGCAACAGCAACAGTAGCACCAATCAACAACAGTAGCTAAAATAAAATAGCAGGCATCGGCGTCAGTGAAGATGAAACCTGATTTCGATTCCGAAAAAATAACAAGAAACGAAACCTTTTTGAATAAAATATGTATCTACATACATACTTACATACTTCAAAATATAAAGTTGGATATTCAAGCATGAAGAAAGCTTGAACGCCATAAATTAGTCACGATTTTTTATTGATCTTTAACGAATTAATTAATGTAGAAAAAAAAACGGATTGGAAAAAGATAAAAATTAATTTGTGATTTCAAAAATATATACATACGTTTATAATATATGTAAAGCAAAAAAAAAAAATAAATTATTGAAATAAAAGCAACAACCACAATCTACTTATGGCTTGACTTTGGCTTGGCTAATCTGTTGGCCTAAAATGCTCAAAGCAATTAAGTTAATTTCGAGCTATTTTGCTATGTATATCGAAATATGAAATGATCCTTTTTAGAAAAATGCTAGTGGCACTAATTTGAAAATTACTAATTATACATGCATCACGTATCGATAATGGAATCACTTTTGTTAATTTTCTTCTTTTTTTTTGATTTCATCTTCTCGTCTATCGACAACGATCACATGATATTCAGATTTACACCTACTCCCAGCACGAAAAGATCTGCTGCCATGTTGATGGAGGTCATTGAAGATCTGGGAAATGGCGGTCACTGACGATTACAATTAACTGTCCATGTTGATTTAGTTTAAGTACTTCTAAACTTGTGTTCCCGTTGAGTCCAAATTGCTTAGTTCTGCCAAATGGTTTCGACTAAAATTGCAATCGTTCACGTTGAAGACTTGGTGTCGATTATGGTTTCGTTTGACAGTTCATTGTTTATTTCTTGTGTGTAACATGTCGATGAAAAATTTAACTATTGTGAAATATTTCGGTCTTTACCGCATTATTTCCGGGGTTTCATAAACCCCAGCCATTGCTGAATGTAAATATATCGACACCAGTAAGTTCGAGGTCTCCTTAGCGTGGAACTTAGTAAAACTGATCCAATTTTGGTTCTTCTTTCTCTCTTCTTTTTATGGCACAAAATCCCATGGAGGACCTAGGCCGAGCTTTTTTCACATCCACTCATGGTGTGTGTTTTATAATTTTACAGGAATGGAATCTACAATTTTATGCCAAGCTTTTCATAGGCAATTTTTACTCTCGCAGTTGTGCCATTTACTGCCAAGAGATGGGGTGCCGTGTAGAAAAATAGTTTTTTCTACCTGTGGACACTCTGCGTAGCAGGACAACTCACTACCAACTCGTCCATAGTAACCCACTTTGATTCATATACTTTTATTGATACCTAGAAAAACTCTTTCCAATTGTCCACCTCGTCGAAAATTAACATAAAATACTAAGTTGGATTCAGGTACCGAACGTTATGTACCACAAGAGTCAACTTGATTGAAGAACTAGTTAAAAAAAACTAGTCGTTAATGAAGGTTGTAGATACCTCGCTCTCCGGATCAACAACTTCCGTTACCTGTTACCAGATCAACCGGATAAAAATGTATTCTCTTCCACTTATGGGATCTAGTATGACATTAATAAATTAAAAGAGGTGACCTCTAGGAATGGAATTCCATAAGAACTTTCCTTTAGCAGGTTTAGAGTTTATTGGGATGGAATCCAATTGGGGGGGTGCGTAGGACACAAGGTAAAGTTAGTGGCGGTCGCAGGTGCGTCCATGTTCGATCCTTGCGCTTCTATGTTTCAAGTAGACACCCAGCCTCCTCGTGACGTCCCCTGGATAGTGACCGTCAGTGAGCGAAATAATGTTTGCGGCGGGCTTCCCCATGGCTTTGAATGAATGGTTTTGCGTCGGGCTTGGCACCCACCACGTTAAAATATTCCCCAATGAATCCTTAGAGGCGGCCAAGACCGATCATCGGTTGTAGTGCCAGTTAAGTAAGTAAGTAATCCAATGAAGCCTTAACTTTTATAGCTGGAAACAACGTAAATTGAATCCATGGACATAATAGAGTTTTTCTTTTTGTCTGCAGCTAAGTTGCGGCAGCAGCAAGTGTATAAAATTTGATTTGATTCAATAAAATGGGGGAAAAAACTAATATTTAAAAGATATCTGGCCTAAAATCTTTAACGATACTGGAGCAAATAGTGTCGAGTCCATGTCGGTCCAAATTCTTCATTGTTCAACAATTTCGGCCGAATTTTTAATAGCACTACATTCAACTATTCGTACGGATATCGGAAAAATATCGTTTTCCGACATTTCGACAAGTCGGCGGAGACGAAGCCGATATCGGTTTCATATGGGTCTTATTTTTTTAACCGGTATGCAGCTGTGAGACGAGTCGATGTATTAGCAACTTTCGCATTAGAATTCTCTGCTATCTTGACTAAGTACGAGAAAAGTTTATGAGTTAACCAACCCGAGAGAGTGGCCGAAGTAGACTAGATACGAGAAGTTCCAGTATACATATTAGCCTCGTGGCCCGGAAGCAAAAAAGTAAGGGCGTAAGAAAAATCCTCTGTTTAATAACTAACTAATAAATAAACTCTTCAGGGCTGTAGCAGTAAGTTGCCATAGTTCGTTTTTCATACTGGGAAATGATCATGCTGCTCTCAGCCGCCACCTGTGACTGCCATATACCATATGGATGCGACAAATAACAACAAAAAATTCACTGTGCATAAAAAGATACACCGACAACGACGACGATATTTCAAAGATTCTCACCGCTTCCGTCGCTGTCGGCGTCGCTGAATGCGTAACGAAGTAGCGCAAAAAAATTTACCAAAAAGAAATTGAGAAAAAATTTCAAAATACAATTCAAATTCATAACTGCGTAGCTGATGGCCAAACAAAGAGCGCTAACAAAATGAGAGAGATGCTGAGAGAGCGAGAAATAGAGGTAGATAAAAGAACGACGCATCAACCAAAAAACAACAAAAGCAAGGATCAATGACAAACGCGCAGGTGACTTTAAAATAAAGAAACCAAAAATAAAAATACAAGTAATGAAAAGAAAAGATGAGCAGATTGTGAATGCGTACATAAGTACTTCAAAAAAGCGGTGCCGATGAAATGAAAATGGGCTTATCCAAAATTACACACTTCATTATGTATGCACACATGAGTAAATGTGTGCGTGTGCGTGTGCGTGTGTGTGTGTGTGTAATGTGCTCAATTATCATTTTCGACTCACGAAGATCACGAGGATCACATGCGTGAAGATCCTGTGGCTAGATCGGCGGCGGCAATGACGTTGATGACGTAGTCGACGGCGGCGACAGCAAACAACTCTTTGTCAACGTCGTTGCCAACGTTGTCGCTGTCGTTGACTTCGTCGTCGTCGTCATCGTCGTCATTGCCATCACACATTTGAGTGAAGACCATGCTAAATAACACAAAATAAAAGCACTTCGGGTTTAGTGCTAGACAACAAAAAAAGATTGAGTGGATCGTTGCCGTAGAAGTTTTACTCTGATCATTTCTTTTGATCCTGTCAAATTATGAAACTTCAAACGCTGCGGCGCTCTAACACTATTCATTTGCTCTGCCTCCACATATTCGTTCGATATGATTGCGTTTAATAAGCGTGCAAGATTATTTTTAATTTTCTTTTTAAATCATTTCAGCAACGAACAAACCAAAAATGATCTATGGCTGTAGATAAGAAATGAAAGGGTGTGTGTGAGGGTGTGTTGTGAGAGTGTGTATAATTTCAAAGCAATTAACTTGCTCATTGTACGTAGTTATGGTAGGTGGGGGAGCGATGGAGGCGAATGAGTTGCAGTATGAAAGGTTGGAAGCGCTCGTCGAGCAAAAGCAACAGCAACAGCAACAGCGACAGAACAACATCCTTTGATATTTGAGGACATCTACTTTTTTCTTGGTTAATTTATTTTTCGTATTATTTTTTGAATAGAAAATAAGACTTAAGATCGATTTGTGCATAGAGCAGGGGCGTTTGAACTTGCCGTCTTAAAAACAATTTATAGAATTGTATTATTGCCGCCTTGCTTATTATAATGAGGGATTGCTCAGTACGTAGTCACTTTAAGACAACAATTAATGTAAGATTTTTCTACTTGAAGTTCGGGCCTGTGTAGTAAGTATATGCGGAAATGCTGTTGTCGGTATTTAAAGATGTCATTGAAATCTCGTTTCACAATCTATTAGACATGCTTGTCTACATAAATTTAGACTCATTCTCTGACAGAATTCTTGACACGGTTATTATTTTGCTTGATAGTTACAACTTGTAAGTAATTTTAGAAGTTGATGTTGAAAGGTAAGACGAGTGCCTTTTGTTAAGAGACTTTTGGAGTTTTGTCATTTTCCGACAAAAGGCGGTGTTGCTCTAGAGAATATACCTTTCATTTATAGGCAGTAGTTCAAGTACTACCCACTTATAATAAGTATATCATTAACATTTATCAAAAACATATTTTTTTATAATTTTGTTTCTATGGACATAAAGAAATATAGTCACAACTGACATTTACAATCACAAGCTTCAATAGAAATGACCTAACACTGTAGCTTTTCTACCAGAGCGAAGCCTCTCACTACAATTAGGTAGGGAATTTGGAAATTTATATCATTGGTAGCGCAGGTTTCTCAAATTAATGAATTTCCTTATTCAAAGTGTACTAAAGAAAGCTATTACCGCAGTATAGCCAACTTGCAATCGATGCTTTTTACTTTACTTACTTACTTAGCTGGCGCTACAACCGATGATCGGTCTTGGCCGCCTCCACAAAGCTCCGCCAGTCATTTCTGCTATGCGCGCGCTGGCGCCAGTTGATAAGGCCAAGTGCAGTCAGGTTGCCCTGCACCTGGTCTTTCCAACGGAGATTAGGACGTCCCCTTCTGCGTGTTCCTCCACCGTGGTTCGAATAAAACACCCTTCTAGCCGGAGCGCTTTCTTCCATTCGCTCAACATGACCCAGCCAGCGAAGCCGCTGGAGTTTTATACGCTTGACTATGTCAGTGTCGGCGTACAGCTCATACAGCTCATCGTTCCATCTTATTCGATACACGTCGTCCACGCATACTGGACCGTAGATCTTACGGAATATCTTCCTCTCGAACGCTCCTAACAGCCTCTCATCATTGATGGTCAATGTCCACGTCTCTGCGCCATACATTAGGACGGGAAGGATGAGGGACTTATAGAGCGTTATTTTCGTCGGGCGAGAGAGGGCTCTACTTCTCAAGGCTGACATTATTGTTGGTGTTTATGCTGGATCCTAGATAAACGAAATCCTTGACGACTTCAAAAGTGTAGTTGTCAACAGTGACATTTTGTCCAAGACGCCGTGACTCTTTGTTTGTTGACACAAGGTATTTCGTTTTGTCCTCGTTCACCACTAGACCCACACGACGAGACTCCCTTTCCAGGTTGGAGAATGCTGCACTGACTGCTCGAGCGTTTTTGCCAATGTTGTCAATATCATCAGCGTATGCTAGCAGCATGACACTCTTGTAGAAGATAGTGCCAGAGATGTCGATGTTCGCAGCTCGAATTATTTTCTCCAGCATAAGGTTAAAGAAGTCGCACGATAGGGAGTCACCTTGTCTGAAACCTCTTTTGGTATCAAATGGTGCGGAGAGGTCTGTCCCAATTTTCACTGCGCTGGTGGTGTTGGTCAGTGTCATTTTGCAAAGACGAATGAGCTTTGCAGGGATACCAAAATCAGACATTGCGGCGTACAAGTGATCCCTAATCGTGCTGTCGAAGGCGGCTTTATAATCGACAAATAGATATTGGGTGTCGATCTTTTTTTCTCGGGTCTTTTCCAGGATTTGGCGTAGTGTGAATATCTGGTCGATGGTGGATTTACCAGGCCTGCAGCCACACTGATAAGGTCCAATCAGTTTGTTGACGATGGGCTTCAGTCTTTCGCACAGTACGCTCGATAGAACCTTATATGCAATATTAAGAAGGCTTATCCCACGGTAGTTGGCGCAGATCGTGGAATCACCCTTCTTATGGATTGGGCAGAGTACGCTGAGATTCCAATCACTTGGCATGCTTTCATCTGACCATATTCTGCATAGAAGCTCATGCATGCGTTTTTTGAGTTCTTCGCCTCCGTTTTTAAACAACTCAGCAGGCAGGCCATCTGCACCTGCAGCCTTATTGTTTTTCAGCCGAGCAATGGCTGTTAATGGCTTTTTACTTTACTTTACTTTTAATGGCACAACAGCCCATGGAGGGCAAGGGCCGAGCTTTTCGCAATCGAGGCTATACACTCAGAAATAACATATTTTAAATTTGTACAATAATGTAGAAAATAATTAATATCTTTGGGCATTACTGTTATATGTGACCCCGGATATAGGAACTTTAAGGGACATGAGAAGGTGGATGATCTAGCCAGACTTGGATCTACCCCAGAAACTGTTCAATAGCAATCAGTTTTACTTCCCCCTGTGAAAAACTAGGAGCGATATATTCTCTATTGGACTCTGCAGCAGTATATAACATATTTTAGCCCTAGAAACATGTTTGGGACACTCAGTACGATAAAAAAATTATCGTGAAACTTAAAAAAAATAATAATAAAAAAAGTATATTTTTTTTCTAAATTTTTTCGGTACTAGTACCGAAGTTTGAAGTTTACTTCTTTAGAATCGTTTTATTATATATATGTAGCGGTAAAAGATGATCGTCGCAGTGAAAACATATCACGGTAATGAAGGGCAGCGCCCTCTATCAACCGAGAATGACAAAAATCAGGATTTTACGAACGAATCCCAACGGACCCTCCCCCGCCCAACACGAACGAGGGGCGCATCCACATAACGTATGGATCGGTGACCGGCGCAACCGCTTTGCACGAAAATATGTAATAAGCCGCTTATATCCAAGTAGGCATTCTTTACAACTACAGATATGAAATCATCAGCTGTTTATTGATTTAATATGATAAGTAAGTTTGTTTTGATGTGTTCCAGAGAATCGGAAATGCTGAATAAATTATAATGTTCATTAAAATCTCTGCATATTCCACGAAAAGGATCATTTTGAGCATAATTTGTTTTGCATATGCTAAGTTTAATAGGAATAAAATAACGTGAGCTTCTACAGGGTATATTAAAGTTTATTTCATTTAGTAAATACGAAGATGATAGAATGCCATTCAAAAGCTTTACAAGAAATGTTATATTCAGCATTTTTCTTCTGCTGATCAATGTCGGTAGATTAATAAGCTTTAATCGATGTTCAGACGGTGGAAGCTTCAATAGAGTATTCCAACAAAAACTCCTCACTGCAAAAACAAGAAATTGTTTTTGAACCGACTCAATTTTACTTATGTAGCAATTATATTGAGGATACCAGACAGGAGATGCATACTCAAGGATGGGTCTAACAAGTGAAGTGAATAGCGTTTTTGTTGTATAAGGGTCGTTAAACTCTTTTGACCAAAGTTTAATAAATCCTAACGAACTTTTAGCTTTGTTCACACACGAGTTGATATGTAAGTTAAAACTTAATTTGGAGTCCATTGTCAGAGTTGATATGTAAGTTAAAACTTAATTTGGAGTCCATTGCCACACCCAAATCAAAAAATATCAATACATGACTAAGAGTCTGACCCTGTAAAGAATATTTAGCAGATGCCTATTAATATACACATAAATGATGGACAGCAGATATGCATCCACATACACATATGAATTAAACTTGATTAATAGAGGGCGCTGATTCGCATATGCTTCAAACTTGTATGATACTTAGTGTGCGCTTAGTATGAATCATACTTGAATGATAGTCAGTTTCTAGTAACACATTTGACATTGTTGTTTGACATTTCAAACAAAAATTTTACATTTAAAACAAAATCGTTAGTAATTTCTAGAGCTAAAATAATACTTGCTCATTCTCATAGACTGGAAATAAAAAAACGCGAAAGTAGCGTATGAAAAATTATGTGTATACACATATGCAACTACTATGCGCCCTCTAGCTATCAAGTATGAATAATATTTGTTTGATAGAGGGCGCTGATTCGAGAATGATTCAAACATTTCAAAACAAAAATCCTTTAAAATTTCTAGAGCTGAGGGAATGAGTGGGTATAGATTGAAAAAAACCAACCCAAGGCACAAACAAATGACGAATGTGTTGGATGGATGGATGGATCTGAAGAAGGCCGAGAACCTAACCTAAGAGTGCAGGACAGTTCCTCAAGCACTCAAGCTATGTAGCCCATTGTACTTAAGGCCTAGGAAAAGAAGAAGGGGTGACAGCAACTAAGGGGTTAGAGAAAATGAGGGAAACAGTTGAAAAAGGGGTTATAGGGTGACTACGTTCTCTTCCGCAAATTTTCCGGATTCTCTCACAAATCTCAGAAGATCGCAGAAGGGGAAGAAGTGAACTTTGTTCATTCCTGTTACATCGAAACCCAAAATGCGCCATCTCGCGGGACATGTGCAGAGAAAATGCTCTGTGCTGTCCACCTCCTCCAGACAAGAAGTGCAGGTCGGGTCCTCGGTGATGCCGATGGTGTTACGATTATGTGTTACGATAGAACAGCAAAAAACTACAGCTGAGAGACAGCGAGAATGTAGACTTCGACGAAAAATGGAGGTCCAACAAAATTAAGATTCAGTTATGGTGAAAACACACAAAAATCAGCATCAAGAGATCGCAACTTGAGGCACAACAGAATTCGAATTTCATTGAAAAATAACTCGCAAAGACTTGAGACAGCATGAATGACAAATGAATTCATTAGAGCCAATTATTGCATCAACACTCATGTCATTGAGTCCAGATGAAGGTCCTTAGATTATACAGCACCTGGGAGTCATTGAGGTGGCAGAATTCCCAGCTTCTCAACGAAAGAAAATCTTTCCTCCATGGAAAGAAAACCAATCGCATCAGTACGATAAGACATAGACGAGTTTCTGGTCAACCTCATAACATTCGCAAGTTCTCCGACTGGCAAGTGGCAAATTTTCAACCTTTCGAGATCATACAACCTGAATATTTTGATTGTGATGATGATGATTATTATAATGATGATAATAATATTGATGATGGTAAGATTATAATTAAAAAGGTGTAGCAAATAAATTCGCATGCTTTGAGTATGAATATTTTGATGGAGATGATGTTTTTGCAGAGGGCATTGCATGCATGGGTGTAGGTGTAGCACGCCTGGGATCAGAGAATAGTCAAACTGAACTTTACAAGGCTTATCGTTTGCATAAATCAGCACATCGTTAAAAACTCCTTCGGCCACGTTTGTAATGTCTGCGATAGACTCTCGTTTTTACAAGATTACTAAACCTAACCGCAAAACCCAAAACGAATATGTCCTGAAGAATTAAACTTCTGTAGGGCGTCCCACTGAGGCACCTAGTTTTTTAATTAGGTTCATTTTATTTAATATTACATTTTATACATAAGTACTTTCTTCATTGATTCTTCCATTGTAAATATTTTTGTCTTTGTGATATAATCAATGTACACAGATAAAATGTATCAAGAACTCTCTTTTAAATGAACCTCCACAGTATTGCCCTGCACGAAGCAGGATGCTTTTAAGCGAGAAAAGCGGCAGGATATATGCATCTTCAAAATTTCCATTAAAAAGCAATTTAAGAAATTAATTAACAGTATTTATTTAAGTAACACATTTATTAGTTTTTTTAATGAGCAGTAAAAACATATCGCTCGTTTATTGCAAGAGTGTCATAACTCAAGAAGCATAATTTTCAGAAAATCGATTTTAAACTTTTAAATTTACTCTTCACACGTAATGAGCTCATTAGATATAAGTAGATATGATTTTTTACACATGATAAAACATGATAAAACACTAAATATCGGTTATTTCTATATACTTGACTTGAAATGTATCTTTTTTTTTGTAATTGAATGGCAGCAAATAAGCGCCAGCCTTTTTCCATACCAAAGAAAGAGGATACATTAAAATTGTTATCCCCCTGAAACAAATTCATTGACTCATAAAACTTTTTTGACCTTTTTTTGGGGGGAAAACTGAAAGTACTTAGTTAGTTAGTTAGTGCTAATAAGCGAGTGCATATAGTGAAATAAATTGCGTACATTTTAGAGGAGAAAAGTAATTTCCACGAATCTAGATGCTACAAAGTGGGGGAATGCTTATGAACCGGCTGCTTATAAGCGGGGAATAATGTATTGCACTAGTATTCGTTCCCTTTTTAAATGACTTTATAGTAAACTTTGATCTTTTGGTAATTATTAAGTTCCTCACAATTGGCCATATTTCTTACTACTAACATAATCCAACGATATTAAACTGAATGAGACTATCTTCTCCTACAATATCGCTCTGGTTTTTTTTTGCATGCGCACAATCAAAGTGATTGCTTTATAGCTAATGAATATTCAAAATATATGTGGTAGGGTTTGGCTAAGCTTATCTGATTGTTACTACACATCTTCTCTTTCGTAGATCGTTTCTATATAAGAAAAAGGGTATTCATTAAACTTAAAAGAGGCCGATTTTTAGACAAACAAATCATGAGAAAGTGAAAAAGTTACATTTTAAAAAATTTATATTTTCGCAAGCTACCACGACGTTGGCGACGACGACTTCAATCGTCAATCGATATCAAAAAGTAATAAAAAAAATTTTAATTTTAATAATACATACGTATAAATATACAGGGTGGACCATTTATAATTTGGAATTTGATTTTTGTGTAAATAAGAAACGAATAATTTGTTTTCAATGTGGTGTTTATTATTCGAAAGGATTTTAATCCTTCCGGTTAATTGTGGAGCACTATTTCATTCAAATTACTATTGCGGCTGGCCTTGTCGTAGCCCATACGATCAACCTACATCATTTTTCAGTACATTTTCGATTGTATGGAGTTGTACTTACCCGATGGCTGCACAAAATTCGTTCTTAAGAGCTTTAATCGATTTAATCGAATGGTTAGCGTAACACTTATCGTTAATGGCTCCCCACAAATACAAGTTCAACAGCGTCAAATCGCAACTGTGCGGAAGCTAATTCACATCACCAAAACTGCTAATAACGCGATTTTCAAACTTCCCATGCAAAATATCGATTGTTGCTCGGCTTGTTTGACTCGGCGCGTCATCCTGTTGGAATGAAATGTGGTCCAAGTCAATATCTTCTAAAATAGGTCACTAATAATCAGTTATCATTGTGAGATAGCGCACACCATTCCCTATAAGGCATCTAATTTCAATTTCAAAGAAAAATGGCCCAATGATACCGCTGGTCCGAAAACCTCACCAAACAGTTACTCGTTGAGGGTGCACTGGCTTCTCAACAATCGCGCATTGATTTTCTGAGCCACAGATGTGGCAATTTTGCTTATTGACGTAACCACCGAGGTCAAAGAGTGCATCGTCAGAAAAGATGAATTTCCTGGTTAAAATGTTCATCTTCTTCCAAGCGTTCCATGCCCAATTAGAGAACTGAAAACGTTGCAGATGTTCATAAGGCTTCAGCTATTCTACCAAATGAACTTTGTACGGCTTTATGCCTAGGTTTTTGTGCAAAATTCAAAACAAAGAAGTGGTGAAATGTTCAATGAGTTCTGAGAACGATAGCGAGTTGATGTGGTTGGTTCTTCCTGCACATTCTTAGCAACAACGTGTTGTTTTATCCAATAAAAATCCAGTTTCATGCACACCTTTCATAAATTGGTGAATTCTACCGAATTTTGAACGTATTTTCCTTAGACTTTCGATACAAGATTCACGATTTTGCAAGTAAGTTTTTAGTATTTCCCAACGTTGTTCAAGCGTATTTCGATCCATTTCGTTAACCGCAAATATAAAACTAATTTTCCGTGATAACACGAATAAGTTTTGATTTTTTTTTATTTAATTGATAATATTTTACAAATTACAGAAAAATATAACTTTTATAGTTCTAACCACTATTTATGAACTCGTGGACCCTTTTTGGTAAGCCTTCCATTAGAGATTTGATAGTTGTTTCAGACACCTCTTGGGAGCAGTTTGCCCATCTCCTTTTAAAATCTTCGATATTTTGGGACACCATTTTTATGCTCTTTAAGTTTCTTTTCACAAGAGCCCAATATCTCTCCACTGGTCTTAGCTCCGGACGATTTGGAGGATTGGCCTCTCTTGGTACAAAAACTATGTTACTACTTTGGTAACACTCCAGAGCTTTCTTGCCGTAGTGACATGATGCCAAATCGGGCCAAAAATATGAGGACACATTTTGCTCTCTTCTGAAAGGAAGAAGCCTTTTTTTCAAACATTCTTCTATGTATATTTCGGTATTTATAGAGCCCACTGTAACAAATGACTTGCTTCTTTTGCCGCAACTGCATATAGCTTGCCATACCAAGAATTTTTAGGAAATTTTGTCTGCTTTTGGATTCTAAATTGTTCTTCGACATTTCCTCGAGCATCAGCAACATACAAATTTTAACCCGGAAGCTACGTAAAATCTGCCAGTACATACGTTTCGTCGTCCATTATGCAACATGAATATTTTTGAATGAAATTCGATTTTAACTTCCGAGCCCCACTTTTGGCGTCTAAATTTTTTGCAGCATTCCTGCCTGGAACTTTTTGGACTTTTTTATGTTTTCAAACCTGCATTGGCTTTAACTTTTCGCACCAAACAGTCGGAACACTGGGCTAACCGGGCAGCTTTTCTAGCAGATGTGTTTGGAGATCTTTTCAATATGCTTTCTATTTTCTTGGCTTTCCCAATATCATGTGGTCCTTGTTTTCTTACCGATCCAGGTTTCCTATCTATGGTCAAATTCTCCTGAAACGGTTTAATAACATTGGAAACAGTTTGACGGCAGACCTTCAATTTTTTGGCCAATTTCTTGTAGGACCAATTTGGATTTTTTTGAAAATTTTTAATAATTTTAAGACATACATTCTTTTCTTCACTCATTTTGATCAAACTCACAATAAATCAACATGTTTGTCATTAAAAATAATAACTCACATATTTTGCAAAAATAACTAGATCAAAGAAATTTTTAAATTTTACACCACAACAAAATTATCAGTTAAAACGTGTGTTAAGATTTTTTCAATCTCACTCCTTATGATTAGACTCAAAATAATCAGTAGTTTAAATTCCAAATATTAGATGGGCCACCCTTTATACAAGTATGAATATACATACACACTTACTATGGTATATCTCGTTTTATCAATTTTGTTAAATCTTTCTTGTTAAAATTTTAATGTATCAATTTTGAATTGATTTAATTAACTGTCATTAAATGTGTTTGTTTTAAAAAAATTAATTTAACTAATCTAAATCTTGCGGTTGTTTTTTTTTTATATGGGTAATACCTTTTGCCTATACATTTTTATGATGGTTGCGGATGAATTTGCTGTTGTTATTGCTGAAAAAGAAAAAAAATTCCAAAAAATATTTTTATAAATGTACTTTTAATTAATTCATTGATTTCTAAGTAAGGCTTTTCGCAAAAAAAAAAAAATTAATAATAGTGATCGCAAGAGATAAAAGTCTTGACTTTAAGTGGGTATTTTTTGTTTCTTGTTAGATAAAAAAGAAATGGTTTAAGATAAAAAAAAGAACAAATGTACCGATCAGAATTAGGATAGATTATTAAGTCATTTGAAGATACCTTCCACTAATATTTGGTCAAAGAATGAATTATTTTGTGCGGAAGCAACTACAGGGTGCGGCTGGTATTTTAGGATATTGATATTAAAACTAAAACTTTTTATTGTATTTTGTCCGCTTTAGAAAACTTATTTGATTTTACTTAAACTTTTATAGAAAACTGAGTGACACTGAGGCTAAACAGTTATTCGATAAAATTGCCTCTAGCGGCTATAACTGCTTCAATTGTCTGCCGGAAACGTTTGTATGCTCGAATCAAATGATCCTCATCCATATCCGTCATTACTCTGGTAGGGAATCAATGGTGTTATGGTCTCGCGTTCAACAACGCCTCATACGTAGTAGACCCAAGGATTAAAATCCGAGGTGGAAGGTGGCAACTTGTTAGGGGTTATGTGATCATGCAGATCCTCACACATACATTCTTCCGTCGTCATGGCTTTGTAAGAAGGAGCAGAGTCATGTTGGAATTCTTATGCACTCTCACCACGAACGATATCTATCCAGGGTTTTACACAACTATTACCAAAACCGCAATGTAACTAGGCAAGAGCTTTCACCACCAGAAGCCCTTGAGGATGAATGAAGTGGGGAGGCAAGACGCGTCCTTCATTGCTCACAACTCCAAAAATCATGATAGTTGCCACAAACTTTGTGTCCATAACATGGGCGAACAGCTGAAGTATCCGAACATAGCCCACTTATTATTTCGTCAGTTTATTATTTGGTTCTGGTCAAAATTATTTTATCTGAATAAATCCTGAACATATGTTTTAACTTATTTAAAAGTCCTTGTGCGCACATAGACAGTCCTCTGTGCATCACGTAGAATTTGCACGGTATGTTTTCGTGGGCAATGTCACTGATTGTGCGTTGAGAAACTTGAAAGTCTCTCGATATGGGTCTTATGGACTTTGAAGGGTATGTCGTCAATAATGCCCTAGACTAGCCGCACAAACTGTGATGTTCTAAGACTGCTTAAAAGTGTCTCATGGTGTTTGCACTAGGCAACATTTTCCACATTGCTATCGGGTGCTTCCTGCTCTTGACAACAAACTTTGTGAACAAACGAAAGGGCGACATTTTATAAAATTTTTGTCCACCATTTGTGATCTGAAAAGTAAAGAAAGGTAAACGTGTCTACTGCTGAGAAGTGGAAGGCACTATGTGGATGTTCTTAAATACCTGCCGCACCCTGTACTTAAGTCTTAATTATGCATGAGCAGCTTATCGTAACGACTGACATAGTCAAGCATATGAAATCCCTGGGTCAAGTTGAGCGTATGCATAATTGAGCTGTTATTTTATGAGCTACGATTCTATTTTGTTCCTATACACAAATAACAAGAAGAAAATAAACAAAATTGAAGAACCTAAACATAAGCCACATTTCAGATTTTCAAGTTCGTGAGCTTGAGAAAAACGCAAATTTGGTTTTTAAATGACTTAAATGAGTTTGTTTTAAAGAAAATGTTAACTTATATCTTGCTGACGTATGTTCACTTGGAAATTATTGAAACTATATCACGCTCATGTACTTCATGTTCCCGTGTATTCACGCGTGTCACGTAAAATTCAAGTTACGCGCCCATCTCCAATGCAAACCACAACTAGAGTTTTTTTTCGGAATCCTTTTTAATTACGTTGTTTTTGCTAATTCATTTAACCAACCTTACGTCCCAACACTCAATTCCATTACAAAACCCGAGAGCAGTCCTCGTTATAGACATTTTGTTTACATTTGGGGTGTTCGCAAGGTATCTCATTTTGTCGTATTGTTATAAAGTCGTACAATTTTTTATGAGAAATGAGAGAATTTACGACAATTGAGAGTATACGACGCTGAATAGGACACCCTGTGAACACTTTAATTGTCCAGTCCACTTCTCTCATACTACGCACATCTGCTATGTGCACTCATTTACAGTTGACAGTAATTTTACAATGAAAACTACTATAACAACATCAGACTCTCTCTCGCTCTCTTCTGTTTTTTTTTTTCTGTTTCCAGAGTTTTACGTTTTGCACTTTTCATACTTAGATCATAACGGCACTACCTTTGTCTCTTTTTTTTTACGTTTAATGTTCGGCTTTTGTTTGCGTGTTGTTGTTGTTACCTAGTTATTTCGTTGGTAGTCGGTTAAATACTTTGATGTCTTAATTGGTTTATTCCTTTGTCGATATTCTCTTCTTTATGTATAATTATTGTTGCTGTTTTGGGGTTATGCCCTTCTCTTATCTTTTGTTGTAGTTGTATTTTATTATTCTATTATGTCCAATGCAAAATAAGAAAAATTCCCTGTGATATTTGCGTGTGTGAGCGGAGCTTATAGCACATGCGAGATTCAAGAGCGCCTTTAAACACACATAACAAGAACATGAAAAATAATAAAAATTTTATCACAAATAAAAGATTAATAAGAAAACTTTTGCCTATGCAGTTGACGGAGTTAGTTTGAACGTTACAACCACGTTAATTTAAACATATTAATTGGTATTTTAGTACGTTGAATATTTGGAATATTAAGTGAAAAGCACGGTGGTTTCATTTTGATATGCATGCAGAACTGGTAAAATTGGTAAAATTATGCAAATGCAAATTTTTTTTCTACTACTAAAAAACTTTTATATTTTACATCACTTTAGCTGAACAGTCTAATATTTATGTATGTATGTAGGCACTTATGTATATTTCTATAACATATTGTCGAAAAAGAGTCGAACATAAGCGATTGGCCGCTGTTAACAATAATAATGGGAAAACTACCCTTAGTATATATTGTCACTATTTGGACATTTTTATCGACTGAAATAATCTACCCTTCTTGAACTACTTTACCGACTTATACACTGTACTGTGTTTTCGCTACTCACCGCCTTCGCTACGGTTCAAGTATTTACTTCGGCCGAAGTCCGAAGGATGTGAGTGAGCTGGCAATAACAGGAAATATTAACAGTTGAATATTTTTCTTTCTACAACTTACCATATTTAATTGATTGGTGTTGCCAACTTATTTCGCGTTGCAGTCATTTAGTACATGCTGTGTGTGGTTTGGCCATTCTTTCAAATGTAATGACTATGAGGAGAAGGATGTCACTGTACTGCTTGCTGGATGTGCAAACGACGTAAATAATCTTTTAAAGACGGAATTCTACGCTGCGTTACGATTTGGTTAATCACTTACAATGTTCAGTTTCGCTACGTCCTAATTGACATTTTTGTTTATTTTTTACAGAGAGAAGCAAACATGTGTCATACTTTACTCTACTTTAAGAGATATACCGAGATGTGGAAAAGCGACCTTGTGGTCGCCGTAGCATAGTTGGTAGTGTGCTGCCCTTCTACGCAGAATGCCTCGGTTTCAAAACTCGGCAAGGCAAAAAATCAAAATGTAGAAAACCGAATTGTTTTACACGGCACCACCTCTCGGCAGGCAATGGCAAACATACAAGAGTAAAAAGTTGCCTAAGGAAAGCTTTTCACTTTGTCGATCGGATTCGGCATAAAATTGTAGGCCCCTTCCAATCATGTACGATTATAACACATACCATACAAGATGAATGGATGCGAAAAGATTCCATGGGCTTTTGTGTCATTAAAGAAGAAGAAAAAGGAACAATTAGTTTTTTTTCCAACGATCTCCTCGTGCTTGCTCTCTATAAATCAAATGAAGAGTATGTAAACGATAAAATACCTGCCATAAAAATCTTCAAGTCACCTCAAATACATACTTACTACAATACATCCCAGAAAACATCCATAATTTGATAAGGCAGATATGAAAAGAAAACACATAATTGTGCTCACATTTACTGAAAGAAAATTTGATGAAAATTTGGTGTACAAGTATGAGACAAGTAACGACATCTCTGTGTCGCTAGGAAAACCTATACGCTCTGTCAAACCAAATCGATGGCGTCATTTCTTCGCATTTAGTTCTTTCAACCATATTCAGTTCATAAACAATCAAGTTTCATACAACAAATTATTTTTTGTTGCTCGTAGAAATGTCGAATTTTGTGCCTGCAAACTACGATATGCGGACATCATTGATTTTCTGTTGCCAATTGAAGAAATCTGCTTTGGAATCTCATCGAATGCTTGTGGAAGCTTACGGCCAGCATGCTCTAGGCAAAACACAGTGCCACGAGTGTTCAATACGTTTAAAAGTGGCGATTTTTATGTGAGAAACGAAGAACGTGGAAGACCAACGAAAAAGTCTGAAGATGCCGAATTGCAAGCTTTACTCGATGAGGATGAGGGTGATGGTCAAAAGCAAGAACAACTTGCAGAACAAATAAATGTGACCCAAAAAGGCATTAAATGTGACGCAATGTTTAAAAGCCATGGGATTGATTTTCAAGGTTCCGCAGAGGGAAGGTGGGTGCCGCATGAATTGACTGAAAGTCAAAGACAGCAAGAAAATCGAAAAACCAGTAATCACCTGTGAAATGTTGCTCGCCAGGTATAACATAAAGTCATATCTTCATCGAATTGTTACTAGCGATGAAAAATGTATCTATTTCGAGAATCCCAAATGTAAACGATCATATGCTAGGCGCGATACACCGGCCAAATCGACAGCAAAGCCAAATCGCTTCGGAAAGAAGACAAGAAGAAGTGATTTTTCTTGATGACAATGCACCATCACGTCGAACAAAACAGACTCGGGAATTGGTAGATTCGTACAGCTGGCAAGACCTTCCCCATGCGGTTTATTCACCAGACTTGGCTCCATCTGACTACCACTAATTTTCATCAATGGGTCACGCACTTGCTGAGCAGCACTTCGATTCGTACGAAAATGTGATAAAATGGCACGAAGACTAGTTGAACTCAAAAAACGATCAGTTTTTTTTTTGGCGAGGCACTCACAAATTGCCATAGAGATGGGAAAAGTGCGTAGCTAGCAATGGCCATTACTTTGAAGATTGAATGTATAACCATTTTTCTTACATAAACTTGTATTTTCTTTAAAAACCCGGTTTCATACTTTTACGCCTGGTACATACATAATTTGAAGTAAAAGCAAAGATTGAATTTCTGATGGCCGGGCAGGTCTCTAGGCATTACAGGGGGTTTTCTTCAAAATTACGTTTGAACGGATGTTTTTGACTTTCCATTGCAAAATAACAGTGTTTTAGGCACCATGTCAATGAGAAATTACAGGCAATGAGACTGACGTAAAATTTGATTTCATCGATTGTCCACGTTGGATTCAACTGCTCCCCCAAATTATGGAGTGAGCGAGCAGTTAGCTCAACTCTTCTATTGAAAACGGGTTTCTGATGGGTTTGAAAACGGATTTCTGCGGGGGAAATAGACAAATTGCGGTACAGCTGATCCGGGAGTTGCTCGTAGAGGGTTAAAATGTAAGACCGATCCTTATTAATTTTTAACGGCCAATATTTTTCCTCAACTTACTTACCTTGTGATCGCTGTGGCGTAGTGGTAGTGCGTTGGACTGCTACGCAAAGTGTCTGGGGTTCGAATCTCGGCACAGGCAAAATCAAAAAGTAGAAAAAATAGTTTTTCTACACGGCACCACCTCTTGGCAGGCAATGGCAAACCTACAAGAGTAAATATTGCCTATGAAAAGCTTTTCACTTCGCCGTTCGGATTCGGCATTAAACTGTAGGTCCCTTCTATTCATTTACAAATATAACACGCACAACATGAGTGGATGTAAAAAGCTCGGCCTAGGACCTCCAAAAAAAAAAAATTACCCTTCAAAAATTACCCCCCCAAAAAAAAAACTTACCCTTCAACCCTTAAGGGGGCTTCATACAACTTTTTTGTTGTGAAACAGGCTCCTCGTGCTTTCAGGGTGACCCTCTCCAACACGTTGGATTTGCACCGGATGTCTTCGCGGACAATGCCACTGATTGTGTGTTGAAAAACTTTAAGATTTCTCGTTGTGGCCCTTATGGACTTTGAAGGGTATGTCGTCACTAATGCCCAAGCCTTGCTGCACAAACGGTGTTGGTCTAAGACTGTCTGAAAGTGTCGATAACAGAGTGTCTTTTCATTTCCTTTTTCATATCATTTTATTTCATCTCATTTCATTTTTGTCCTCCATTTATGAGCTGAAAAGTAAAAGAAAAGATAAAAACATGTTGCTTAGAAGTGGCAGGCCCATACCAACCGCATCCTGTACTTACCCTCCAGGGCCAACCCTTAAGGGTGATCCCATACAATATTTAGATTTTTTTGAAATAGGCTCTCCGCGCCGTTATCCAGATTCAAGGAAACATAACTTTTTCAATGACCTTGCTTGGTCTTATGCAATAGCGGATCCGTGGTTCGTTTTTAACCTTCCATCAGTCATTTCTTTCCTGTATTTATCCTTTTCGTAGTTAGTTTGCATAACAATTAATACACTTGGCTTATACTAGTACCAGTTTTCAGTATACGATTCATACTTATGAGTGATCTCAATTATGTGAAATGAAAATTTTCAAATATTTTCATGCAAGGTTACTAAGGTTAAGGATCACTGTTGAACCTCATGTAATTGTAAGCACACATTATTGTTAACTTTTTGTTTAAAACTATGAGAAACAGAAGAGTTTCATAAATTGAAATTGTATCGTTTTACATTTAAATAAGAAGAAAAATATTCAGGGCATTGCTGTGCAAGAGTCAAAAGTTAACTCTTCCTCCGATTACATATGAAAAGCATATCAATAAAATTTTAATAAACTTAGTAAATACTACTACTACTACTACTACTACTACTACTACTACCACTACTACTACTACTACTACTACTACATATAAGAGTGAACAAAAATATAAGTATGTATTGTATTTTGTAGAAAGATATGGCAAAATATGTGAGGGCGTGTCTACACCACAAATACATATAAACAAATATCAGCATACATTTGCTTCTGCATTGCATAGAAGAAAAAATAACAAAATCCGTATGCCAAGAAAAGCAAGCATTATAGCAATACAGAAAAGATACAACTTCTTCAATCGATGGAAAATCTAATATAGCAAGTAGGAAGTTGCAAAAGAAGTTGACTACATGATACACGATACTTTGAGGCAATATTGGGGAGTGCAATAAGTTCAGGAATAATTCCATTTCACAGACATACTTGTAAAGGGTAATTTTTTAAGAGCTTGGTTTTTTCAAAATTCGAAAAAATACAGAAATTTCTTGAAATTCTTATTTCGATTGATAAATCCATTCCTGCCATTTACTTTCTAAAGATAATTTCATTTAAATGTTGCCCGCGGCTACGCTTCAAAGGTCCAATTTTGGCATACTTTTTCGGAATTTCACATTTAGCCCGGAATCTCACCAATGGCGCTTTCAATGATGGATTCGAAAGCAGTAATCGTGTTTGGTTTCTCCCTAAAGACAAGAGACTTAACATAGCCCCACAAAAAAAAATCTAACAGGGTCAAATCAAACGATCTTTGTGGCCAATTGACTACACGAAAACGTGAGATTAACTGTTCAGCAAATTCGTCTCTCATTTGATGCATGGTTTCGCATGCAGTGTGGCATGTGGCACCGTTCTGTTAGAACAACATGTCGGCCGAGTCCTATTCTTTCATTTTCGACAAAAAAAAAGTCTGTTATCATCCAACGGTAACTTTCTCCATTGACCGTAACGTTGCGGACTTCATTGGGGAAGTACGGCCCAATGATACCGCCTGCCCATAAACCCCACCAAGGAGTGCATTTTTCGGGATGCTGAATTGCCTCTCGCTGGTCTTCACTCCAAATACGGAATTTCTGCTTATTCACGTAACCCATGAACCAAAAATTAGCCCCTTCGCTGAAGACAGTTTTGCGATTAAACGCACTTTTCACAGAGCACGAATTTTGATAATATATTTCAATAATTTGCAAACGTTTTTCAGGCGTAAGTCTATTCATGGTGGAATGGCAAACCAAACTGAGCATTTTTTACTTTGACACATGCCAAGAATCATATACATATCAAGAATATAAATGTCAAAAACCAAGTTAGCAAAAAAATCACCCTTTTTGATGAATGTAAACGTATGCGTGTTGTGCAACAGTTTCTGCTACAATAGAAAAAAGTGTAGAAAAAAGAATTAGTTATAGAAAGTAAAATCTAAGTCCTAATGTTACAAGAACATACAATTGAGAAATGTGGAAACAAAATTCTTTTGTGTCATGTTAGAAAACAATTTCAAATTACAATAACAACATACAAATTACAGCACACATTAACACACCCACTCACACACACATGCATATGGTACATGCATGCACACATAGATAAATCTACTAGAATGAGAAGAAACTATAATAATTTGAAAGCAATCTGTTTTAGAATTTATAAAATACTTAGATTTAGACTCAGTGTGTATTATGGTTGCTTTTAGTTATGTACACCCCTGCTCAAAATAATAGGTACACAGCACACTTTCAACTTTAACAAATGCACATTAATTCAGTGGATATAAATAAATGAAGAAAAATAAACCTCATTACTAGCTAAAGTATTACAAAGAATCAGAGATCAAAAAACATTTTAAGGCGCTTATTCGACTGCCCAAAAAAATAGTTACACTTGTAGTGTTACAACAACAAAACAGACTAATTAAAAGTGTTAATAAAAAATGATTGGATATTTTGAATGATTTAACTAATATCCTGTGTATCCAGCAACATTTTGAATCACCTTCGCTACTCTCATTGGTCTACTGTACTTACTTACTTTTAATGGCACAACAGCCCATGGAGGGCCTAGGCCGAGCTTTTCGCATCCACTCATGTTGTGCGTGTTATATTTGTACATGAATGGAAGGGACCTACAGTTTAATGCCGAATCCGAACGGCGAAGTGAAAAGCTTTTATAGCAATTCTTACTCTTGTAGGTTTGCCATTGCCCGCCAAGAGGTGGTGCCGTGTAGTAAAATTATTTTTTCTACGTTTTGATTTCTCCTTGGCATACTATTAATCAAATCCCTATAGGATAGGTGTCTATGGGTGTATACCCATACCATATTTTCTGAACATACTCCCATAATTGTTATTTAAGTATTAGAGAAAACATTTTTCGCCTATTTCTTTTTTAAGTTTCTCCACAGGTTTTCTATTGGATTCAGATCAGGGGATTGACTTGGCCACTCTAAAACATTGTGGTCTTCAAAGCATTTCTTGAACAACTTAACGGTATGCTTTGGACCGTTATCTTGCTGGTAGACCCAACGTAAAGGCATGTTTTCCTCCGCATAGGTTATCAATGTATTTTCCACAATGTCCTTGTATTCGGCTGCTGTAATATGGTTAGTAGTAATTTTCGTGGTTTATAGGTCCCACTCCATACCAAGAAAAGCATCCCCAAACCATAATATTTCTACCTTCATGCTTCACTGTTTTTTTTTTTGTGAAACGAACGTGAAATTCTTTGCCTTTTGGATGGCGTACATTCCTTTCTGAATCGTTTCCGATCAGATTAATTTTCGTTTCATCGGTCCATAAAATATTTCCCCACTTTTTCTCACCCTCAGACCACACCCAGATTTTTTGTTTCCTTGAAAAATTTAACCGCATGCTCAAATTGTTTTTTCGCATCAAAGGAACTTTTTTGGCTAGTCGAGCCACCAGGTTTAACCACGTTTCCTATTTCGGCTGCTATTACCTTTGAAGACTTAAATGGGTTCTTTTTACAGATAGTCACAATGTGACGATCGAGATTTGCGTTAGTTTTTTGGGGCCTTCCTCAAGACTCGTTTTAAGGTTTTCGCTTTAGCGCATTTCTAACATTAATTGGCCAATGTCACGAAGTGATTTTCCATCTTTTCTTAGGTTCGAAACTAACCGGGCTTCTTCATCAGTGCAGTTCGATTTACGACCCATCTAAATTATAAATTATTTCACTATTTTTAAGTGAATTAGGGCAAAATTGACCGCTGTTAAATTAAGAACTGTAAGAACTCAAGAAAACCTTTTGAAAAACTAGAGTGAACTTGTAGGTGTAACTATTATATTGGGCAAATAGATTTTGACTTTTTTCACGCAACGCAACAACTCACAATAATTTCAGAAATCACACGTTTCACTTTGCCAGCAATACGAGGGTAGATCAATAAGTATCCGTGTGTGAAGACAGGTGGCGTTGCTGAGGGAAGTTGGCATTTCCGTCGTGTACTGCCATCTGCCACACGACACCACACTAAATTTCAAACTGATTCATAGCTCGGTTTTTATTTGGCAGCTATTAGTATCACAAGTGTTTCGTGTTTCGCGATAAAATGGAGAAAGAACAATATCGATCCGTAATTCGCTTTTTATTTTTGGATGGAAAAACATGCGAAGAAATAAAACCGAAGTTGGATGTTGTCTATGGGGACCCTTCACCATCTATGACAACCGTTAGATATTGGTTCAAAGAATTTAAACGTGGTCGTAAATCTATTTTTGATGAGCAGCGCTCAGGCCGCCCGGCAGACGTGGTTACCGAGGAAATCGTTGAAAAGGTCCACGACATGATTCTCGCTGGCCGTAGGAGTGTCGTGAGGAATGGTAATTAATATTTTATATGATAGGTTAAGCATGAGAAAGGTGTCGGCCCGATGGGTGCCGCGATTGCTTACGGTGGACAATAAGCGGATACGGAATTGTCGCGGCCAAATTGAATGAATTGAAATACGAATTGCTGCCGCACCCACCATACTCGCCCGACTTGGCTCCCTGTGACTCCTTTCTGTTCCCAACATGAAAACGTGGCTCGGGGGGGAAAAAATTCAGCTCAAACGAGGAGGTTATCGACGAGACAGAAGCGTATTTTGAAGAGTTTGACAAATCGTATTTTTTGGAAGGGGCGTTGGGAAAAGTGTATTGTACTAAAAGGAGATTACGTTGAAAAACAGAAAAAAGAATTTGTGAAAAACTTGCGTCTTCATTCCTAACGCGGGTACTTATTGATCTACCCTCGTAGCATTGCCATATTGCGTTAATTAAAAAACACTTCATTTTACCTTTAATTGCGCGATAATGGCTGCTAAAAATCGATTTGAACAAAAAGTCTTTCAGTGCAACTATTAATTTGAGCAGGGGTGTATGTACCGTATCTATGTATGTATGTACTCGTGTGTGTGCATCATGAGAAGAAGAAGAAGAAGAAGTGACACGTTAACATGGTTTAATGTTTATTGTTTATTTTATATTGGCATGAAACATTTTGCCATACACCTACTTCTCTACTTAACCCTTTGACGAACTGGTAAAGTCAAACTGGCTTTCTTTTTTATAACGTTTTACCCAGAGCTCAACCGTGTGATTAGTAATCTTATTTTTTTTTAATGTCACATTTCACATACCGGGGGAGAAAGAAACGAAATGCAAATTAATTAACTAAGAAGCAATGCCCTTGCCGGCAATCGAATCCGGTACCACAAGATTTAAGAGTCTAGCACGATAGCAAACATAGGGAGAGAGTAAATGAGAGTGCACGATTTCAATTTTGCGCCATTCTTGTTTTTCTTTGCAAGTGGAGCTCTGAAATTTAACAGCTGGCGTCTACGAATGCTCCGATTAGTAAAAATCGCTACGTAAAGGAACAACGCCTTTGCATTGTGAACATGAGGGAGGAACTACAGTGACATTCGTTGCAGGAACTTGATAACGGAATTCTTGTGTACTCAACTGGACGTTGTGTATGTGGATGACATGTGGTTTCAGCAGGACGGCGCCATCTGGCACACCGTACATAAAACAATTCAATTAGTGAAGCATCGATTTCCAGATCGATTTATCTCCCGAAATTTCGATGACAATTGACCAAAAAAATTGTGCAATTTCTTTCTTGGGGCTTTTGTGAAATTCCAGGTTTATATATGCGAATAAACCACCAACAAATCCGGACCTCAAGGCCGAGATCCAATGCGTCATGGGTGAGATGGAGCCACTTCTTTCTCAAAATGTCATTGGAAATTTCATTCACAGAGCAAGGGTCTCTTAAGAGAGCCGCCCGGGCCATTTGCTTGATATTTTATTCTACTTATACTTAATCAGAACGTGTCTACTTTATAATACATTAAAAATATCACCACTCGCTCAGAAAATATGCGTCTTATTTTCAATTGGGACACCCTTTACATACTTATGCAGTTTAATGCTTGCGAATATCCTTAGAAAAATATAGTATAGTGGAGTTAAAATGAGAAAATGAAGACATGGAGTCAAACACTAGTTGACTTCATTAATTTATTTTCTACGAACGACTTTCTGAAATTAGTTTGTCTAAAATTATTTCTGAGGTTCAGATCTCGGCACAGGCAAAATTAAAAAACGTAGAAATATAAATTTGTCTACACGACACCACCTCTTGGCAGTCAACGTCAAACATAAATGAGTAAAAATTGCCTAAGAAAAACTTTTCACTTCACTGTTCGGATTCGAAATAAAACCGTAGGTCCCTTCCAAAAGGCGTGGCCGAATGAGAACTCGCGAATGTTATGAGGTCTATGTTTTGTTGTGCTAATGCGAGTTGTTTTCTTTCCACGAGGAAAGATTTTCAGGCAAATTTTCAAGTAAATTTTCTGCACTTCTCTTTCGTTGAGAAGCTGGAAATTAGGCCACCTCAATGACTGCCTGGTACTGTATAATCTGAGGGCCTTCGCCGGGACTCAATGAGATGATTGTTGATGCAATTATTGGCTCTAATGAACTCAGTTGCCATTCATGGTGTCTCTCCGTATTAGTCCTTGCGAGTTGTTTTCCAATGAAGTGAGAATCCTATTGTGCGTCAAGTTGCTTGCGAAATCTACCCTCTTGCGATCTCTTGGTGTTTTTTTTTTTAGATTTAGTTCACGATAGCAGAATCTGAATTTGGTTGGACCTCCATTTTTCGACGAAGTGTACATTCTTGCCGCAGGTTTTTGCTGGAGATTTTATCGTAACACAATCGCCATTTGTTTCTGCCTCGCGTTTGTTTTTTTTCAGTCTATACTTGCTCATTCTTTCAGCTCTAAAAATTTTTAACGATTTTTGTTTGAAATTTTTTAATCATACTCGAATCAGCGCCCTCTATCAATCAAGAATTATTCATACTCGATTGATAGACAGAGGCTGCATAGTGATTGCATATGTGTATACACATAATTTTTCATACGCAACTTTCGCGTTTTTGTTTTCAGTCTATACTAGCTCATTCTTTTAGCTGTAGAAATTACTAACGATTTTATTTGAAATTGAAAATTTTTCTTTGAAATGTCCAATTTTACTATAAACTAATGGGCAGCGCCCTCTATCAATCAAGTATGATTCATACTCAGCGCCCTCTATCAAATTGGAATCATAGGCGAATCAGCGACCTCTATCAATTGAGTTATTGATAGATATGTGCTGCCCATCATTTATGTGTGCATCCTCATTTTTTTCTTACTTGATTGATAGAGGGCGCTACCCTTCATTTCTGTGACAGTTTCCGTTTTGCCACGATCATCTTTTACCCCGTCGTAAATATAAAAACGATTCAAAAGAAGGAAACTTAAAAAAAATTTTAGTATGTTGATATCATGTATAAGAATCAACAACAATGAAAAAACTTGACTGTTTTATGGGTTAAATCAATTAAGAAAGTATGACCAATAGACCATAAGATATGTGATGTCATACATACACACACACTCGTAAATAACTGCATAAGGGTAGCGTGAAAATGGAAAATTTATTAATAGCGAATATTTAATGTTCAAGTCCTCAATTGGATATTTAGTCAATTGTAGGTAATCAGATGGCCTCAGTTGCCGGATGTATTGGATTGTGATTAACATCTTGATTAGGAAAATTCAATTTGGATTTTTTTTTTATGTTTTCAATCACAATCAAACACTAATATCAATACCATTTTGGTATTTCCTTAAAGAGTCTCCTAATCCAGGAGCAACGATGATGAAAAGCTTTATCTTTAAACCTTCCTCCATGGCCTGGGCTCACTATAATCTACATACATATACATAATCCCTCTAAAGCCTATTTTATGATTACATTTAACAATGATTTCAACGATTTCAATCACAAACAAACACTAATATCAATATCATTTTGGTATTTCTTTAAAGAGTCTCCTAATCCAGGAGCAACGATGATGAAAAGCTTTATCTTTAAACCTTCCTCCATGGCCTGGGCTCACTATAATCTACATACATATAAGCCCTATAAAGTCTATTTTATGATTACATTTAACAATGATTTCAACGATTTCATCTTGTTGCAAATGAAGGATTTCTATTTTGTCTAGTTTAGTAAGAAGTTCGCAACTTTCCAATACATTTTCTAATAAAGTTTTTTTTTGCAGTATCTCCTATCGTCGAAGAATTCCATTCCATAGTATATTCATTATAGAAACTGTATCCTGTCTGATCCAATGGAAATGGAAACCTGACATGTAACAGCGTCTGCTTTGTATGTATTCAACTTAAATTTCGAAATTGGGCAATCGAGGGGCGATAAGTACATATAACATAAAGTCTTTGACCTCTTTGTAGTTTAAGTTGAGTTCATATTCGATGCTTGCATTCTTTTGCTGCCTAGACAATTATCGGAAACCTGTCACAAAAAGAAAAAAAACTAAAGTTTGCGATGGGTTTCTCTTGACCTGTGATCAATGATATATAGTAGGTACATAATTTTTCTAAATTAAACCAAACAAGAAACAATGACACTCGTAAACGATACTTGAGCTAAGACTGAAGGCCGGTTTTCAGCAAATACCATATGACGTGTCACGTGTCACAACTAGGAGTAATTAAAAAATGTACGTGGTACTTATGGGCGAAAAACTCAAGAAATATAAATGATAAATAGTACATATTTTTTTTTTTTATATTTTACTAGATGAATTCTCAATGAACTGAAGGTCTAGATTATAAATCCAAAGGTCGTTAAATGTTCAATTTTACTTTTAAATGTTAATGACATTTTTTAAAATGGATATTAACATGATCTTTTTTTTTAGTTTGATAATATAAATGATCGCCGGTAATCTTATTTTTGAGTGCTAATAATTCCGTAGAATGCAATGTGTAAATGAAGTCATCTTCCCCTTCAGGGCTTCCTGCTTCCAAAAGTGGGGGGAACCTATATTTTGATTTTCTATGTACTTTTTAAAAATTGTTTTCTCTTTCCCGAATTGAGTTCAATTTTTTATCGATTGAATTAAATGTTTATATTAAGTCCTCGCGTGCAATCCCATTTGCTTTAAGCTGCTTAGTACTTCTTCTTTTGTCCTGGGACTCCTAGGGGGAGTATAGTACTTAGTAATAAAAGCCACTTTTGATTACTTTTGGTTTTTGAATTGGATCAAGTTAATTTATAAATAGAGAAATATTATTTTAGTTAGAACCGACACATGCGAGTACAACAGCTTCGATCTACGTATCCGAACAATAAGTAATTTTTGTTGTTGTTTTATTGTAACGATACTTTATTAAATAAATAATTAGTATACCTGTAATATAAGTAAATTAGTTACTTAACAAAATACTTTGTGTATGTATGTCAGAGATTTGATCATCGCAAGGCAAGATCACATGGCTTGGTTCGTTTAAGTCCTCGCACCAAGTCATCTGTGTTGTGAAGCTTTGAGGCTTCACGATTAATATGTTTCTTTACCCACTCTCCATGGGCTTTGGCGAAACTTATAATTGCTGGGTGAACTGCCTCAACGCCATGATGGAGATCAGTGTTGCAGATGTACCAGGGAGGGGGCATTGGCAATACGTCTCAGTACTTTGTTCTGAAATCTTTGGCTATTCCGAGTTTCTACCCATGAGCCAGTACATGCTTCTATATTTTAGATCGAGCTCATCGCGTTTCTTTTTTACGTGCTCGTTCCAACAGAGCTTTGAATCAAGGGTAATTCCAAGGTATTTCGCTAAGTTTGAGTGTGGAACTTGGACGCCATCTATGTATAAGGGCAGATATGGAGTCTTTTTATTTGAAAAGACAACATGCAGTGATTTACATTTATTTAATTTTATACGCCACTGTTTGTGGGAAAAGTATTTTTGGTTTATTTTTTGAGATTTTAAAGCAAAATTACTTATAGTTTGGCATAAGTAAGTGATGATAGGCGAACATTGAAAAAAAATCAACAAAAAAGTTGAGTTTTCTCAACATTTTAGTCGAAAACACTATTTGAATGTATTTTTTTGTGTGTTAGTGTGTTTAGCACACTAGTTTGTTCGCCATAGTCATAGGTACAACTTTGCCGAAGACTGTAAAGAGATATTCCAAACGGTTTAGGGCCTATACACATGTAAATGTCTTTATTCTTTAGCTGCAAACCTGACTTAATTAAGCAAACTTCAAATACGGATTTCGCCTAAACTAGAGCCAATCCAGCCAAATGCCGATTAGATCTGAAATCTATACACCAGGTCACTTAATAGGTACCCAGTATGTCTCTGTTTTTGAGTATCAATTTCAAGCACAGTGTTATTTTTACAAGAATGCCAATCATTTCATGGGGTAACTGTTTCAAAATATCAGCAGTTACTAAATCATATCCTGAAGCCTTTTTTACCTTTAGATTTCATTTCCATGGGCCATGTTGTGCCATTAAAAATAGAAAAAAAAGTATGTAACAAATATATTTAAAAAAAAAATTTCGCAGTTTTGCATAGAAGTTATACAAAAATTTCTTTAAAATATTTACGAAAAATGTAAATCTGTGTAAATGTTGATTTACCTACACTGAAAACAGTCAAAGTAATTAATTGAGTATTGAAAATGTAAGTAAATATTTTAATGAGCGTTGGTCATAACATTTCATAGCTTAAAAAGACTATAAGTTATTATTGAAACGAAGCTTAGGGAATTTATACTAATAACATAGTGTAAAGAACTACTTGTTCTTTCTTCTTTTAATGGCACAGCAGCCCATGGAGGGTCTAGGCCGAGCGTGATAGATTTGTAAATGAATGGAAGGGACTTACAGTTCTATGCCGGATCTGAACGGCGAAGTGAAAAGCTTGTCAATAGTCAATTTTTACTCTTGTAGGTTTGCCATTACTTACCAAGAGGTGGACCGTGTAGAACAATTGGTTTTTCTACTTGTTTGATTTTGCTTGTACCGAGATTTGAACCTCGGACACTCTGCGTAGCAGTCTAACACACTACCAACTACGCCACAGCAACCACTCCAATTGCCAAATAAAGATAAAGTGCTATTTTTTTTATGGGTATTGTGATCCTGAATTTGAATTCGAGCTTCAGTGATGTTATTGCAAATATTACTTCTCTAAATTTTTTATCAAGTTCTGCCAAATAAAGTAAAAGTTCAAAGTTTTTAACCAATTATGAATGTTGTTTTTTTAAATGTGATAAGGGAAATTTTTTCCGGGAAAAGCCCCTCCATATCTCATACTTATGTAACGTAAAATTGTTATGTCTTTTAAAGTATGATAAGAAATATACTGCATGTCTTTGAAGTTTGATCTGATTTGGAAACGTAGAAAGTGGGTGATAAACTCGATTGCTTTTGAAACGATGTATAACATTTTCAAGTTTATTATTATTTTTTACAAAAATATAGCTTTATTTCAATAACAAATCGAATGAATTTATTATTCGAAGTAGTGTCCTTTGGAAGCTATGACATTTTGCGATCTTTCAGGCAATTTATGGATTCCTTGCCAAACAGAAAACCATAAATCTTTTGAGGCTATGAACGAATCAATTAAATTTTTAATACTTTGTAGTTAAGCGTATTCCAGTCTAAAAACATTCTGCATCGATCAAAATAAATAATTGTCAGACGGAGCAAGATCTGGTGGATAGGGCGGGTGATCTAACACTTCCCATTCACTATTTTCCAAATAATTTTTAACCGGTGTAGCAACAACACGAGGCCGCGCAAATACATGTTGCAAAATGAAGGTTTCGTGCCTTGTCGCATATTCTGGTCGCCATTCATAATGCTTTCTTCAAACGAATCACTTTCTTTCGATACAGTTCTCCCGAAATGGTTTCTTCAGGTTTTAGCAGTTCATAATAGATGATAACCTTCTGATCCCACCAAATATAGAGTATTATCTTGACGCCAAGAATTATCTGCATGGGCGTTGATCTTCCTGGTTGGGCGAGCTTCACATACGACTTCCTGAGCTTCGGGTTATCATAATTAAACCAGTTTTCTTCGCCGGTAATAATTCGATGCAAAAACGATTTATTTTTATAGCGCTGAAGCAGCATTTCAGACATACAAAATCACCTTTCAATGTCGGTCGAATTCAAGTCGTATGGCAGCCAATTTCATTCCATTTGAATGAACCCCAATGATTTTAGGCGCTTGCTGCTTCAGTAACTCAAGTTACTCTTGTGTTTGTCCCGAGTCTTCGTCATCGAGTAACACCTCCAATTCCTCATCTTCGAACTTTTTCACTTGGCCACAGCGTTCCTTGTCTTCCGTGTCAAAATCTCCAGCATCTTAAAGCATCAAAACCAGTTTTCGCATGTTTTAATCGCAGGAGTATAAACTTCCAACAGTAATCGACAACACTTTCTTTTTTCGAATTAAAGAAGAAAAGCAAAACTTCCCGCAAACCTTGTTTATTTGGCACGTATGCTGACATGTTTGCAGCGCAAAAAGGTTATGTTGTTTACACTTTGGCAAAGTGATACATAATTGAAACGAAAGTTACATGACGTGCCTAAACATGAAAATAGTTACAGTATTGCCAGATGTGATTTAATAGAAGTTACTCCATTAATTGTGAATACTTCATTTTCAAGTTAGACATCTTATACAAGGTGTTTTTTTTAGAAGTGTGGTTTTCAAGAAGAAATAAAAAGCATATAATTTAATGTTATGGCCAAGAATTTAGCTTTATCATAAAGAAAAGCATTTGCCATTATGTTTTAAAAACGATTTCGGAATAAATTCCAGTCGAGAGGTTAAATTTTCGACCACTTTTTGCGGCAATTGGGGCCGTGTGTCAGTAATAACGGATCGATTATTCTCTTCCAAGGCGTCAATCGTCTCGGGCTTATCTGCGTAGACAAACGACTTCACATAAACCCACAAAAAACAAAATATAGTCCAGCGGTGTTAAATCGCACGATCTTGGACGCCACGCCACAGGCAGACGACGCAAGATAATGCGCTCACAAAAAGTTTCCTTCAATAAATTGATTGTTTCGTTGTCTGTATGGCATGTAGCGCCGTCTTGTTGGAACCAAAGGTCGTCCACATCAACATCCTCCAATTCAGTCATTAATCATCGCTCTATAGCGTTCCCCATTGACTGTAACATTATGACCGGCTTCATCTGTGAAGAAATATGGACCAATGATTCCCTCTGCCAATAGAGCACACCAAACAGTGACTTTTTGAGGATGTTGCGGAGTCTCAACAATGGCTTGTGGATTATGATCATTCCAAATGCGACAATTTTGCTTATTAACGTACCCATTCGACCAAAAGTGGGTTTCATCGAATAATGGAGCATAAATCAAGTGACAGCTGTCAAAAAGACCGACTCCGAAAAAATTATTGCCAGAATGAAAACCAAACTTCTAAAAAAAACACCCTTTATATAAAATTAAACCATTTTTACACGGTTTTCAATGAAAATTCCATGATTGGAAGAGCGTTTTTCATATTTTTAATTGCACCCTAATAATTTAAAGCTAGAGAAAATATGCTTAGCATCTTTTGTAAACCAGAGCATTGTATTACAAGAAGCATACTAAATAACACATTTTTTCTTGTATATTTTATATTTTTAAATCTTAACCGACAACATGTACGAAATCTTTGCTTGTATAGTTGTGATATGTGTGAGTGCGTGTAGTGCAACAAAAAGAAAAATAAAAGTGTAGCAACTGCAGCAGAGCAAAAATAGCAACAGCAACAGCTCATAGACTGATAAAAGGCTTAAAATGTGCACATGTTCTAAGTAAAATATTTGGAAATGCTATATGCATACATACTACACATACTACATACATACGAGTATACTTCAATGTATTTTCAATATCCTTTTTCCACTCATACACTCTAGGCACTCACTCAAACACACACACACACATGCACACTTCTATGATTTATTATCATGCACATCACATCGTTGTATGTAAGTATGTATGTATGTATGTATGTATGTACATACAAAGAAATTTGTTTATGAACATATTCCCAAAATATGTTTTATTTCAGAAATTTAATCTTGTAAATGTAAATACATACATACATACATGTACACTATATGAAGGTATGCATATGTGTGAGTGCACGAGTATGTGAGGATAGAAATTGTTAAGTTATTTCACTTAGAATTAAGTGTAAAGTACAATGTTTGAACTTGTATACTTAGTAGCCGTCATGCTTTGGATTTTGTTGTTGAGTTTTTCTTTTCATTTTTTTTTTCATTTGCTCGTCGGTCGGTTTTCTGGTTGAGGTAATTGACTTTGTACATAATTTGTTTGCTTGATTTCAGGGGATTAAAATTCATTAGTTACACTGCAATACATAATTATGCAATGGTTATCGTTAATATACATAGCTATACCATGGATTCTGATTTTGAATTTTGGCAATACTTTTTTTAAGCTATTGAAAAACACAAAAAATCCTTCCGACGAAATTACACAATGATTATGTTTTTATAAGCAAATAATCGCTTCAGGAATTATGATAATATTCAACACTTCGATAGTTAAAAAGTAAATGTATGCCTAAAAGTATGCAATGTTATGTGATGTGAGCTAAAACTTATTTGTTACAATTTTAAACTTAGTACTGCTCTCTTAAAAGCAGTTTCTATTACAAATCGAAGAGATAGAAAGCGTTAGAAATGCTCTTTATGAATATTTAAATAAATTCATCAGCCCATCATTAAATCGCGCTCTTGCAACAGGGAACCACCACGAGCCAACGGCATAAGAATGAAGGTATTTAAACGGCAGTCAAACTAAGTAAAATACCTCAACGGCATAAGAATGATATTTTTCAAAATCCTTACTGCAGTAACCAATGAATTGCTGTATCCAGCCATTAGCAACTGATGGAATGGCAAAATTTGCCAACATGCGTTACCCCGGGCTCAGTAGGCAATTGAGAAGCAGAGCCTTCTTTCGACTGACGAAAATAACGCTCTATAAGACACTCATCCTTTCCGTCCTAATATATGGATTAGGAGATGTAGACATTGATCACCAATGATGAGAGGCGGTTAGGAGGATTCGAGAGGAAGATATTCAGTAAGATCTATGGTCCAATATGCGTGGATGACGTGTATTGATTAAGATGGAACGATCAGCTGTACGCGGACATTGACCAAGTCAAACGTATAAAAATCCAGCGGCTTTGCTGGCTGGGTCATGTGGAGCGAATGGAAGAAAGCGCTCCGGCTAGAAGAGTGTTTTATTCGAGCGACGGTGGCGGATTCATGTACAAATATAACCAGCACAGCATGAGTGGATGCGAAAAGCTCGGCCTAGGCCCTCCATGGGCTGTTGTGCCATTAAAAGTAAGTAAAGGTGGAGAAACACGCAGAAGAAGACGTCCGAATCTCCGTTGGGAAGACCAGTTGCAGGGTGATCTGACTGCACTTGGCCTTACCAAAAGCAGAGGCGACTCGCGAATAGGTTTACCGAGGCGGTCAATACCGATCATCAGTTGTAGTGCCAGCTAAGTAAGTAAGTAGGAATGGTAAAATTACACAATGCTACAAACTACAACTTGTTGTTTTGAACATGAAGCTTGACTTCGGATTCCTAAAAGAAAAAAGGATTCCTCTATGCGGGGGAAAAATAGCTCATTAAAAATTATTAAAAATCATTCATTAAATTAAAAACCAGCAAATTAATAATGAAAAACTTTATTAAACAAATGAAACATTGAGTTAATGAATTAGCACATTAAATATTTATGAACTCGCATGAAAACGTTCACAAATAAATTTCAATGAATTCGTTCGTTAATCGTTAATGAAACCATTCATTGATTTTGCCTAACAACCGTTGCCACATTAATTATACCTGACATTTGCTTTTTTATTAAGTATGTATTTAGTACAGACGACCTAGATAGTCTGATGCGTAGTGCACTGGACTCCCACCCGGGAGGTTGTGGATTAGATTCCCATGTTGGTCTGGGGGTTTTGTTTTTATTTTATTTTCTCATAAAACTACTTCCTTTCGATATGAAGTGAATGAGAATTATAAGAAAGTGTAGATGATCACATACTACTGTGGGCAAAAAGTAGTAAGACTATGTTCATAATTTAAAATTTTTTTATTCATTCTTTCAAATCTATTTCGTCCCCTTCAAAGTAATCCCCCACGGCCCCAAAACACTTGTGCCAACGTTGTTTCCAATTCTCGAAACAGTTGTTAAAGTCAATTTCTGGAATAGCCTTCAGTGCGCTTAGCGATTCATGTTTAATGTCTTCAATTGACTCAAAACGGTGTCCACGAAGCGGTTTTTTGAGTTTAGAAAATAGCCAAAAGTCACACGGTGCTAAGTCAGGCGAATAGGGTGGTTGCGGAACGATATCAGTCAAATTTTTGGCAAAATGGTCTCGTAAAACTAATGCAGTGATTTTGGAACCACTGATCCTTCCGATATTCCAACGATGCCAGTAAGGTCTCTGGCTCTGACTGTTAATCGTCGATTCTCGAGCACCAATTCCTTGATTTTATTGACGTGCTGATCATCAGTTGATATTGATGGCCGTCCTGGACGTGGTTCGTCGTCAACGCGTTCTCGACCATCTTTGAACAATTTGTACCAATCAAAAACACTTGCTCGCGACATACAATTATCACCGAAGGCCTTTTGCAACATTCTGAACGTTTCGGCACCAGAAATTTGATTCCGCACACAAAATTTAATGGAACTTCTTTGTTGAATAATTTCACTCATTGTGAAAATCGCCGAATGCACTTTTTGTACTTCAGAAAGACAAGCGTATACTAAACACTAATGATTATTTTGATGTGACATTTGGCACAGATGACAGTCACCGACAGTCATACCAACCTTAAAAAAATAATATTTTGATGAATAGGTTTCCGCGCGAAATTTAAATTAAAAAGTCTTACTAACTTTTGCCCACAGTAGTATACATATTTTATAGATCTTTTAAGCTCATTAAAAGTTCATTAATTGGTACATTTTCATAGACTCTGTTCTTTAAAAAGAAGTGTCAATGAAAACGCATTAGAAAAGTTATGGAATTTTATTTATAACATTAATTTTTTATTCGAGTATTAACTTTAAAAAAAAATAAAATATTAATTAAAAAAAAAAAAAAATTTTTTAATTTTATTGACACAACAGCACATGCAGATCCTAGGCCAGGTTTTCTCTGCATCCACTCATGGTGTGCGTTTTATAATTGAAGGGGCCTACTGTTATATGCCGAATTCGAACGGCGAAGTGAAAAGCTTTTCATATGCAATTTTTACTTTTGTAAGTTTGCCATTGCCTGCCGAAAGGTGATGCTGTATGGGAAATAATTTTTTGGTTTACTTTTTTTTATTTAGGCTGTGTCGCGATTTAAACCCCGGTCACACTGAATAGCAGGCCAACGCACTGCCAACTACGCCACAGCGACAAAAGGAAATCATTAGCAGACTTTGTAAATCTAACCTGATTTGAAGTGTAGTAAAGATCAGAACTGGTTGTTAAAAAAAATTAATAATAATTTTTCGGAAACTTTTCAAATAAGTCTAAATCGACTCACTTGAATGTCATGAGCAGAGTGGCATTAGTGACATTGTGTATACACTAACTATACCAGAAAAACAATTTCAAACCAAGCAAAAGTAGTCAACGCTTTTAATTAGTGGAAAATTCTACTCCGAGTGAAGTAGCCGAGTGAAGTATCCATAGATAGGCGGCTTCATGAAATCTTCTTAAAAGTTTCCACTGACGCTTATTAAAATTTTAGAAAAAGCTACAGGTCGCTTTCATAATTAAAAGTTCATCCATGATAATTTTCTCCTATTTCATACCAAGTAGTTGCATTCTCATTTTCTGTTTTGCTTAACTATGTAAATTCATTCACAAGTTGGACACAAATTTCTGTCAATGAATATTTAGTTACCACCAAAGCAAAAATCTAAAAACAAACACACAAAAAAAAATAGAAAATTTTTTACACAATGTGACTGACACAAGGATGAGAATAAGGATGGGAATTCTGAAATATTTGGTTGTTTTTTGGCTGCCAACAAATTGAACTCTCAAAACTAGACGACATATTGCCGGCAATATGAGACAACCATATTCTAATGTGCCCTCTGTTGGATACTGCGGCTGTCCTCCCCTCCCTTGGCATTGCTTAGCATTACAATACTGCATTGAAAATGCTTCACTCTTGATAAATTTAACCGACAACATTTTCGGAATATTTTATTTAAATTTACTGTGCGATTACAAAAAGTAACATAATGCTGCTGTAGATGTATTTAAAATTGCTAGAGGATGAACGCATGCAATTATAGGAGAATGAAACGACAGACAATCATCCAGATCGACAGACAGACAGAGAGACAGACAGACAGACAGAGAGGCAGACAGAGAGACAGACAGAGAGAGAGACATAGGAGTCCAATAATCAGCCACCCAGCCAGATATGGTAGATAGAAACAGTATAAAGCAAAGGAAAAAAAAAGTGTATACATATGTTGCCAAAAATTCTTGTTAACAATTGATTTCAAATTTATCACGCAGCGCGAAACTGAAAACGTGGAAGAGGAGTGCAAATTCTAGGCACACACTGCTTTAAATTTATACAAAATCAAATGGCAAATGACGAAAATTCATGCAGCAGTTGGGGGGGCAAGGCAAAAGGATAGACTAACAGGCAGACGAACATATTTTAGAGGGCACAACGGTATACAAGAATTCTCGTAAATATGTACATATTTACATATTTACATCGTACTATGAACGTTCGGACTGCTGAAAACATGCAGTGTTTTTGTCTGCAATAGCGCGTAACCGCTTTGGCGTTTTATTTTTACCAGCACTGTTATTTGAAATGCAATGTTAGGAAGGGGGATCATGTACAAATATAACACGCACAACATGAGTGGATGAGAAAAGCCGGCTTAGGCCCTCCATGGGCTGTTGTGCCATTAAAAGAAAAGTAAAAGTAAGGAAGGGGGAGGATATGAGGGACGGAAGGAACCACAATCACCCATATGCTCAACATCATTGATGTATTGGATAGAAACAAAAATTTAAATGGAAATGATAGTAAAAATTTGTCAACTCAGAGACCCCTGAAGTTTGCTAAATTTTGGCCAAAAGTAAGTTACTGCATGTTGCTAAAAAAAAAAACAAGCGACAAATCGTCACCTGAATATTGATTTGTTATATAGCGCATATTTTCATATATATACTTAATTATTGCCTAAACTGTAGAATTACATCTCTGTGTCGCTAGATAAAACTATACGCTCTGCCAAACCAAATCAATGGCGTCAGTTCTTTGCACTTAGTTCTGTCAACAATATTCAGTTCATAAACAATCAAATTTCATACAACAAAATATTTTTATTCGTTCGTAAAAATGTGGAATTTTGTGTCTACAAACCACGATATGCCGACATCATTGATTTTCTGTTTCCAATTGAAGAAATCTGCTTTGGAATCTCATCGAATGCTTGTGGAAGCTCACGGCCAGCACGATCTAGGCAAAATACAGTGCAACGAGGGTTGAATAAGTTTAAAAGTGGCGAAACGAAGACGTGGAAGACCACCGAAAAAGTTTGAAGATGCCAAATTGCAAGCTTTATTCGATGAGGATGATGGTCAAGCTCAAGAACAATTTGCTGAACAATTATGCTGAATGTGGCCCAACAATGCATTTCTCAACGCTTAAAAGTCATGGGATTGATTTTGAAGGTGGGAAAATGGGTGCCGCATGAATTTGCTGAAAGACATCAAGAAAATCGAAAATCCGCCTGTAAAGTAAAGTCATATCTTCATCGAATTGTTACAGGCGATGAAAAATGGATCTATTTCGAGAATCCCAAACTTAAACGATCATATATTAAGTCCGGTATGCCGGCCAAATCGACAGCAAAGCCAAATCGCTTCGTAAAGAAGACAATGCTCTGTGTTTTCTGGGATCAGCGAGGTGTTATCTGGTTTGAATTTCTGAGACCAGATGAAACAGTTACTGGTCAACGCTACCAACAACAATTGGTCGATTTAAACCGTGCTTTACGCCAAAAACGTGCAGAATATCAAGTTAGGCAGCACAAAGTGATTTTTCTTGATGACAATGCACCATCACATCGAACAAAACAGCCTGGGGAATTCGTAGATTCGTACAGCTGGGAAGGTATCCCCTATGCGGCTCATTCACCAGACTTGGCTTCATCTGATGCACTTGGTGAGCAACACTTCGATTCGTACGAAATTGTGAAAAAATGGCTCGATAACTGATTTGACTCAAACAACAAACAGTTTTTGTTGCGAGGCATTCACAAATTGCCAGAGAGTTGGGGGAAAAATGGCCATTACTTTGAAGATTGAATGTATAACCTTTTTTTTTTAAATAAACGGTAAATACTACATATATCTGCTTCTACTTCTTCTTTTAATGGCACATCAGCCCATGGAGGGCCTAGGCCGAGCTTTTCGTATCCACTCTTGTCGTGTTTTAATGGAAGGTACCTACAGTTTTATGCCGAATCCGAACGGTGAAATGAAAAACTTTTCATAGGCAATTTTTACTCACGTAGCTTTGCCATTGCCTGCCAAGAGATGGTGCCATGTAGAAAAATTATTTTATTTTTCTGCTTTTTATTTTGGCCTGTGCCGAGATTCGAATCCCGGAGGTTGGTCATGACCCAAGGTTGGTCATTCAAACTGGAGATGAAGAACAAAGTAGAAATTGTTTTTATCTTTGTAGGACTGTCACTTTGTAACACAATGTGAAGAGTGAAGTTCATTCTGCCAAAAAATGAAAATACCGGGAAATGGTCATTTAAAAAGCTCGCTTAAAAGGCGAAAAGCTCGGCCTAGGCCTTCCATGGGCTGTTGTGCCATTAAAAGAAAAAAACGAAAAGGGATTGTAAAAATTCGTTTTGTTGCTAAGTTGGCACCACACTCCTCTATTCGGACGTGAGAGCGATCTGTCATTTAGTTTGTTTACAGTGCCCGATTTTTTCAGTTCACCTCGAGTGTGTTTTTCAATTTTTACAATGTATGTACAAAAATGTCCAATAAAGAATTTATCTCAAATTTTGTACTGCAAATGGAATTTCGTGTGCCGAATCGCTGAATATGATATAGAAAGCTTACAGTGAATTGACTTTATCAAAAACACGTGCAAAGACACGTGAGTGGTAGGTACAGTGTATTCAAAAGCGTTCGAGAAAACCACGTTAATGTCGATCAAAAGCCAAGGTAATGTTGACTGTTTTCTTTGATTATCGTGGTGTTGAACACTTAGAATTCTTGCCAGAAGGTCAGACAGTAAATAAAGAATTTTATCTGGGCGTTATGCGGAATTTTTGAGACCAAATTCGTCGATAAAGTCCATGTTTGTGGATAGAAAACTCATGAATTTTGCACCTCGACAACGCACCATCTATCATTTCTGTCCTAACACTCAACAAATATCATTGAACAACCACAGTTTACACCTTTAATTTTCACAAATTATCATTTCAAGGCACCCGTTTTCAGTCGATAGCAGGCATCAAAGATAATTTGCGTCGACAACTGAAGTCGATGCCGGAAAATGGGTATGAAAAGTGTTTTGATGATTATTCGATTATTCGGTGGCATAAGTGAATGTACTCGTATTATATGGGAAGGAGCCTACTTTGAAGACGATACAATAAATTCGAATGAATAATAAAATCATTTTTGACAGAATGTAAACAGCCGAAACCGGGAATTTAATACAGCAAAAAATTAAGCGTAACAAAGAAAAATGTGAACAGCATGTGCTGCTCTGAAGTTCATGTTAAATGCTGTCTGATAAACATTAAGCGTATTCAATCAACTGCGTAAGTTTACTTACTTACTTACTTACTTAACTGGCACAATAACTGATGATCGGTCTTGGCCGCCTCTACAAGGCTTCACCAGTCGCCTCTGCTATGCGCGCGCTGGCGCCAGTTGATAAGGCGAAGTGCAGTCAGGTTGCCCTGCACCTGGTCTTTCCAACGGAGATTAGGACGTCAACTACTTCGTGTTACTCCACCGTGGTTCGAATAAAACAACCTTCAAGCCGGAGCGCTTTCTTCCATTCGCTCAACATGAGTCAGCCAGCGAAGCCGTTGGATTTTTATACGCCTGACTATGTCAGTGTCGTGTCGGCGTACAGCTCATACAGCTCATCGTTCCATCTTATTCGATACACGTCTCCCACGAATACTGCACCGTAGATCTTACGGAGTATCTTCCTCTCGAACGCTCCTAACAGCCTCTCATCATTGATGTTCAATGTCCACGTCTCTGCGCCATACATTAGGACGAGAAGGATGAGGGACTTATAGAGCGTTAATTTTCTTTGGTCGGGAGAAGGCTACTACTACTTCTCAATTGCCTACTGAGCCCGTTGTTAAACCTGTTGGCAAGAGTTAGTCTCCGCTTGATCTCAAGGCTTAAATATGTAATTATAATGTAAAGAACAAGTTTACATCAAAAATTATTTACGCCTTATACTCTTCAATTTTGAGGCGTAAATCGTTAAAACTTCATAAAATGCAACTCTGTGCAGCCATAGTTGCCATGATGTTTTCATATAATTATTTATTTTTTATTTGAAGGTTTAAAAAATCTCTCATCAGCTCTTGAATTTTAGGAAATTATCATGGTAAAAAATTTCGCAAATTTCTCAAAATAATTGAGAAAACGTTAAGCATTTTTCGTAAATTTTCATAAATGGATTTTCCCCACAAAGTTAGCAACTATTTTATTTTATCAACAAATCGAAAGACCATGACTGCGGTAACGGAATATCAATGAGTAACTATTATTTTATTTAATATTTGAGTGATTTTGTCTTCCAGATAATTTAAGCAAACCGACGTGTTTTGAAGCCCACACACAGGTGAACAGAAAACCAAGAACACACCCTTCGGGAAGCAGTTATTGCTACTATTAAAAGCGTACCGGAACCATTTGAAGTAATTTTTTTGTTTTTTCGTATCAACATTTTCTGATGTTTCTGTTTTCCCTTATTTTGTTAAATTACGTTAAGCGCATACAAATACACTTATCGATTTTTGAAAGTTCGTTCATGCTCATCAGCGACATAAACTTCTATTTTTACGTCGAAGTAAACTTATGCTTCGTTTGAGGATTCATTGGTGAAATATTTTTACGTGGTTGGTTCCAAGCCCGACGCACAACCATTCATTCAAGGCCATGGAGAAGCCCGCCGCTCACATTAGTTAACTCACTGACGGTTGTCAGATCGCTGTCCGGGGGACGCCACGAGGAGGCTGTGTGTCGACTTGAAACGTAGACGCGCAAGGATCGACCATGGATGCACCTGCGACTGTCACGAACTTTACTTTTGTGTCCTACGCCTATTTACTTTAGAGTAAATTCACATCACTTACATCCCTTACCATATTATTTTGCTAAATTAAATTTGAAATTTTCTACTTGTTTTGTTTATGCAGACTGGCAAAGGGCATAGGTCATTGAATAAGTAATTTAATATAAGAGATTCAAAACATTCGAAACATGGTATTTTATTTTTTTTTTTTTTTTTTTTGTTTTGAAAAATAGGACAGTAAGAACGGATGAGATTTTAATTTGCAATTCCGTTCATGCAATCGTTGTGCATAAATGCTATTACAGACGACTTTGTTGCTGATGTTGGTGTTGCCAATAACATTAACGGTATTTATGCGTCAAAATGGCAACAATATAGCAACAACAACGGCAATGTATGAAGCAGAGACCACCAGTCCAGCCTGAGCCAGAGAAATCCATGTACACAAATAATAATTATAATCGAGGCAACAATTACAAATTGATTGTATTGAAATTAGTTACGAGTGGCAGTGGGGGAGAGTGGCTTACCCAAGAGTAATTTGTGTTTATTGAATGAATATGTTGGCGACCACTAATGGCCGATGCTGCAATTGAGTGTCCAGTGTGTATGTGTGTGTGTGTGAGTGTGTGTGTAGACGTGTGCAGTAAGCAGGCATGGCTCTTGAAAAAATATTAATCTATATTTGCATATTGATTTATGTGTTTTTCGAGCTGCTTTGTACGAAATTGATTTAAATCAAGTGGTGATTATGATCTTAAATTTCGAAAACTATGCGAGCTTCGCTTCTTCGGTGAAGAATTAAATATTTTAATTGAAAATTTCGATAAAAAAATTTAAATTCAAAAACTCAGCTCCTGTCAATTGAAGCCGCTCTTGTAAATTGCTTTTATTTTTTTTTTTCATTTTACACCGCTTCTGTCTACAGCAAGTAATTATTTCGCATTGTTGTTTTCCCTATGTAATGCATGCACTTACAAAAGAAAAACGTTATCAGCTTTAATTTTGTTCCTGCATTATTATATTAAAATAATATTATAATTATGATGTTAAACCCTTCTTTTTTTGTAATATAATTTTTTTATATATGATTTAATGATGCCATTTTAATATTGCATTTTTAGCATATTTGATGGTATAATTTTATGTATGTAGATGCACAGGGGGTAAACAACACACACACACACACACACACACACACACATACAAATATTTGCTCGCTTATACTGTTAGATTTATGCTTGCATTACGACCACAATTAAATCCATGAGTTTTTTCTGCTAGATTGCACTCATGCACACACGCACACACACACACGCACACACACACACACACATGCCCACATGAATTCACCAACAAACTTTTTAACATTTCTGTTTTGTTTTAAATATTTTAGCTTATTGTATTTGTGTTTTTTGTTTTGTTTCTTTTGTTTTTGTTACACTTACAATTTTGTGTTGTGGCTGCATTATGATGAATTTTCAACTTGGTGTGAATTTATTGCATAAATAAATTACAAATTTCTTATACATATATATATGTACAATGCATGTGTAGGCATGTATGTATGTAATTGTAATTAAGTTGGCCTCATAAATTTTTCATTAAACACAGCAATGCGCTTTGTTGCAAATATTTAACTATTGCAATCACAATGCATTGCGCAATTACAATCTACAATAATTAATTGTTCGCAAAATACGAAAATATGCCCTTATTACACTGCAATCTGGTGATAAATTATATATAAGTATTTTTTTTTTAATAAGTATAGAACATTTAAATATTTATTTCAACGTGTGGTTTAACTTCAGCACATTTCCTCGTATGTTGGTGCGTGCATATCTGTCAATCAAAATTTTAATCTCTTGCATACTTTTAGAATTTGCAAAGTAGAAATTATAATAATATTACAATGTTGCATGAAAGTATTCAATAAAATTTATTGTACACAAAGAAAAAATTGGGCAGAAATTTGTTTTCTTCCTATTTTATCTTATACAGCGGCTTTAAGGTATCAACGACGATGCATAGAACATGCTGATTAGACGTCCCAGTCGCCCAGTGACCCAGAGGATAGACGAAAACGGGTCTTGCCCCCCGAATTTGGTTTTAATTTTGCTCTGTTTTTGATCGGATTTATAGTTCAAATTTAAATTTGTACTCTGCTTCGGTGTAACTTTTGAACGCATTGAGTTGGATTTTTAGTTTGAGCTTGGTCCGAGTTTTGATCTAAGTTTTGGATTGAATTTTGGTTTAAAATTTGGACTAATAGTTGGACTGAATTTCATCCGAACAAGCGATGTATAAAAGAAAGACCAAAGCCTAGCTGGGCATTGATCCCAGGACACTTGTGTTGGAAGAAATCTATATTTATATCATTTTTAGAACATTTTTTTCTTTTACCTACGACTATTAGTATTTGCACGCAAATCAGAACATTTTAAGTTTGGAAAAAAATATATATGTACGAGTATATTCTTAGTTTAGAAATACAGTCGTGTCTGGGTATAGTGAACACCTCGATATAGTGAACACCTAAACTTTTACATGGAGTCCTCTAAATAGTGAACAATTGAAAACCTCCAAATAGTAAACAAAATTTAGAAGGCACCTTGAAGCAGAAAGCAACAAACAAAAAAAAAACAAAACAAAAAAAAAACACAAAAAAGAATCAGAAATGAAAGCGTGTATTCCCCAAAATTTTTGCTGTTGATTGCCACAAAATCAGCTCTTTCTTAACGTTTGTGTTTGCTTTGTTTTTTGTCGAGTGCAAATCGTTTGTGGGCAAAAGCATGCCTTTTTATGTGTATTTAAAAGTTTCTGAATGTTAATAAATTGATACTGCGATCATGTCTTCAAAGGAATTCCTTTCGGGTAAAGGAAAAATCTGAAATTAGCTTTGAAATTGGCAAAAATATGTGGAGTAGCTAAATCAACAATTTCGGGGATAAATAAAAAGAGACTTCATATTGTCTCTCACCAGTCAAGTGGATCATTTAATTGGAAGACTCTTGGAAAACGCGAGTATCACCGCATGGAGAAGGCATTATATGTAAAACTGGTTCGTAGAGCAATGCAAAAAAAACAACGTTCCAGTCAGTGGTGAAATGCTGCAGGAAAAGGCTATAAAGTTGCACGCTGATATTAAGGAAACAGAAGGAAGCTTTCATTTCAGATCTGGGTGGTTATCTGGATTTAAAACTCGTTAGAAGCTACTGAAACTATTAAAAGTTTCGATAAAGCTATCGCATATGCTGGGGCCAACACTACTGACTATATTGGTATACTAGCACTGCGTGGTCAAGGAGAAAAAGCGGTCCAAAAGTCAGTTTCTGAACGCAAGAAGCAAAGCATCTATTCGCGAATTCTTTCAATAAGCATTCATAAATATGTACATTTCTATTTTCTTACAAATTCATTCTAATGACCTCTTGCATTTACATACACAACACAAATGTGTATTTTGAGCAAATAAAACGAGTTTCTTAACAAAAAAAGCCGACCTTGATTTAGTGAATAAACTGGATACTGTGAACAGTTTTTGCAATAATAATTAGTTCACTATATCCAGACATGATTTTACCTTCAAAGGCATATTTTTCTACTTGTGTATTTTTGAAATATTTGTAAAAATCTGGGTTTATTTTCACTGAAACCATGCTTACAGAATTTTGTTGTGCAGTGGCCTACATTTTGTTAAAAAAGTACCGGGAAATTATCTTAATGGGTTAAGAAATAGGTTTCTTCTGAAAAGAGCAAAAAAAAAAAGACCCATAAGGGAGGAAGGTAATGGGTTAATACATTCGAGGAAAATGTTCTACGGGAAATTCTACTATAAATAATTGAGCAGACAAAGAACCTCAGATGAAAAATAAACAAGTTGTCTTATGGTCAACTTTGATCAACTTTTTTCAAGCACAAAACAAAAATTAGATTATCTTACTTTACTTTTAATGACACAACAGCCCATGGAGGGCCTAGGCCGAGCTTTTCCCATCCACTCATGTTGTGCGTGTTATATTTGTACATGAATGGAAGGGACCTACAGTTTAATGCCGAATCCGAACGGCGAAGTGAAAAGCTTTTAATTTTCATAGCAATTTTTACTCTTGTAGGTTTGCCATTGCCTGCCATTGAGGTGGTGCCGTGTAGAAAAATTATTTTTTTCTACTTTTTTTTTTGCCTGTGCTGAGATACGAACCCCGGACACTCTGCGTAGCAGTCCAACGCACTACCACTACGCCACAACGACCACATACATACAAAAATTCGATACAAACTTTTAAAACGCAGAGGCATTTAGAATGGTTGTAGTTCTATCAGAAAACACTATCAAAACTTTGATATGTATTTAGATTTTGTGTTGAATTGTGTAATTTATTAAAATCCATACTTCTCTTAGCTGTGTCATCGAGCCAATAGTTTCGGAATACTACACGTTGTAGAAATAGAGCTGGTTCCATTCCATCTCTGATTTAGAAAATCATTACTTAGATCTTAGATCACATTCGGGCATTGCCTTGCATGAGTTCCCAAACGGTTTAGAGCAGAGATGGGTAAAGAGCGTAAAGAGTTTCTCTCTTCCAATACATTCTATATGGGATCCTCAAAACCAGTATGTACGTGTGCAAGGGGCTGCCCAATTATCGCTTAGAGCATTTGAGCTATCACTGCTCGTTTTCATACCTACATCAAAATTGTATGATCAAAATTTTAATTGACATAAAAATAAAATGATTTTTATAGTGTATGTATATTTTGTTTATAGCTAAGAAAATATTTAGTAAGGGTAAGGTTAAGACTATTAATGTTTATTTTGCTGATTTTGTCGGATAAAGTTTTTCTTTATATAAATTTACTCGTATTGTTGTGATTATTTAGTTCCTGCTGTTTAATTATTCTCAACAACTAAAAGCTTCGATCACAGGATTGTGTATAGAAGCTAATTATTGCAACTTTACAAATTCACCACTTACCAACATTTAAAATCATTTCACAGTCTGTGTCTACAATAAGACTGTCGAACTGTGTCGAACTATTCTGTTGCTGCAGTCGTTTCTATAGAACAGATTTCATCGATGTGACGAACATCCCAGAGCTCTTCGAAGTTTCCAGATGATACTATGTTTGATGTCATTAGTTAACATAGCCACGAAAAATTAGCATGATCATGAACCTCGAAGCGTTTTCGTAGTTTCTCTTCTAATACATTCCGAATCAAAGTCGCTAGATGGCGTAGATGTGTAATAACTACGTAGGAGTATGTGTGTTATGTGTGTATACCATTGCCGACCTATACACATATACATAAACATGTGCGCTTGTTTTATACATGTTGTTCTGGAATTATCGTCACAATATATATAACTATTATATGGTATTTAATAGTTCTACTGAAGTTCAGTCTAAGAGCCTATTGACACAACTGAAATCCCCATAGTATCGATAGGAACACAATATAACATTATATACGAATCTTTTATAGAATGCTGTCTTAAATAGAACTAGCTTGTGTTCCTTATTGTTCCTCTTCATAACTATGTGTCCCATTGATGAATTTTATATTAATAGACTTATCATTGTACTCCTATGTACATGAGAAATAAAACTTGTGTAGTTAAAATAAATTCTTGGACCTTCTTGCTAGTTCATTAACTTTACAATTTATCTTAAGGATTGGACTCTGTGTAGACTCATCCTCATAGGTTTGAATTGGAATTGAAGCGTAGGGGGAAAAAAGAAAGAAATTGAAAGCACGTCATTTGCAAATTATTTTAAACACGATCTTCAGAGACAATTATTTTAGATAAAATTTAAAAAAAAAATTGTATTACAATTGAATTATATCATTGATTTTAAAATCAGTATCATCTAGATCTAGATCACAGAGGAGCATATTCACTTGTACCAGTACTCAAAAGGTTTAGAGTATTTCACGCTCTCACCGCTCTCGATTAGGGGCCGTGCAGATACAGAAACTTTAAAAATAAATTAGTTAAATACATACACACGCAGTTCATGAGTAAAATGCATGTACGAGTATAGTTCGGGTTCGTATTTTTAAAAGAAAACTACAAGAAATACACAAGTTCGTGGGTACGATTAAGTGAAGAGAGAGAGAGAGAGAGAGAGAGAGAGAGAGAGAGAGAGAGAGAGAGAGAGAGAGAGAGAGAGAGAGAGAGAGAGAGAGAGAGAGAGAGAGAGAGAGAGAGAGAGAGAGAGAGAGAGAGGGGGAGAGAGATCGTTGAATGAAATTCATTAAGATTGTGATATTGATTAATTTTGAATAGTTTTTTTTTACTTTAATAATAAGTTCTAATTTCTTGACATTATTATTTTTTAAATGCTTTGCTAAATACTTAACAACTTTCCAAGTTTAACGAGTTTGCACGTTGCGCTAGAAATATTAATATTTTGTTTTCTGATTAAAAACATGACGTCAATATTTTACATGCGTGTGTATGCACTCACACATAATACACACAAACACAAACACTCACGCGTCAATTGAAATTTGTGTTATAAAATGTGATTTAAGTGCTGCGCTACATTCTGCACACTCTGTCCAGATAGATGCAGTTACTGTTGGTGTAATTGTAGAAGAAGCAGCAGCACTAACAGTAACAACAACAACAACAACACCATCCAAGGCAATTCAAAGTGTTCGTTAAGCGAGTGTGTGTGTGTGTGTGTGTGTGTACGAGTGCGTGTCTTTAATTGCATAATTATGTGCAATTTATTTGGTTTGTTTGTTGTTCGTATTGCTGCTGCTGCTGCTGCTGCTGCTTCTTTTGGTCCAATTATTTCGGTAATTTAGCTCAATTGCATTTTATTGTGAATTGATATGCGACAGAAAGATAGACATATGCACGAATTATGTAACTATTAATGAATGCAAGTAAATGGAAAAATATATTTTCGAAAGCGCCATTGACTAATAATAAATTTGAAGTGTCCTTTCGGATTCAAATACAAATCGAAATGTGGAATTTTATATCCTGCACTATGCTGCTGAGATAAACTCATATGGGTATGTACATTGAGTGAATTTGATGCCTGTTAGATAAAGACTAAGCCGAACTCCCAGACTTGGAAGGGTTTTTTGTTTTCTAATAAGTATTATACGTAAATTGCTGTTAATGTTTTCAAAAATTTACCAAACTACATATGATGTCCCTTTATTTCCTCATGAAAGCAGCTGGAGCGCTTAAACTCTATCCAATTTGACTACGGAGTACCTGAATACTTGCCTCAACTTCTCTTCACAGGTTTATGGTCTGAAGTAACAAGAAAGTTTTCACAAATGTAGCTGCTTTTCATATACGAAAATACCTTCTTTTTTAATATGCTTTGTAATTAAAAAGTAATTTCGAAAAATAGTGAATACAGATTTAACCCTCAAATCATTAGTTTACGTGTGTTGAAATTGAAATCTATTTTACAAATTGCAAACAAAAGCACTAAGTACGAAAAAAAAATATATATATATGGTATATACAGGATGGGGCAAAAGTAATGCCATAATGTGAATGTGAGATAATTTTTGCAAACTGCGTCTAGTGTTATTGTGTTTTGACAGATAGAGAATTAGTTGACAACCAGCAATGGAGTGATACACAGCTCGGGCGACGATGATTTGACAGATAGAGAATTAGTTGACAACCAGCAACGGAGTGATACACAGCTCGGGCGACGATTTTGATACACTAATTTCTGTGCTGTGTGAGAAGTCGGCAAAAGTAATGTCATAATGTGAATGTGCCATAATTTTTGTAAATGGCATCAAATGTCATTTTGGTTTGACATATAGAAAATTAAGGGGCTAAGAGCAATGTATCTGTAGACCCCTACAAATAATCAATATGGAGCCAAAATGCGTTAAAACGAGCACAAAGCGCTTCAACTCAGGAGATGGTCTCTTAATCGATATCGTTTTTACAACTAAATGCCATCAATTTGACACCTAAAAATAAACTTTCCATGAAAATAGAGCTAAATTTATTCCATTTCGTACAAAATAACAGCCAATTTCCATTATGACAGTACTTTTGTTACACCTTGTACATAGACACGTTCTTCTGGTGACATATTGTCAAGTGATTTTACTATAAATTTACACACGTACGCAAACCGACTTATGTACTTTCAAATATATTAGCATTTTGTTACAGTGATTTATTCAATTAAAATAATTTCAAATGACCAATGTTCGTAAATTTGGAATACCCTACGTTGTCCAGGGACTTTACTTACTTTTGTCTACTTTACTTACTTTCTTTTTTTGTCTTTTTGTTTTTTTGTTTTCGTATAACTCTCCAGTTCCCCTGAAATACATACATATATCGCATACTTTTATTTTAGAATATTCATTAAAACCTATCGGGCTAGCATAGCTCTAGGTTTTTCTTGAACCTACAAAAACAAACCCATAAATCATATTAGTCGAACTATAATTCGGTTATTCTATGTAATTTCTAAAGTGTAGTAATGCTTTGGTTCCAGAACCTCTAAATCATGGATAGCATGCCTTTCTGAGAGGTAAACCTATGATGACAGGTTATGAAAATCGAAAGCCCTTTTGGCATTGTTTTGATTAAGAATAAGGAAATGCCATTGCTGCGGATAGATCTCACCAGCGATGAAAATTAAAAGTATTCTGAAAATCTGAATATTTAAGATATCGAGATGAAAGTTATTCTAGATGTTGCATTTAAGTATGGAAATCGATATCCTTCATATGACCATTACGAGCAAGTTTGCAGCTATCGATTCTTCGGAGCCAATTTTCCACCATTCCTCCACACATATAGGCTGGACCGTTGACAATTTCGCGTTCGACATTGTTTCTTCGTTCCTCTTACATTGCAACGACTTAATGTGATCCTATAAAAATAAATCCAATGACGTTAAATAGCATAAGCGACGTGTCCATTCGACCGGACCATTTCTCGAGATTACACGATTACCGAACTTCCCCTTCAATAGATCAATTGTTTGACCAGCTGTGTGGCATGTGGCTCTATCTTGTTGGAATCACTTCATTTCAAGCTCATCTAATTCTGTCCAAAAATAGTCTTGTAACATGGCAGCGAATCCCCTTGACCGTAACATGGCGATAATTTTCATCGACGAAAAATTGCCGTCCCATCATATCGACGACATGAAACCCACACCACAAGATTACTTTTTATGGTAGGATTGGAGTTTTTTGAATCCCATGTGGGTTCGTTGCTGTCCAATAACGCACATTTTCCTTACTGCCAGAGCCATTATGTCAAAAATGAGTTTCATCGCTGAAGATGATCTTTCAACGAAATTCATGAATTTCTTCAAACTTTTGCAGAGCCTAATCGGAGAAGTTTCGACGCTTCAAATGATAACGAGGCTTCAGTTCTTGTGTTAGTTTGATATTGTAAAGGTATACTTAGGTAGGCTAAGATCTTTACGCAAAATTCACCATAATGTGGACTGAAAGGTGCAATTCCTGTGAATGGCGTGGAATCACGTGATTTGGCTCATTTTGAACTGAAGCAATTACGGTTATAATATTTTCGGTATTTCGATCTGTGTGTTGTCTCATTGGCACAGGAACATTCAATAGTGAATACTTATGTTGACTGTCTAACTATTAACTGACTAGTTTTGACGTTTTGACATTGCCAAATCAAAAACAAATTTAAGGGTGCTTTTGTACTTACATACAAAATTGTTATGCTCATTAGAATTTGCTGGTCATCAGCGGTGCAACCGTAGTAAAATGGTTGCAGATAAGAACCCTGTGAAAATTTAAGGATAAATCAGAGCAACATATTACAAGTAAAAATTCATTTTACTTTACTTTACTTTTACTTTTAATGGCACAACAGCCCATGGAGGGGCTAGGCCGAGCTTTTCGCATCCACTCATGTTGTGCGTGTTAGATTTGTACATGAATGGAAGGGATCTACAGTTTAATGCCGAATCCGAACGGCGAAGTAAAAAGCTTTTCATAGCAATTTTTACTCTTGTAGGTTTGCCATTGCCTGCCAAGAGGTGGTGCCATGTAGAAAAATTATTTTTTTGTACTTTTTTTTTTTTTTTGCCTGTGCCGAGATTCGAACCCCGGACACCCTGCGTAGCAGTCCAACGCATTACCACTGCGCCACAGCGACCACAAAAACTCATTTTATAAATATTTATTCTGAATTTAACAACCTCTTATCCCATAACCCATAAGCCTGAAACCCATAAGCCTGGTCATGAAAAATGACCATAGAAATCATACGAAAGTACTTTTCAGAGACGTCTCTCCCCTCTCACCCCATCCCCATAAAATAGTATTTCTTTTCATGCCGAATATTTGTGTTAAGTTTTCATGATTCCCCGTATTAGTAACTGTGGTTTGAGTTGCTTCCAAATGAGTCAATCAGTCGTTCATATGTCTCATATGTTCGACGCAATTTACCATAAAATTGTATTGGCCAAAATAATGTGGGGTTAAATTTTTGGCTACAGAATCAGTAGAAGCAGCAGCACCAACAACTCCTGCCGCAGCATGAATGCATGCATAACTAAACTTGTTAATTGGCACAAAATTCATTGGAATATCTGGATTAAAAATTCTGCAATTATTCCACTCTGTAAACTCCGCGCTTCCTTCTACATATTGAATTGAAATTCCTAATGCAGCTTGATAATACGGTGATATTAAAAAACCATTAACAGGTTCACAAAACAAAAAACAAAACAAAATTCCACAATAAATAATTATAAATTCATGTGCACGAGTTTTTGGTGGTTTTAGTGTTTTGGAATTTCGAAATGAAATTATCACTTTGGAAAATTGTAGCGAAACAAATCGAAATTTGCTTTACCTATGTACCTATGTACATAAATGGTTACTTATAGATACAGTGACTCAACGAATTGACCAAGTGAAGGATATTTTTCAGAAATAATAATTAGTCAAGGATGTTGATAAATCGTAAAATAACAACGGAGAAACGTTCCTAAGTACTCACTCCAATGAATACAAGCAGGAATTTACTTTTTTTTTACTTTTAATGGCACGACAGCCCATGGAGGGCCTAGGCCGAGCTTCTCGCATCCACTTATGTTGAGCGTGTTATATTCGTACATGAGTGGAAGGGACCTACAGTTTAAAGCCGAATCCGAACGGCGAAGTGAAAAGCTTTTAATTTTCATAGCAATTTTTACTCTTGTAGGTTTGCCATTGCCTGCCAAGAGGTGGTGCCGTGTGGAAAAATTATTTTTTCTACTTTTTGATTTTGCCTGTGTCGAGATTCGAACCTCGGACACTCTGCGTAGCAGTCCAACGCACTACCACTATACCACAGCGACACAAGCAGGAATAAGTTTTTTAAATCATATGGTATTTACAGGTATCTGTACAAATACTAACATTATACAAAATCAATTTTTTCAAATAGGATAATGTTTATTGGTGCCGCAAGAGGGTATTAGTTTCAAAGTTTTTAGAAATTCAGCAAAAACTATATGAAAAGAATAAATTTTAGACTTAAACTTTGAAATTTTTGCCCTCTTGCGGCATCAATAAATATTATGCAATTTGAAAAATTATGTTAGTATTTGCTCAGGACAATATAAAAGACTGGAGTATTTAAATAACCTTTGGAAGAAAATTAATTAAAATTAAAAAAAAAAAAAAGTTAATAAACTAAATCTAGAAAAAAGCAAAATTTGGGCCATAAATTTGCAATTTCTTTTTTTATTGATAAATTCAACACTCAGGGTGTACCCCTATGAATGCAGAGCATTGTGTTGAATGGAAGGAAAATTGATAGGTGAGAGGAAGAAGGAGGGAGAATGAGAGAGGGAATGCAATCACACAGGACACCGATAAAGGGATAGACAGCCATTGTGGCAAGTGTTATGCCCTTACCACAATGAACTTCAGTTTATCAGTGTCGAATATTTTTATTTTTTTATTGATTCATTTAACACACAGTACATTGTTTTGAATGGGAAGGAAGATTGAGAGAGGGAATACAATCACACAGGACACCGATAAAGGGATAGACAGCCATTGTGGCAAGTGTTATGCCTTTACCACAATGAACTTCAGTTTATCAGTGTCGAATATGACCGCATGTAGCGCCAAAGGCCAAGCGTTTTGCATCCATTCATGTTGTGCGTGTGATATTTGTACCTACATGAATGAAAGGGACCTACAGTTTTATGCCGAATCCGGACGCCGAAGTGAAAAGCTTTTCATAGGCAATTTTTACTCTGGTAGGTTTGCAATTGCCTGCCAAGAGGTGGTGCCGTGTAGAAACTATGTTGGTTTTTTTATAATTTTTTTTTTTAATATAAAATTTTTGTAATATTTATTTTTTTTTATTTATTTTGTTTTTATTTTATTTATATTTTTTGTATTTTGCCTGTACCGAGATTCGAACACCGGTCCAAAGCACTACCACCACCCCACAGTGACCAACTTTCGATATTTTGCTACCCTCGGGTCACCGAAAATAGCACATGATTTCAAAAAGTTCTCCCAACTTGTAATCATTGGAGTGAGTGGCAACTTTTCGTCGTTATTTGTCAACAACCTTGGCCATTCATCATGCCCCAAAAGTTACCTTTCACTTGCTCAATTAGTTGAGTCACCGTATAATGAGTGTGTGTATGTTTGAAATATGTTGAAATATTGTGTGACTGATTTGCAATTGAAATTAAATTTAAAATTAACCAACGCATAATGACAGATTTTGTTTATTTTAAATAATAATATTTAAAATTTATGTTATTGTGGCTAGTGGTCTAGTGGCAGCGTTCTACATTCCAGTAGACTACCAATTCAAGGGGCTCGTTTTCGATTCTCGACCAGGGCATAACCGTAATACTTTGAATTTGTAGAGTTAACTGCTAGGAGTTGTTCAAAATTAAATAAAAAATAAGCTATTTCTTAGCTTTTATGATTTTTCTTGGTGTACCTGGTTGGAACAACGTTATCCATTGCAATATCTTAGAAATTTGTTTAGCACTTATTTATACAACATTTTAAAGTTTACGAATGCAATTGATAAACTAATAAGAGCTTTTCCATTTGTTATCACTTGATAAATGTAGCTCACCATTCAACTCCCCAAACTGCTTCCAATATCCAAAAGATAAACTATTCATATGACGTACAGCATTTTGCTTAGTTCTCATTGTTATTGTGGTTATTTACATAACCACAAGAATTTGTAATCTGTGTTGTAATAGAACATTTCAATTTCACAAACACTGCACTAAAATATTTACGAGTATGTACATTAACCGCCATTAAATTTCTGCTACTTAAGTATGTGCTGGTGGTTTTGAAGATGGTCACTCGTATCCCTAAATTCATATCCTTTCACAAAGCGAAATATGCTGTATATTGTTGTGGTTAATTTGTAATGTCTCAGTTACGAGAAATTGACAAATTTAACGGAAGTTAAATTAACATTGTAATTGTTTGCTAGAAAAGCGAGATTTTGTATCATTGATATTTCTTACTTAATCACTTATTTATCGGTGGATGCTGTGTGATATAAAGTAAAAGAAAGTGCTTAATTTATGGTTCTGAAAGTGAAATTTATATAAGTGTGGTAGGGTAAGAAAATGGTTGCACCGAGAGGTGAGAAATTACCAAATCTAGTATAGTATAGTCCTATATGTACTATACTCTCAATATGAAATAAAGAGAATCGGCCTCTTTCTATGGAAGAGGCCTCTTTCTAGAGAGACAGGCAGGAGTCGATAAGTTGGTTCCAAATTTTGTTTTCTCTTCTCTATTGATATTTACCGTTGTCGTATATTTTTGTTCTCATATAGACGAACGAGTATTCGTGCAGTCTCAGCATACATGTACATACATGTATAAAGGCTGGTCCATCTAATATTTGGAATTTGAACAACTGGATATTTTGAGTGTGGCAACTCTAGTGTCATTCGAATTATAACGGAAAATTAGTTTTATATTTGCGGTTAAGGATATGCATCGATATACTCTTGAAAAACTTTGGGAAATACTAAAAATGTACTTACAGTTTGGTGAAACATCTACCGAAAGTATAAGAAAATCACGTTCACAATGCAGTAGAAGAGAAACGCCTTCCACTAAATTTGTCGTACTCCTACAGTATAGCAGAGGAAAAAAGATGCTTTACAGTGAATGGTGATAACTGATTATTTGTGGCCTATTTTAGAAAATATGGACTTGGACAATATGGCATTTCAACAGGATGGCGCGCCGTGTCACACAACCTTGCAACATTCGATCTTTTAAGTGGAATGATTGAAAATAGTGATATTTGTCGTTTTGGTGATGTGCAATGGCCACCACACAGTTGCGATTGGACTCCGTTGGACCAATATTTGTTGGAAAGTTGTTAAAGATTAGTGCCACGCTAACCATTCAGCAACGATTAAGGCTTTTAGGGATCTATACATCTATCAAGTAGAGCTCCATACAGCCAAAGAAATTGGATTGATCGTATTGGCCAGCCTAGGAAGTCATTTGAATGAAATATTGTTCCAGACGTTACCGAAGGATTTATTTTCTAATAATAGAAACCACATTAGGCAAATTATTCGTTTCTTATTTACACTCAAATCAAATTCCACAATATAAATGGTCTTCCCTGTATACATATCTGCAAACGATGATCCGAAACGATACATTTCCAGTGATCCCCAAACTTTTCCTCATATGTACATAAACACATATCTCCCGGCTCCCAAACTTTTTGAATAGTCTTTTTATATTTTCTGTCCATAATAATAATGAGTTGTATCTATCCGAATAGCTTAAAAATTAATCCAAGTGCCAGGTGTCTTGCTGTCTTTAGATAGTCTCTTTCGTATCAAGTGTGTGTAGACTTTCCAGACGAATCGCGGACATTATAAATAATAGAAGAGGTCTTCGCTGGTCTTGTTTAAAATATTGATCCGACGAAGTGGAAATACATAAGTAAGTAGTCCGCATTCGTCGTGTGGATCGAAGAGACTAGGTAGGATAACTAGGATAAGATTTTATATAAAAATATCAGATGGTTAAACAACCTATTTCTTAAAAGTTTTACTTGTAATACGCACATTTTAGCTTTAACTGAAACTTGGCTTAAATCATTTGCACATCTGATGCTGAAATTCTTTGTAATAACTTTCAAGTTTTTAGAAAGGATCACGTTTACAAAAATGGCGGTGGTGTTCTGAATTCCGTTCAGATTTTATACCTATCTGAGGTTTACTCATTATATTATTCTGATGACATTGAATACGGATTGTATAAGGATCGATGAGCAATATTTATTTATTTAATATTCGTATATCCTGCCAAATTCAATTGATGATATTTACCTTAAGCATGCTTCTTTCTAAGCAACAGTTTGCTCTAAAATGAAAACAACTCATTCGTGGATTGTCCTTGATGATTTTAATACACCGAATGTCACTTGGAACTTTTGTGAAGAAGTTCGGCGTCTTGCTCCTTGCTTCGCTATAGAACACTTACACTTAATACCTTTTTGGATACACTTTCTGAACAAAGTTTGTATTAAATAAAATAAATTGTTAATAAGAACGGAACAAACAATTGCAAAAAATTTTTATAGAGAAGAAAATAGTTTGGTATATACTTTATAAATTTCTAGGTGGCAACACTAAATTTAAATATTTTTTGGGGATTCCCAAACAAAAAAATTGAAGCGAAGCTTTCGAAGGCGGACGATTCACTAAAAACAGCAGACGAAAAAATTTATATTTTAAAAAGAAAACTTAAATTTGTTTGTAATTTGTACTGGTAAGCATTTAAATGGTAGCATTGAGGGTAATTCAACAAATTAAATGTAAACTATTCCGTAATGTCACAGCAAAATGGGTCGAGCAAAGCACTGCAGCAAGGAGGAGCGTGATTTGATGAAAAAACTGCGAAATGAAGGACAAAGCATCCGCCTAATAGCTAAAACTATTAGCAGATCCTCGACATTTGTCTACCAATCTTTATTATCTAAAAAATTTCATTGCAAGAGAGGTGGGCCCCGCAAAACTACAAGTGCAGATGACAACCGCATAAAAATTATATTGGCACGAGATCCATTTAAGGCAGCTGCCGCAAATTTGTGCTCGATCAGTAAGGAGACGTTTGGTGGGAGAAAAAATGTATGCGAGAACAGCACGAAAAGTACGAATGTTGACACAAAGACATCGAAAGTGCCCCATAGAGTTCGCTGGAGCGCACATTGAGTGGGAAGGTTCAATTAATGCAAAAAAATGGCCTAACGTATTATGGACAGACGAAAGCAAGGTGAATCGTGTTGGAAGTGATGGCAAACGTTGGGTTAGACGTTATACTAGGAAGACTTTTAAGCACAGAGGTGGAAGCATGTATGTATGGGGATGCTTCTCTTGGTATGGTGTGGGCCATATTGTATTGGATAAAAGAAACGATGGACAGATTTCTTTACGTAAACATCCTTCAGGAGGTGATGCTTCCTTATGCTGAATGGGAAATGCCCCTGAAATGGCAAATGCAACAGGATAACGACCCAAAGCACACCTCAATCCTTGCGCGAGATTGGTTTTCCCATTATGGAATTCCCGTTATGACCTGGCCTTCATAATCTCCTGACCTTAATCCACTCGAGAACTTGTGGAATATTGTCAAAGAGAAGATTGGCAGTACCAGAGCTAAAAACAAAGACGAATTGTGGCAAAAGCATTCAAAGAGCGTGGTATTCCATACCCCGGCTACTTGCGCGTCTCTGGTTAACTCAATGCCTAGAAGGTGTAAGGCGGTTTTAATTAACAAAGGCTATTCCACAAAATATTACCATTAGTGAACAATTTAAGTCAATATTTTATAATTTTTTTTTTTAATTGAAGTGCTCTTATTTGTTTGTCCTTTTCAAAAGTGATTTTATGTATAACTTTTCTTTTTTTCACTGAATTAATTTTGTTCTTGTTTTAAGAAAAAATTAAACTTAGGGAATAAATGAATAAAAGTAAATACCTTTTAAATTTATCATAAGCCTAGAGAAATACTTTTTTTCATGTTTTTGGTTTCAAAACAAGTTGTTCTCATTTGATTGTCCGACACTGTACCTAATTTCCTATGGAAGACAATAAAGTTCGCTTGGATTTAAAATCAATATCGAGATTATTTGAAGAAATCTGCTCAATTGACCCTTCTTGTGAATTGTGAATGAAGAGCGATTATTAGCAAATTTGCACTGCGTATCTAAAACTTCGCAATAATTTTAACAATTGCATTAGGCATTTTAACACACTGTTCATTTAAAATCTTCATACATATTTGAATAATTTATGTATTTAAGTATTTGAATATATCCACTGAACTGCATTGAATTTAATAAGTATGTAGTTAATAAGAATTTTTAAGTAGTTATGTGCACGTTTACTACATTTAATTAATGATTTATGTTGGTGCATATGTACGAAATTATACCATATACGCCTAATATTTATATACTTAAATAAGTAAATAACAATCGTCCCTTTTACTATTAAAGCGCTACAAAGCAATTTCTTTGGAAGCATTTATGAGAATGTGTGTGTTTGCTCGCATACATTGCAGCATTTCCTTTTGTAAAGAGTCGTTTGTGTACATATTTATACACACATACATACATACATAAATGTACTTGCATACATAAATACATTTTACTTCTATTCATTAACAAAATACAAATAAGTACATCTTGTCAAAAAGTAATCCACAAATTATTGATGTTTTAGTTGGAGCTTATATACATACCTGCTAATCATGCTGCTGTTATTGTTACTGCTGTTTTCTTTTCAAATAACACTGTGAGAGTAATGCAAATAGGGAATGAGATTTCATTGAGTTTACCTCTCCACAAAGTGCTATGAACGGATCTCAGTCACTTATTGATCAATCGGTTTATAGTACTTGCACAAATCCCTGTTGGTTTTCAATTCTATTCATGCTCGCCATGTTCGATGTCGACAATAGCAGTGTGTACTATTTCACTGTCTGAAACCAAAAGCCATGTAAAAATATGTATAACACGCACAACATGAGTGGATGGCAAAAAATTTTGCCTTTGGCGCTACATGCGGTCATAGTTGACATTGATAAACTGAAGTTCATTGTGGTAAAGGCATAACACTTGCCACAATGGCTGTCTCTATCTCTTTATCAATGTCCTGTGTGATTGCATCACCTCTCTCATTCTCCCTCCATCTTCCTCTCACCTATCAATCTTCCTTCCATTCAACACAATGCTCTGCATTCATAGGGGTACACCCTGTGTGTTAAATGTATCAAAAAAAAAAGGCTTGATCGTAGATCTGTTTTTCGTATACATTACTCTTTACAAGTCAGGTGGCAAACATATCTTTACCAGATGCTACTTGGTAGCACAATTGGCTATATTTATCCTAAGTGTGTCCTATCCGAACCTAACTAGATGTTCTTTACCAGTATAAGAAAATCTTCTGAAACACCTTTGACTTTCAAGGCTTGTGATTTTTTTCTGTTTAACCCTTATATAAAATCATTAAATAACGGGTGCATGTTTTTCTCTTAAGTTCTCTGCAAACGTTGCAACTTCCTACTGCAGCAATGCCTCCATTGGTATCTCGCTTTGGTAAAGAAGGCACAGCAAATGAAGTATATGATAATATTGGTCCAAGAATGTCTTGAATTGCAGACTTTAGATGAAATTTGGATGACACTAACGGATTGCTTGCTCTTTGCTCTAAGTTGGCTTTGCATAACTGGAAGCTTAATTCTTTTAGAAAATACCTACTCGTGTCACTTGAACACAGTCCAGGATTATGCTAGATTGCGATGTCGACAATGATTAAGAAAAGAGCTATCGGCCATCGATTGCCAGATTGTTTTGTGGTGTATTTTCCCAACCAGCTTCAGCTTGTCCATGTTGTCGACACCCCCTTTGGTTTTGTTATAATAGCAAATAATTTATGGCTTAGCAGCTGCATCATTTCGAATAACAAGTGACATGTGAATTGATGACAACATTATAACCGCTTTCTTCTTTTTATGAACATAGCTTCTTCGTTTGAAGGCGAAGTTTGTAGAATATATTGGTTTGTTTGCTGGAAGAAAGCGTTAATTTTTATTCACTGTCCCAACAAGTGTCATTACTAAGAATTTAAAACGTGAGCTAGTTGCATGGACGTTGAAAAATTATCGGTGGTAATATTTCTTCCTGATCCGGATCCAAAGATCCGGCTTCCAAAGTTCGGTCAAATGCTCGCTGTTGCACTTACACAATAGATAATTATGCCCCCAGAAATGCGTCTATTTGTTGTTCAGAAGAAGGTATAAATATTTTCTCACTCGGCCGTTTGTTAGCGTCAGGAAATTGTTCTAGTAGATTTTTCATATTACATTCTGTAGTTGCCGCACCTTTCTCTCAAAATAATGTCACACATCTCAACTGATAGAATACATTTTAAGATATCCTTCGAAATATAAAATCTACTAAAGGATGCTGCACCACCGCCTTGACGAATAATATTACAGCCAGTTGTTTAAGTTTCCGGAAATGGTTCTAACCGCCATCTTACTTATCGCATCTCTTCCGACTAAATCATTACATTGTTCAACTTCAAGAAGCGAAAGACTCGGTCTAGGCTCTCCATGCCATTAAAAGAAGAAAGAATGCTTGAACTTTAACACACTCCAATTCTGCCAATAGTTCAACATCAGATTATTTTGAAGTAGCCTCTTCAACTGTCGGAATGGAATTTTGTTCATCATCCGGAGATACAAATGCCTCCTCGTCACTAGAATTTTTTGCGAAACAATGCTTGAATTTCTTCGGAACTAAGTACCAGGGTACTACTTAGTATGAAACCTGTAATGACATCTCTTACTATACGCTCTGTCAAACCATATCATTGGTGGCATTTTTTCGCATTTAGTTCTGTCAACAATATTCAGTTCATAAACAATCAAGTTTCATACAACAATTTAATTTTTTTTTTGCTCGTAAGAATGTCGACTTTTGTGCTTACAAACTACGATATGCCGACATCATTGATTTTCTGTTGCCAATTGAAGAAATCTGCTTTGAAATCTCATCGAATGATTGTGGAAGCTTACGGTCAGCACGCTCTAGGCAAAGCACAGTGCAACGGGTGGTTCAATAAGTTTAAAAGTGGCGATTTTGATGTCAGAAACGAAGAACGTGGAAGACCACCGAAAAAGTTTGAATATGCCGAATTGCAAGCTTTACTCGATGAGGATGAGGATGATGGTCAAACTCAAGAACAAGCTGCAGAACAATTACGGTAAATGTGACCCAACAATGCATTTATCAACGTTTAAAAGCAATGAGATTGATTTTGAAGGTGAGACGATGGGTGCCGCATGAATAAACTGAAAGGGAGCAAGAAAATCGAAAAACCATCTGTGAAATGTTGCACGCCAGGTACAAAAGAAAGTCATATCTTCATCGAATTGTCACTGACGATGAAAAACTTATCTATTTTGATAATCCCAAACTGAAACGATCATATGTTAAGCCCGGTCGACAGCAAAGCTAAATCGCTTCGGAAAGAAGACAATGCTTTGTGTTTTCTGGGATCAGCGAGGTGTTATTTGGTTTGACCTTCTGAAGCCAGGTTAAACAGTTACTGGTCAACGGTACCAATAACAATTGGCCGATTTGAACCGTGCTTTGTACCAAACATGTCCAGAATATCAAGCTAGGCAACACAAAGTGATTTTTCTTGATGACAATGCACCATCACGTCGAACAAAACAGACTCGGGAATTGGTAGATTCGTACTGCTGGGAAGCCCTTCCCCATGCGGCTTATTCACCAGACTTGATTTCATCTGACTACCACTTATTTTCTTCCATGGGGCACGCACTTGCTGAGCAGCACTTCGATTCGTACGAAAATGTGATAAAATGGCTCGAAGACTAGTTTGACTCAAAAAACGAGCAGTTTTTTTTTGGCGATGCATTCACAAATTGCCAGAGAGATGGGAAAAATGTGTAGCTAGCAATGGCCATTACATTGAAGATTGAATGTATAACCATTTTTCTTAAATAAACTTGTATTTCTTTTTTAAATATTACCGATTTCAAACTATTACACCTGGTAAATCTTTGAGAATGAGGTCTTGTACTAGAAGTAGAATTATATTGGGCTACCTGAGACTAATTTCAAGCTGAGTCATCAGGTCATGGCATAATCCCTGATCTGTAGAAATTTATCAATAATGGCCGGCTAGATTAAGTGGCCAAGGGTAAAAAAATTGTCTAAGGAATTGGTTTTTACTTCGCTTTTTGTGATACTGTAGAAACCCTCAAAGTTCGCTTGTGCCTATCTGCTTCAGTTGTGTGTTGTTGTTGCGTAAATTATAAATTATACTAAATAAAAATAGGCTCAAAAGCTAAGTTTATATTTACTAAATACTAATGTCACTATGTAGTCATTTATTTTACAGATTAAAAATATCCACGAGCAGTGCTTAAATAAATCCTATCCGCAAATCGCTTATGGTAAATATTTATGCAAAGTCAAAATTGTTTATTATTCATACTCACGATTTCAGTTTTACGTCGCTTTATGTAACATATTCAAAATATTATGAAATTATCACAATAAAACACAAAGAGCTTTTAATTAGGTAATATTTGTTTTGTTTTGTTTTTGTTTTTTGCTTCTTGTTGAATTTTATTTAGTATTTAATATCATAATGTAAACTAAAATCATTTTGAAAAATGCAAAAATTACTAAACATTAATTTTTTGTTTTTAATACCATATAAATTATAACTAGAACTAATTATATATATATTTTTAATTTTTTTCTTTTTGTTATTTTAAATACATAGCATACTTATATAGCAGATACTCAACAAAACAAAAAAACAAAAAAAACAAAAAATCTGTATATTTTTTCTATTTATAGTTTCAGTAAACCAATAATATTGATTTTGTTTTAAATTTTTTGTTTTAAATTTTTTTTTTTGTTAATTTTTTGTAACGTTTTCTATCAATTTATGCATAATTAGAGTATACCATAATTGTAATTATAATGATAACAGTAGGTTTTTAAATTACGCACACACATACAAATTCGGTATATTATTAATTTTTTCTATTTGATTTAATTATTCTATAATTCGGTATATTTAAATATTTACATGTGTATAAAAAACATTTTCCAATGATATTGTATCATTTTAAGTTTCGACGTTTCTTCCTAAAACTTAGTTTTATTTATTTAAGAATTTTTTTTATTTTCTTTCACTTTTTGTTTGTTTGTGTTTTTAGTTGAGTTTGTCTTTTGAAAATATACACTGGCGGTCACGAAAACCGCACCACTGACAACACTTTTTTTAATATGTAAAAATTTGGGTAATTTACATAGATTTTCTTTCTACGATGAAGGGGATTTCCCGGTTTAAATTATTCCAAATGTGTTGACAACAGAAATAAGTTATTCTAGAAGGTTTTTTTTGTGTGAAATAAGTGCAGTAATGAGTGCAAAATATAAGCAGCTGACACCTGGAAAAAAAGTCTCTGTACTTACATTAGTGGACCAAGAACTTTCCTACCGGAAAATTTCTGAAAAATTGCTCACATTGCTCATATTCCACAATTGTCCGTTTAAAAAAAAAAAAGAATACTATGGAGTCCCTCGAGAGAAAGGATGTGGTCCTAAACGTGCAACCAGTAACAGAATTGATAGCCTTATAAAAAAAAAATATTAGCACAAAGGATCGATTTAAAAGTGCAGTAACTATTCGGGCCGAGCTAGAAACCTATCATTGCGTAAATATTAGTGTTGAAACTGTACGCAGGAGACTGCGAGAAGCTGGTTTATATGGAAGGCGTCCTGCAACAAAGCCATTGTTGACTGAAAAAATGAGAAAAGCGCGTCTAGCTTGGGCTAAAAACTATAAAAACTGGACACTGGAGCAGTGGCGAAATGTCATCTGCTTTGATGAAAGCAAATTTAACCTGCTATGCGCCGATAATTTGCCGTACGTGCCCCGTTCCAATGATGAACGTTATAAAGAAAACTGTATTGTCGCTGTAGCGTAGTGGTAGTGCGTTGGACTGCTACGCAGAGTGTCCGGGGTTCGAATCTCGGCACAGACAAAATCAAAAGGTAGACAAAAAAATTTTTCTACACGGCACCACCTCTTGGCAGGCAATGGCAAACCTACAAGAGTAAAAATTGCTATGAAAAGCTTTTCACTTCGCCGTTCGGATTCGGTATTAAACTGTAGGTCCCTTCCATTCATGTACAAATATAACACGCACAACATAGGTGGATGCGAAAAGCTCGGCCTTGGCCTCCATGGGCTGTTGCGTCATCATAAGTAAGTATTGTAAAAACAGTGAAATTCTCACAGAGCCAGATGATTTGGGGATGCTTTTCCTATGACGTACGTGGTACTTTGTATTTTTCAGAAGGAACTATGAATGCTGAAAAATATGGGCAAGTCATAAAGGAAAACTTAGTGTCAGCTCTTGAAGAGCATTTATCCTGCAGTATGAACGCAATTTTCCAGGACGATTCTGCGCCTTGCCACCGTGCGAAATCGGTAATTTTTGAATGCTATCTTTTGTTTGATTCTTATAGAATGTAAAATTAACAACAGAATATTTAAAATAAAATCCTGTTTTCTACAACTTGAAAAAATAGTCACGGACATCGGTATTTCACGCCTGACTTGGCCGGGAAACTCGCCCGATTTGAATCCTATCGAGCACTTATGGCATATTATGAAGCGCAAAGTTGCTGACCAGAAGTCCGAAAATAAAAATAAAATAATTTTAGCATTAAATAAAGTTTGGTATGAAGTTATTACCAAAGATAACCTACAAACTTTGGTTGATTCGATGCCGTCAAGGATAATGGCTGTAATACGGGCTAAAGGAGGAGCAACATTCTACTGATATTTTTTTTTGAAGCTTGATGTTACTTCTTGAAAACCACTTTAAAGACTAATAGATATTGTTTAGTTTTGAATATTATAAATATAATTTACATTTTCTTAAAAATTTCGATATATATTAAAATTTTTCTTTTATTTAAGTTTTTGCCAAAAATAATACGTTTTTGAGCTCCAGTAATATTTTGTCCGTTCATACACTTTGCATAATTTTAAAATCATAAAAAGATTTAAAAAAAAAAATAAATATTCCCCAACATAAAAATCATTATTTTCGTATTCTCACGTTATTTTGAGGTGGTGCGGTTTTCGTGACCGCCAGTGTATATGCTACAGTTGGTTTGTTTTGTAATGAATATAACGACTATATTTACCATATAAATACATAATTCTATGCTATATTACCAGAAAATACTTACAATTACGTTTGCCTTGGTTTTATTTTGAATTATTTACATCCACTTTGGTTTGAATATCTGCGAACATTTCTTGAATATGTACGAATATTTTCATATGTCATCAGCTTAAATCCGTTCTATCACATAATGGTTGCAAATCACAAAAAGTTGGACAAAAGTAAAAAAAAGTAGGGTTCGGTGAGTTAATTTTTTCCATATGGAAGATTTGAGCAACTCGCAGTAATTAGCGGCCACAGTTTAAAACTTTCCTTCTTTATTCTTTCTTTTTTTTAATGGCCATGACGGGCCTTGGCCGAACTTTTCGCATCCACTCATGGTGTGTGTGTTATATTTGTACATGAATGGAAGGGACCAACAGTTTTATGCCGAATCCGAACGGTGAAGTGAAAAGTTTTTCATGGGCAATTTTCTCTCTTTTACATTTGTCATTGCCTGCAAAGAGGTGATGCTGTATAGAAAAATGGATTTTTCTACTTTTTGATTTTGCCTGTGCCGAGATTTGAGCCCCCGGACATACTGCATAATAGTCCAACACACTACCACTACGCCCCAGCGACTTTCCTATTTTATGAAAATGTCACCTTAAATTCATGATCAAAGACCCCAAAACCACGCCTACTCAAAGTTACATGCGAATTTGATGACTATTAAAAGAATTTTCCGCTATTTGGTTTTTTTTTTGTTGAAAATTTTGCTATAAATTCGTAATCAGCGACCACAAAATCCCCCTAATGAGATTTGCATACGAATCTGATTTCTATGCAAATCTGATGACTTTTAAAAAAATGGTTCGACATTTGGTTTTTTAATTTATTCTCAAATTCGTAAACAACTGCCCCTAAAACCGTCGTTCTTATTTGAGTTTCTCTATTTTGGCCACCTTTTCTGGATTTGCCACCACTGTGTACCAGTTTAGAAGACAAACTTAAAAATAGCCTAGCACTTTTTTTCGGATAAAAGCTGCGAGTCATAAGGAAGGACAGACACACCCTCCATTCCAAATAAAATATTTTAAATTGTTGAAAAAATCTTTCCAGAACGAAGAATTACAGATTATCAGTCATGAGAATTGCAAACAAAGTCGCACCTATTTGAAAGACTGAGCTGCCCTCTAGTGTTGAATTTTGTAACTTTCGTTCTGGGAGTAGATTTTCTATAATCTCTTATGCATTATATTGTATTACGTTTCAGAAACATGATTACTGAAGTCAATCGGTTGATAAATGTTAAAATTATTCAATGTTTACATACCATTTACATGGCGCACCCTGTACATATTCAGTTAGTACTTTGTTTATTGTTTTAATATTCTGAATTCTTTTCTTTTTTTGTTATTTAATATTTTTATTATTTACATTGAACTTGATTTTATTGAATAGAATTAAATTTTAATCATATCTAATATTATTCTATAACGATTTTTCCTCAAATTTTATACATAACAATCAGTTTATTTTACACAAATTCATTTGCATATTTCTTTTTCAAATTTTAATTATTTACAGTAAAAGTTAAAAGCAAAAAAAATAAATTTTACAATTAATAACATATTTGTTTTTGTCAAATTTTTACATGTGCTTCAATGAAATCATTCGTTATAAATCTTTTGTGCAAAAAGTTTTGGAATGACATGAAAAATATATTAACTCTAAAATAAACGCTCCAGCCCAACACCACAAAATTTATACACTAAGAATGCATATTATCGGTTTGAACCGTTTCCTAAAGGAATAGCATTTGAACATTTGGCAATTGAAAAATGTTGTCCCTGAACTTCAACTTATTTAAGGTTAGAATCAAAACCTGCGTAATTTTCTGAAGAGAAAGGATTTGGTCTCTAAAGCAACCATACAAGCTCACACAAAAGCAAATAATCGGTCTAACCAAGCTTAATTTGTCTGTGGGCACTAGGGATTAAAGTAGAAAGAGAATGGTTCGGGGTAAAACCCAGCTCTTTTCATTCTTGGTAATTACTCAGTCCTTATGATCATGATGCTCCGTACTTTTTTGTATAAAAGAAATCTCTGAAACTTCTGGATGTGGTCGCTGTGGCGTAGTGGTATTGCGTTGGACTGCTACGCAAGGTGTCCAGGGTTCGAATCTCGGCACATGCAAAATCAAAAACAAACAAAAGAAAGTAGAAAAAATAATTTTTCTACACGGCACCGCCTCTTGGCAGGCAATGGCAAAACCTACAAGAGTAAGAATTGCCTATGAAAAGCTTTTCACTTCGCCGTTCGAATTTGGAATTAAATTGTAGGTCCCTTCCATTAATGTACAAATATAACACGCACAACATGAGTGGATGCGAAAAGCTCGGCCTAGGCCCTCCATGGGCTGTTGTGCCATTAAAGTAAGAAACCTCTGGATCAGTTTGCATGTTTAAGAACTATGAAAAGAATTCGAAAATTTAGTCAAAAAATTATGTTCAAAATATTGTAATTTTTGGAAACAGTTTTATACTTCTAAAATCAAGTAACTTAAATGGGGCGAATTCGAAACTTATGGAAATAGAAATATTTTAATGTTCAAAAAAAGAAAGAAAAACAAATTAAAAGTATGTGTTCATTTCGAATGAATCAAAATGGATTAAGTTCTTCTTTTAGTTACTGTTGCAGCGAGACATTGATGAAGCAACTCGTGACTAATTCAAATTTCGTTCAGTCTTTCCTGATACATGAAATATCATTTAACTTAAGAGTTCTGGACGACTTGAGATATACGCATAGAATGTACCATTTCTCTATATAAAATAATAGAGTCGAAAGAAGTCTATATTCTTCGCCAGAGCTTCCGAATGCACTGCACACAAACAGAACAACACGAACCCGAACTGTACGTAATTTACAACTTATTTCAAACTCGAACTACATACACGATACACGATTGTTTTTAACAATTCGTATTTGAAGATAGTGCTCAAGATTAGCAAATACAATAATTTTTCGATTTGTGTATTATGTAATATCAAAATCTTTAGCTGTGTTTTATTCGCCAATTCATTCTAACATGTGCGAATAAATCGATCAAGTAGTTAAGTCTCTTTTTCGTGGTATTGCCATTCACAATAAATTTGCGCAACATCAAGCAGCTGGAGGTGATGTTCCAGAACGGGAGCACAGTCATTTCTCTTCTTTATTACATGGGTAACCCGTCTTCTTTATTAAATATATGTGTGAACGCGTCAAAAACAACACTTTTAATTGTATTTGTAACTCCCTTTTTTTCTCTGAGAGACATTTTGACTCATTTTTTCTAGGTTTTTTTTTTTGTTAAACCGTTCATCTTTTTTCATTATCAACAGTTGTTGTTGTTGTTGTTGTTGTTGTTGTTGTTGTTGTTGTTGTTGTTGTTGTTTCCCATGAAGTTATCGCTGTTAGGTATAATCGTAACAAGGAGCGAGTGGCAGCTTTTAGGTATTACTTAGCTCCAGATTACAATCCGTGTAGAGACACAAACTTTTAAGCACCCATGCTTTTAATTACGTAGTAAGATTGAAAGTCACGTACTGTTCGGATTTAAGCGAGTTGAGACAATTTAACATTGTCAATTTAATCAGTTTTTTCAAGTCCACGGAATTGAATTGGAAAATGAATATGCTACTTAAATTGTTGACATTGAATTGATAAATATGGTATCTTCCAATAATTTAACCATTTGTGAGTTGAGGCTGGATTACTTCAACCGATCCTCAGATTAAGAATAAATAAACTCATTTCAACTAAAGTAAAATTTTTTTTTATGTTGGAAAGTTTAATATTGATGATGAATAGTAGCAATATTTTTAAATATTTACTTACTTACTATTTTATTTTCCATACATTAAACAAATAAAAACAAAAAAATAAAAACAAATAATATTGTGTTAACATTGTTTATGTGCATATGCATGTATGTAGCTATTAAATCAGCCTGTACTGCAATTTATAATGCGATAAATTAGCTTAAAGTCATTGGAAACAGATGCGTTACATTTGTGTCAATATGAAGAACATAAAAAATGATATAAGACTTAATGAGAGAAAATCATGTAAATTACAATTGGACGTAATGTGCAGTAATTTTTTTGTATTGAATTTTAAACAACAATAAAAAATTATATTTAACTGAATGTAAATTAAATGTTCTTACATAACCCAATTAGATTTGAAGTAGAAACTTATGGGAGGGAACTGAAATTTAGATCGGCAACCATATGTATGGAGAATTATGTATTTTATTTTAAGTATTTGAGTATATGATGTATATGAGTATAAACTCATTTCTCCCTAAATCGAAATGCTACGCTGTTACACATAAAGTGGAATGGAATGAAATTGCAAAACCAAAGAGCGAGAAAACAAAATCCACTCCTGCAAGAACCACACGAACAGCTCTCTTTCTCTCTCTCTTATTTATGTGCTTGCATTAAAGGAACTTCTCGCAGAAACAACACGTCGAATAATAACAGTAGTTAAATTTATCTGTAGTCAGTCACTTGCTTATATGAAAATTACTCGATTGTTCGCAGTCGGCATGGGTTCGATCCCCATACAAAAAATTATACTTAACATGAAAAAAGTCCTATCACTATACCGGCTCTCACTGTCTGCATATGTACTCTATGATACTCTCTCACATATTAACAAAATGGAACGAAAGGAATTTCGTATGAGTATTCTGGCGATTTATTTCAGAGGGTGTGTATGGTAAGTATATTATATATGAATGCATATGAATTTTTAAAATAATCGTTGATCGGTTGCAGTGACACTGGTATCACTGCAACACTGTGTCTATTCAAATGTATACATTTCTGGAAATTTATGGGTGTGCTTACCCATGCCGTACAGCTCCGCTCAGCTCATGAGCTGTACGCCGACACTGACATACTATAGACAAGCGTATAAAAGTCCAGCGGCTTCGCTGGCTGGGTCATGTTGAGCGAATGGAAGAAAGCGCTTCGGCTAGAAGGGTGTTTTATTCGAACCACGGTGGAGGAACACGAGGAAGGGGACATCCTAATCTTCGTTGGAAAGACCAGGTACAGGGCAACTTGACTTAACTTATTCGAATTGCCCGCCTTTGGCCTTCCCGCACGCCTTAAGTCGCAAGCTGGTCAATCATCAATAGCTGCACGCACCTCGTGCATTGGAAAAGTGCTGATAGCACGAATCAAAGCAGTCTTCAGAGAATCAATGTTGGGGTATCTTTTCTGGCAAACCATGTCCTCTAAAACTGTCCATAATTTGTAATCCCTTTACAGACTAACGCTATAGAGGCTAGCTTTCATAAACCATGTGGTAATAACAGAGCATGTTCAATTCTACTATTGGAATAGGTGCGTTCAATTTTGTAACAGTATTTATGTCCCTACTAAGTAAGTAGCTAGTAGTGGTCGCTGTGGTGTAGTGGTAGTGCGTTGGACTGCTACGCAGAGTGTCCGGGGTTCGAATATCGGCGCAGGCAAAATCAAAAAATTGAAAAATAGTTTTTCTACACGGCACCACCTCTTGGCAGGCAATGGCAAACCTACAAGAGTAAAAATTGCTATGTAAAGCTTTTCACTTCGCCGTTCGGATTCGGCATTAAACTGTAGGTCCCTTCCATTCATGTACAAATCTAACACGCACAACATGAGTGGATGCGAAAAGCTCGGCCTAGGCCCTCCATGGGCTGTTGTGCCATTAAAAGTAAGTAAGTAAGTAAGTAAGTAAGTAGTAGCTATGGCTGTAGACTCTGAAAAATATATGGTGACCTGTGAGATTATAATTTCTACATCAAGTTTGTTATTTTGTCTAAATGAATTTACCATGTACTTAAAATGAAATGCAATTAAATTTGCTAATTGTTGTTGATTTTCAAAACTACCCACCAAGTAAGCATGTCTGACCTTTTAGTGAGGTAAGACTTTACAATATAGAATTATTTAAAGTTTTCCCAAAAGTAATTACGTGTTTATCATTTCTACATACCACCATGACATAAGATGTCGTAAAACTTTTATTTATGTTACATGATTATGTATGTAATACCTAGCACCTTAAATTTTTCCATATTTTCCTTTGACTTGACTTTTCTCCCACCGAAATTAACATAAGGAGTGAGATCGAAAAAATCGGATAACTTTGAAAGGCCACTGCTTTGAAACTCTTCATCTGAATGAAAAAATTCAAACAGTAGGCTTTTGCGTTGGAGTAATTCTGATGAAATACAATCACATGTTTTTTGACTTGTGAACTTTCAGTTGAGTCATGGCAACGGAAGTGGGAAGACGAAATTTAGTTGTTGAATTATTTCGAGAAAATCCGCAGTGGAGCCAGAAAACCATTGCAAATAAGGCGAAAGTTGCAGAAAACACTGTCTCGATGATTCTTAAATAATTTCATACAGTCTTAACAGTTGCTAGCAAATATGGTTTTGGAAGGAAATGCGGTTTCGTGTCTCCACAAACGGCGAAGAAGGGCGAAAGGTCTGCTGGCATTAAACTTCAGTCAGCCAGCTGCTTCGTAAATCTTCGATGCCGCAATACTTATGCACAGTGTACATGAAACACATAATTCTAGACCAGGAGAGTGGAGAAAAAATACGGGCCCCGAAGCCGAAGGGCGGATGATCAACTACTGAACCAGAATACATGATTTACCTGAAACTAAACGGATTATTATTGCACTGAAATGTAACTGGTATGGGCCCTTATAAAAACTGCGGTTCCAGGAAGAATTTTCCCATGCGCCCTCCTCCATTTCCTCTCCTCAGCCCTGATAGCCCCGTCGACTCTATCGTTCAGTAGCGGGTCGTTTGTGTATAGTTGCAACCTTTTAAGCGGTAGCCTGCCTTTTTTTTTTTGTATCGATATGAAGCACCCTGTGTACATCCATATGTATTTCATATACATGCAGTAGGTATGTATACTTTTTTGGAATTATGCATTAGTAAATAATTTGTTTGTGGTGTCCTTTTCTTGTTTTCGGGTTTACATATTTGCTCAATCAAAATTTGAATTTTTTATTACGAAACAAATCCAAGAAAGTCTCTCGTCTTTCAATGTGTGTGTGAGTGTGAGTGTGAGTGTGTGTGTGTGTGTGTGTGTGTGTGTGTGTGTGTGTGCATGTTGGTGTGCATGAAGAAATTACACACAATACTTTTATTTACTTTCTATTTTTAATTATGCATTTAGCTTGTTATTTACTTTAGTATGGTATTCTATATTTGTTTACTTAAATTTAGAGTAGATATATTTTATTAAATTTATTTATGGTTTTATGGTAAATTAAAATATGCTTTTAATACAAATGCAAATTTTATCATTTATCATTTATGCCTTAGAAATGCTTAATTAATTTTCAATAAATATCAATTATGTAATTTCAGTTTAGAGTATCTCGTATTTTAGTATGTATCTTACACATCTTCACATCTTAGAAATAAAGTAAGGTTGCTAAATTTTAAATTAAATGCAAGTCCATACCATAAATAAATAATGCTTTAAATAATTAATAGAAATGAACAAAATTTACCTCAAAAGTTATTTTATCAAAAATATGCAAGTGCCTAAGTATTGGCGCTGGCGGCTAAGTTCATGGGCAGCTTCTAGTCCTGTTTTTGGTGTTGCTGTTGTTGTTGTTGTTGTTGTGCTCGCCATTTTAGTTGCTTCGGGACTTGCTTTTGCTTTTGCTGCTGCTGCTGCTGCTGTTGTTGTTGTTGTTCAATGCAGACGCATCATCTGATGCAAATGCGTTTGTTGTTATCGCTGCTGCAATGCGCTGTTGCTACCCTCAAATCATAACCGAGATCACATTGACTTTGACAATGACAGTTGCTGCTGCTGCTGCTGCTGCTGCTTTGTTTGTTGCTATTGCAATTGCTGCTACTATTCCAATTGCTATTGTTGGCCACAATTGAATCGGTGGTGTTCATGCTGCTGATACTTGAGTTGGAATTGGAGGTGTTCCTAATGTTGTTGATGGAATGGTGGTATGAATTATAACAACGCTTCATAGCTGATATTGTTGTTGTTGTATTTCTTTGTCTTGCCTCTGTTGTTATTGTGCTCGTTATTACTTTAGTTCCGGTGACTTTAGCATTCGTTGTTGCTGACATATGTACATTTGTTTTTGTTGCTGTTGTTGTTGATTTCATCATCATATTTTGTTGCTGTTGTTGTTGGTGATGATTATAACAAAATACTAAACAAATAAGCAGGAAAATTGTTAACCAACTGTACTGACAACCGGAAGATCCGGTTTGCATTGCCTCCGGATGTTCACCTGAAATTATAGCCCGAACTTCATTTCAACAGTTTTGCATTGTTCTTAAGAGTAAATTTTGTATGCTCGTATGCAATTAATAAATAAACACACACACAATGTTGTATGTACAATTAAATGTGTGAGTGTGTGTCTGTGTGTATGAACATATACTCGTATATGTGCTTCAAAAATATTACCAGTATTAATGTGTTATTTTGTGATCTGCTTGTGGTTTCTGTTTTCTAGATATTCCTGTTGCATCTCTCTATGGTTTATATTGTTTCCTTATATTTTGGTAAATAATGAAAATTTCATTAACATATAGGGACGGACAAACACGCATATCGTACATGCATATGCAGAAATATATGTGCAGATAAAATCAGGCATGCATATGAGCATATGTGTCAGAAGCCTATATGCATGTATGTATGTATGTATGTATGTGGGTATGCCTGAATATTGTGTGTTTATTATATTGTCCATTTCGGTGCTGTCTCTACCATATGTCCATCTACACCAGCGATGGGCACATTTTCAATTCCCATAACACGCTCGTATAGGCAACAACAAAATGCTGCTTGCGCAATGTCGACACACGCATGCTATAGGCTTCTTCGTGTGGTTTTCGATCGTCAGCGTTCTCGGCTGTTGCTTTGTTTTCATTTCGGCAAAGCAAATCAAGTCAGTTACTGTTCAGCACTTGTCGAAGCAAGACCGCGCTGTGCAAAGGAGAGACTTTCGTTTTCGTTTCTCTGCTTCACAAACAAGCGCAATATGCCCATCACTGACCTACATACATAAATAAATATATATGAGTACATACAATTGCTTCCCCACTCGGTCTCCCCTTCTCCCTCTATCACTCTCTCTACCTCTCTGTTGGTATTTCTCGCTTGCTGCCTGCTGTTGCCTGCTGTGTTGATATATTCTGCATGTTGCATATTGCATAAACAATTTATGACAACTTTTTATGCATATTGAATATATGAAACAGAGACCGAGCCCGAGAGCGACAGGGACAGAGACAGGGACAGGGACTGAGATAAAGTTCATTTTATGCCGCAATTTAATAAAATATTTAATCGTCAAATAGTAGTTGTCAAAATTGCTAAAAATTTCGGATGTGTTTTGTTGGGTGCATCTGTGTATCTCTCGGCATATTTCTACAGCACATTCGCCAGAAGTTCAGTTCATTGAAATCAACGTCATGCATACTCAATTTTTAAATAACTATAATTATAATTTAGTTTATTTATTTTCTGTTTTTATAAATCTAAAATGACATTTCAAATAATTTAGAATTTCTGAATGGTTTGTAACACATTCACATGAGAGATTTTCATAATTTGTTTATAATTAGTAAAATTGAAATCACATAGGGGTTTACAATATTGAAGGGTGATTCCGAATATACCATGCGAAAAATTTGGTTCGGACGTGAATGATTCAAGCACCAAATGAAAGAAATGAAGTACATTCTGTCGAAAAAGATCAATAAAACACAAAATATTTATTATTCATTCAAATTTATTGTATCGCCTTCAATGTAGGCCCCTTACCGAAATAATACACTCATGCCAGCGAATAATCAATTTTCGGGCATCGACTTCAGTTCTCACCGCGAATTATCTTTTATGTCTTCTATCGACTGAAAACGGGTACCTCGAAGTGGTTATATGAGTTTTGGAAAGAGTAAAAGAAAAGTCAATCGGAGTCATAGCAGGAGAATATGGTGATAATTTTTGAGTTTTTGGCTAGAAGTTCTTACACAATTATAGCCTTGATAATGCGTTGTCGTAGTGTAAAATCCATGAGATTTCTTTCCACAAACTTGGAATTTTTCGATGAAACGCCGTATAACGCCCAGATAATTATCTCTATTTACCGTCTGACCTTCTGACAAGAATTTCGAGAGCATAAGACCGCGATAATCGAAGAAAGTTAACAGTACCTTCAATTTTGATCGGCTTTGACGTGGTTTTCTCGACCGCTTTGGAATGCATCATTGTACCACTCATATGCTTTTTCCATAAAGTAAGCCTTCTACTTATAACATATCCAGCGATTCGGCACACGAAATTCAATTTGCAATAGAAAAATTTGTAGACATATTCTTAGTTCGATATTTTTATTCATTGTAAAAATCGTAAAACACACTTGAGATGAACTGACAAAATCGAGCAATGTAAACAACTAAATGCGGATACATGCGCGTCAGAAAGTGTAAAAGTTTCACATGTTTGTATGACTGGCCATGAAGAGCTTAAGCTATTTTGTTTTTACTTACCCTAGCTTCGATACGAGTGTGATATGATAAGTATGCTGACTTGCATAAGATTTGAAAAATGTTATTACTTCGAAGCACTTTCCTCAAAGTGGCATCCAGTATTCCATATATTTGTTTTTTTTGGTAATACTCGCATAATTATTTATTATTGCTTTTCCATTTAATTCATGCACAAATATAACAAGTGCAACATGAGTGGATGCGAAAAGCACGGCCTAGGCCCTCCATGGCCTGTCGTGCCATTACAAGAAAAAGAAGAAAAAGCACTATCGGGGGGGTGGATCAAGATTGGAGATACTCATTACACTCTTTGACAGATTTGGATTTAAGAAAGATTAAGCTCTTTGATTATAGAGAATCAGTTGCCACTCTAATATTGTCTTAATTTGGGAATTGCTATTTCGAGCTTGGCTCCTTCAATGCACTTATTATCTCTAATGTAACTTCTATGCCACGCACACATGGCTCAAGACCCATTTCATTTTTTGCTTGTGTTTTTATTAGTTTGAGGCTTGTTTATTCTCACAAGTATACGTGAATAGAAAAACAATGAAGGCTATTGTCTTACCGAGCTCTGGTATCCCTTATTTTTTAATAAGCGCATATTTTAATAAAGCATACAAAAAGAGAATTTTCAATTAATATTATCTAAAGGATTTTATTACGTACTATAATGTGAGGATAGCGAGTGCAAAGTATAAGTATCTGAGTTGGCAAACTCTCTTTTCATTGCAAAACCGCATAGTTTCCATAGTGTTGGAATAACTCTAGACTAGGTTCACTAAATGTTTTTCATACAGGCATCATGTACAGGCAAAACTTTTCAATCTATTTCGACATACATTTCCCAAATATTTCTATGATTGCTTCAATGCACCTGTGAGGTTTCACTATACCCAGCAGGAAAATATATAATCAATTTGTGACTATGATGATTACATAAATAGAGTCGGAGGCATACAACAGAAAAGGAAAATTTCAATACCACACGCACGTAAAAAACACTGCCCAATGAAATTGTTGTATTTGTATTGTAGAAATACATATGTACATATATACTCTGGTGGTCGCCGTGGCATAGTTGCTAGTGTGCTGGCCTGCTACGCAAAGTGTCTGAATAATCACATTTTGGCACAGGCAAAATCGTAAAGTAGGAAAAGAAATAAATTTACTAATCGGCACCACCTCTTGGCAGGCAATATGGCAAACGTACAAGCGTAAAAATTGCCTATGAAAAGTTTTTTGCTTCGTCGTTCGGATTCGGTTGTAGGTCACTTCCATTCATGTACAAATATAACACACACCACACAACGTGAGTGGGTGCCAAAAACTCGGCCTTGGCCCAACATAGGCTGTTGTGCCGTTGAGAGAAGTAGGAGAAGGCACTGCAGATCAATTTATGGTTCTTGCTATACTTTGGTGAACATTTTCGCTTGAGTTTATGTTATAATACAAGAGAAGTAAAAATGAAGAACAAGAATTTCTCCTTATATTGTATAAATGCACATCATAACTGAAGGAAAGAAAGAACGGAAGCCAAGCAAATAAACTAAAAAGCATTTATACACAAAAAAACACACACTCACACACACATGCTTGTGTTTGTATGATACATATACAACATATACACAAATAAACCACTATGATAATGTATGTACTCGTATGGTATATTTATAAAGAAATGCGAGATGTGTTTGCGTGGATGACGATTTGGCCAAAATGTTGACAGGAATTATTAATATTGTACGTGGTTGAAATAATTCATACGTACACAAATAATAATAATATTTAAATGGAAAAGATAGTAAAGAAAATGTGTGGGAGTGAGTGTGTGTGTATGTGTGTATGTGTGTGTGTATGTGTGTGTGTGTGTGTGTGAAAGTATGTGGATACGTGCGAATAAGAATAAATGTTCTTGACAAATTATCTGCTTTCCTTTTTTCTCACTTTATGTTTTTGTTTGTTGCTTTGCCTCTGCCACAAGTGCTTGCTTAACTACTTTAGCTTCGTCTTTGCAATTTTCTTCTATTTTCAAGTGTTTTCAAGCAGTTTCACAAGTTTTTGAAATCATTTGTTTGCCAAAGTAAAACCAAAGCACAGGGAATCAAGGAAATACATACACTAACACACACACACACATAAGTAATTATTTACATGCATACTCTTACTAATTCTTATGTGTAGTTGTATGCAAAAATCAGTGCTGATGGATTCACCGGAAGTAAATATACTATGTACATAAGTAAATAACTTTGTATATGCAGCCATATACATATATACATATGTATGTACGAATACATAAGCTTTCAGTTGTGTACTCTTTTGAAAGAGTACGTATTTGTGTTTATGAATCCATGTTTGTATGTGATGCATATAACTTTTTCGAATATTAAAAACACAAACAAAAGTCACGAACTTAAAATATAAATAAATGCACTCATACTCAGTTGCATGTTACACACACACATGTGCTTACACAACGAGAGAATTCTAAGCGCCTCCCGAAGATGCACTTTCACACTAAATAGTTTTGAGAGACTGTGCAACATTTGTTTCCAGAAGCTAAATAATAAAGTGTTAAAGGGAATTAGACAAACAAGTAATACCAGGTGCACAAGTATGAAACCCGTAATGACATCTCTGTGTCGTTAGGTAAAACTATACGCTCTGTCTAACCAAATCCTTGGTTTCGCATTTAGTTCTGTCAACCATATTCAGTTCATAAACAATCAAGTTTCATACAACAAATTATTTTTTGTTGCTCGTAGAAATGTCGAATTTCGTGCCTACAAACTACGATAAGCCGACATCATTGCTTTGATTTTCTGTTTGCAATTGAAGAAATCTGCTTTGGAATCTCATCGAATGCTTAAGGAAGCTTGCGGCCAGCACGATCCAAGCAAAACACAGTGCCACAAGTGGTTCCAATTCAATAAATTTAAAAGTGGAGATTTTGATATGAGAAACGAAGAACGGGGAAAACCACCGAAAAAGTTTGAAGATGCTGAATTGCACGCTTTACTCGATGAGGATGATGGATGAAACGCAAGAACAACTTGCTGAACAATTATGGTAAATGTAAACCAACAATGCATTTCTCAACGTTTAAAAGTCATGGGATTGATTTTTAAGGTGGGAAGATGGGAGCCGCATGAATTGACTGAAAGTCAAAGGCATCAAGAAAATCATAAAGCCACCTGTGAAATGTTGCACGCCAGGTACAAAAGAAAGTCATATCTTCATCTAATTGTCACTGGTGATGAAAAATGGATCTATTTCGAGAATCCCAAACGTAAGCGATCATATGTTAAGCCCGGTACACCGCCCAAATCGACAGCAAAGCGAAATCGTTTCGGAAAGAAGACAATGCTCTGTGTTTTCTGAAATCAGCGAGGTGTTCTCTGTTTTGACCTTATGAAACCAGGTGAAACAGTTACTGGTCAAAGCTACCAACAACAATTAATCGATTTGAACCGTGCTTTGCGCCAACAACGTTCAGAATATCAAGCTATGCAACACAATGTGATTTTGCTTTCACATCGAACAAAACAGCCACGGGAATTGGTAGATTCGTACAGCTGGGAATCCCTCCCCCATGCGGCTTATTCACCAGACTTGGCTCCATATGACAACCACTTATTTTCATCAGTGGGGCAAGCACTTGCTGAGCAGCACTTCGATTCGTACGAAAATGTGATAAAATGGCTCGATGACTAGTTTGACTCAAAAAACGAGCAGTTTTTTTTGGCGAGGCATTCACAAATTACCAGAGAGATGGCAAAAATGTATAGCTAGCAATGGCTATTACTTTGAGGATTGAATGTATAACCATTTTTCTTAAATAAACGTGTATTTTCTTAAAAAATACTTCTACATCGGTATAACAATTGTGGTAGCTAGCTCCGTTAAAAAATATCATCGAGTGAAAATATTGTCTTGTAAAAATATTCACATTTACTTTAGAATATTTTTACTTATAGGTAGGTATTTTTAAACTAATTAAGTAATATCAGAAATGAGTAACCGCGACGGGTTCGTAAACGATCGTATGATTTGCTTGTTCTATGAACATGGGTACTTTTGGGAATCAATGTTCATTATAACCGAACAAGTTTTAAATGTGTAAATATTATCTGAAATAGAAGATACCAAAAAAAAAAATATTTGGTTAATCGTTTTTAAGAACCTATGAGTAAGATGAAATTTGTCATGTACTTCTAACTATCATGCTCTCTTGGCTCTTCTTGAGCTCTTTAATAACGCGCTTTTAGCGCATCTAGGAAGCTTGATGTTAGCACCCGCTTCCTATGACATGCAATGTAAATAGTATGCGAGCTGCACTAAAAAGAGGGAGTGTTTTTCTGCTGGCAGAGACCGCTCGAGTGTAGGCAAAGAAACGCTTTTCAAGAGCCTCCTTTCCCGTTGGGTATATACATAGGTACACCGGCTTTTATGTATGTAGTTGGGTATGCAGAAATACTCGTAGTAAATGTAAGTATTTTTTTTTGTTTTTGCTAAAAAGTGTAGAAGTTTGGGTGTGTGTTAAGTATTTATGTTCACCAACCTGCAATAGCAGTTACAATTACAATTTCTTATTTTGGTTTTATACTAAATTTAGATAGATAATGACTAATGAAAATAGATGACTATCTACTGTTTGTTTTTAACTAGCATCTGCCATTTTGTTACTTATGGACATTGCCAGCAGCTTGCAGCGCCATCTTTTCGTCAATTCTACTAATCAGTTGATTGACAAACGCAATCAACTTAATTCTCTATTTGCTTTTCCTTTTGACAATGTACCAACTTACATTTCAGTGGCCTGTGTTTCTACAGGGTGACAATTAATAAGTGTATACAACAGTTGTGGACATAAAAACTTATTGTAATTTAAAACGAAAAACATAACAAAGAAAAAAATAACATAACGCATGAGCAAAAATATATTCAGCCAGTTGCGAAGTGGCCACCTTTGGCACGAATACACAGCTTCAAATGATCGTTATTTGCTCCCCTTCATGATGCAACGACTGTTTCGGGACCTGCACATTTCTATGATGTTTACCACAGGCCCTGGCCTCTAAAATGGACCATATAATGTAATCCATCGGATTGAGATCCAGCGAACATGATGGCCATTCTTTAGATGTGATAAAATCAGGAAAACAAGCCCTGCAACATTCTTGTCTCGTTTTGGCTCTGTGACGGATTGCCGATTTTGGCGATGATAAATGACGAATAATGGTCCAGGAGCCTCTGTTGACCAGCTTCTTCCATTTTGACGGTTATGTGCTTATTCAACAGTAAACAGCTTTTCCATCTGGGAAGACGATTTTTTCCCATCCAATTCCTGCTCCCCGCCGTCTGATGAGGAATCATGGGTGGTTGAAAAATGATCGTCTGATCAGCCTTTATGTTATTCTTTCTACGGTAAAGATAACGTTCATGAAGCCGGCTTAATAAACTAGATATAATCTCATAAGATGAACCAAATCAAATATGTTTCAGTTAACCAAATAAGTTTAAGTACATAGTGTAATAAATAGCGTTGATCCAAATATATTCATGCACATATCATACAATACTGCATACTTTTAGGCCCACTTACTATTAAATCAGTTCACTAAAGTATCTCAAATGAATTTCGGGTGATTTACAATATTTAGTTTGTTGCATAAAAATATTAACATAAGTATGGTATACATTTTTCTAGTGAAGAGGCTTTGTTGTTATTAAGAGATTTACTAGCATTGTAGTAGATTTTGCCATTCAATTTGCGTCGAGCAAAAACAGGTTAATGGTATAATTTGCCAACATACTGGTACTTAAAATGTTATTGAGCTTAGTTGATTGGAAAATACTTTAAAGTAAGTACTATTAACTAAGTAAGTGTGTATTTATGTATGCCGAAGTTATTTATAATAGAATTAGATACTTGTAAATTATCCAAGAAAGTATCATCACATCAAATATTATCTGATAAGTGAGTGCTTTTATGCTTTTATGTTCTTGAACATTCTATGCGCTATTTATAGAAGATTTCTTGGTGATAAACACAAAATACTTTCAAAAAAAAAAAAGAGAAAAATAAATAAAAATTCAAAGATGAAAGTCTATCGACAAGTATTTACTTATAAAATATGTCTCGCATTAATTCTTGGGGAAAACAAAAGCAAACAATTACAAGTTTTTATCACATACAATCTTTTTTCTTTACTTACTTACTTTTAATGGCACAACAGCCCATGAAGGGCCTAGGCCGAGCTTTTCGCATCCACTCATGTTGTGCGTGTTATATTTATACATGAATGGAAGGGACCTACAGTTTTATGCCGAATCCGAACGGCGAAGTGAAAAGCTTTTCATAAGCAATTTTTACTCTTGTAGGTTTGCCATTGCCTGCCAAGAGGTGGTGCCGTGTATAAAAATTATTTTTTCTTCATTCTGATTTCGCCTGTGACGAGATTCGAACCCCGGACACTCTGCGTAGCAGTCCAACGCACTACCACTGCGCCACAGCGACCACAATCTTCTTTCATACACACAAATTTCAAGTGTGAAAAGGAAGCAAGGGAAATCGTTTAACAATCTATTATTTACTGAGCATAAATTTGCGTTTATCATTGTATAATACTTACTAATGTACTCGTAAGTAGTTGCACATAAAAATTCAATTTAAAAGTGAGTGAGTGTGTGTGTGTGTGTGTGTGTGTGTGTGTGTGTGTGTGTGTGTGTGTGTGTGTGTGTGTGTGTGTGAGTGGCATAAGATAAAAAGTGAATGTGTAGTTTGTTCACCCCAATCTACACATACTTAAATACCCTGTTGGAAAACCAACTGGTTTAAAGTTAGTCGATAAACTGGTTTACTGAACACCACGACTAGTCTCAAATTTTGTGTTTTTCCTTATCGTTAACTGTCTTATTTAACGTTGTATTGCCCTAGGCACAAATCAATAGTCCGGGCTTGCATATCTCTTAAACTAAGTAGTTGCTGGATAAATGTTTATGGAATAGTTTGTAAACCAATCAAAATTTTACTAGTTAGTAACTAGTTATACATGTTTTCGGAGTAGTTAGTTTGTAGACCAGTCAAAATGTTTTAGCTTGGTTAGTTTTGTCGGTTGTCTACGGGAAAATTAATGACATTTTTCCATTCGTGATTAGTACCTACTATAATTTAAGAATGTGTGTTGTTATATTAGGATCAATTACTAAATTAAATAAATAAATAAGTTGCATTACTTATAAAAAAACTGAATTATAAAATGAAGTTATTTATAATTTGGAAAATATTATAATTTTTTTTTAAATTTCTTTCAAAATTAGGCATATTTCATTTTCATATTCATCAGTAATCTATGAGATATTTCAAATTCCATAATATATAAGTGAAAAATATTATAGAGTAGATGAGAATTACAAGACAATATTTCCACTGAATAGTATAATTAAAGTGGTTGATCGCTGCATTTGTTTTCAACCAGTTTATAAACTAGATGCCGCATAACTACATAAGTAATTAATTGAAAAACTAGAAATTTTGGTGCACTACATTGGTTTCATCCTTCAGGGTAAGTATGTGGCATAGTTATGTATATGCATGTATGTGTGTGTAAGAGTGTGTATGTTCACTATTATAAAGAGGAGTTGCCCACTCACGGTTGTTATGCATGTGTAGCAAACATTTGTGTATGTATTTTGTATGCGGGTATAAAACACATTTTTTACACAATACATACACGTAAGAATGTAAATGTATTTGGTATGTAACTGTGCGTGTGTATGCAGTGTTCTATTCATTATTGTTGCAAACTGAAGTGGAAAATTACAACAATATAAATAGCGAAACAATGTAAGTGTGGATACATATGTGTGTATGTATGCGTTTGCATGCATTTATTGATGCATGTTGTGCCTGTGTGAATTATCGCATCTGCGGTTATGTTGGTCAAACAGAATAACATAAACACAAACACATTGTGTAACCATAAAACAAAACCAACGCGTGTTGCATAGACTATGTATAATACTCTCAACATGACCACACACACACACACACACAAACACACACACACTTTCACATATATATCATAATAAGGTCAACACATTTGGTTTCAAAAATACCAACAAGCAGCCGCTTGTTATGGTGCGTTTGCATGTGTGGACGTTTGCATTCAATAGTAATCTATAATTGCTTATTTATTGGTATTACATATTACATATTACATAAAAAAGAAAGAAAAAAAACCGAGAAACATAATCTTGTTAATCGCTTCTTTCTTTTCATATCCTTTCATCACGAAAACAATTTTCATATTATTTATGCGGAAAAATCATCGAAAACTGTATGCCATACAAATTGACAGAAAATATTGGAAAGATTAATAGATTATGTAGTGTGTTTTTTTGCGCTTTCATTTCTAATATTTCCTTACAAAATAGTTTTATAGAAAAACGAACGCCTCCTACAAGCCTAGGCAAAAAAGCGTCAATCATGTTTGTATACAAGTATGCAGCTAATCTCTGTAGGAATTCTTGTTTTTTGTGTTCCGAGAAATATTTGAATATTGTAAAGATTTTTCACTTCACTAAGCTAACTTTGAGGTTATTCTTAAGTGTTGGCATGTGTTGGATGGATGGATGGATGTGAAGACGGCCGAGAACCTGACCTACGAGTGCAGGACAGTTCCTCAAGCACTCAGGCTATGTAGCCCATTGTACTTAAGGCCTAGGAAAAGAAGAAGGGGTGACAGCAAGTAAGGGGTTAGAGAAAAAGAGGGGAAAAGTTGAAAAAGGGGTTATAGGTGGACTACGTTTTCTTCCGCAAATTTTCCAGATTCTCTCACAAATCTCAGAAGGTCGCAGAAGGGGAAGGAGTGAACTTTCTGTCCATTCCTGTGACATCAAAACCCAAAATGGGCCATCTCGTTCTGGCAAAGGCGGGACATGTGCAAAGATAATGCTCTGTGCTGTCCACCTCTTCCAGACAAGAAGTGCAGAAGTGCATGCCGATGGTGGTCATATGTTGGCCCTATGGATTATGTCCTGTGATGAGTCCCACCATCCGGCGAAGGTCCTTCTTTCCTAATTTAAGAAGGAATTCTGCTGCCTTCCTGTTTGGACAAATCACAAAACACTTAGCCGTTTTAAAGATGTCCAGATTGGACCAGCGTCTCTTATGTAAATCATTACCATAAGATTTTATCCAATGCATGGCACCTGCCAAACTGGTCCCGACTATTGGCTCTGGTCCCAAAGTCATGTTCTTTGATTCACAGTTGGCCAACTCTTCGGCTTTCTCATTCCCAGGAACTCCACAGTGCCCAGGAACCCAGATAAGATGGAGCTGATTCAGTCTTGCAACTGATCTAAGTTTCCTCTTACACTCTTGGACGATCTTTGAAGTAATTCTCGCATTCTCCAGAGCCTTAAGTGAGCCTGACTGTTACTACAGACACGTATATGTTTCCCGCGCCATTTTCTCTCAATTATCCATTCCGCTACTTTAAAGATGGCGAAAACTTCTGTCTGGAAGACAGTTGCCAACCCAATTGCCAATAGTAGCAATTGACAACTTCGTTTAAGTGCCATCCAGCTCCAGTACCTTCATCGGTCTTGGATCCGTCAGTGAAGAAGATATCCGTCAGATTCTCCAGCACGATCTCTGGATTGCTCCATTGTTCACGCTTCAGGTAGCTAACTTCGTATTTTCTTCCGAAAGAAACCACGGGTATGAAGCAATCTTTCGGGGCCAGTAGCAATGGATATTGCTCTGACCACCTTTTGAAGATTTCTCCATGACCCGAAGTTCTGTTATCGAACCAATACCCATAAGAGTATAGCCGACATGTCGCCTTCATCGCTTCTTGTTGGATCTGTATGTCCAGTGGAAGCAAGTCAAGCATGGCGTTACGAGCATGTGTTACTTAGTTGTTTACTCTTTTAGTAAGTTCATATAACAGACTTAGATGATTTTGAGTTAAGGTAAGCATACTTAGTATGCGTTTATTATCTAACAATATGGTAATCCAAATTTCTTTAAAGTGAGTCATGTGAATGCCTTATAAAACCCCGAAAAAGCAGGGGCTAAACTGTATCCAGTTTAAATTGCACTAAGAGTTGATTACTTTATAATAATTCGAAAGGGCACTTTAAACATGAAAGTGTTGACTCTATGGTATTTGGCTAGAAAATAGTGTGTTATTGTTCCTTTCTTGCTTCTTTAATTCATCCATAATAATGGAAATTCTCAATCCTTACCAATCCTTTTTGAATTCCTGTAGAGATTTTTACGGAAAAAGTCGAGGCAATCAAGGTAAATTTAGTCAAAACTAGAACATTTTGTAAGAAATTACAAAATTCTTTTGGAATTTATCGCTATATTCAAGAAATTGGACTACATCCTTTCCACACATTTTTTTCGGATTCCTTTGAGATATGATGTTTATAACAGTCATTGCCAGCAGAAGTATACGGTGTAAATTTACTTCGATGGATCCAATCTGGATGGTATTGTCAGTTATACTTTTTCTCTGATCACTCAAGCTGTACTGAATTATGGTTATACAGGCAGCAGCAGCCATTTTCAGTGATAGCCTATCAAACACTTAGCTAGCTACTTAACCAACATGCAAAAATACTGAGCGGGTAAGGCTAGTGGACGATGAGCTGTGTGGGCTGTACGCCGACACTGACATAGTCAAGCGTGTAAAAATCCAGCAGCTTCGCTGGCTGGGTCATGTTGAGCGAATGGAAGAAAACGCTCCGGCTAGACTTACTTACTTTACTTTTAATGGCACAACAGCCCATGGAGGGCCTAGGCCGAGCTTTTCGCATCCACTCATGTTGTGCGTGATATATTTGTACATGAATGGAAGGGACCTACAGTTTAATGCCGAATCCGAACGGCGAAGTGAAAAGCTTTTCATAGCAATTTTTACTCTTGTAGGTTTGCCATTGCCTGCCAAGAGGTGGTGCCGTGTAGAAAAATAATTTTTTTCTACTTTTTTGATTTTGCCTGTGCCGAGATTCGAACCCCGGACACTCTGCGTAGAAGTCCAACACACTACCACTACACCACAGCGACCACACACTAGAAGGGTATTTTATTCGAGCCACGGTGGAGAAACATGCAGAAGCGGACGTCCTAATCTCCGTTGGAAAGATCAGGTACAGAGAAACCTGAATGCACTTGTCCTTATCAACTAGCGCCAGCGTGTGAATTGCAGAGGCGACTGGCCAAGCTTTATAGAGGCGGCCAAGACCAAGATCGGTTGTAGTGCCAATTAAGCAAGTAAGGCTAGAGTATATTTTCAAACACTACAAGAAGCTAATATCTCTAAATAGAAACCAAATATATAAACTGGTGGAAGTTATTACTGGGCACTGGCTTATAGACACTAGAGGTTAACCCCTCCAGTGACTTCTACAAAATTTGCCAGCACGAAGAAGACTAGGAATCAAACTCTCTCACTACCTCTGTTAGTCGTTCCTATAACATGATAAAGCATATCTCAAATGACTCAAAGTGTTGGTAGACTACCATAACTGTTCTAAAACATTAAAATAATTTGATTTTAAGGCTAGATTTCCGAGTTGAATTGGGCTTGGAAAATAATGGCATAAACCTATGCATAAAAATAGTTTTGAAGTATGTGTCGATCTAATTCATTCCAAGCTGAGTTAAATTTTGAAATATATTAAAAAAGGTTAAGAGAAATGATTTAGAGAAAGTAAAGCTTCCAGCTCTGAGATAGATTCATTCAAAAATATAATTATAATTTTAAATTTAATAACTTACTTCGTAAGACTTTCGTTCTACTACTTTACACACTTCAGTTACTACTTATTAGAAATGTCAGGTAGCTCTAAATCAAAACATACAGAGAATACTTATATAACAATACACACCTGCCCCGGTTTGCTGTATGTAGTAAGTATAAAATGAATGTGATAATGAATAAAGTTGTCATATTTTTGAATGAATTATTCAAATTTACAGTAAACAAACAAAAGCATGAACAACATTTCCAGCATCATATACGAGTACATACAAATATTGGAATGACAAAACCACACGACGTATACGTAACCTTACCATATGTAGGTATTGTAGTGTGTGTATTGCATATACATATGTAGGTAACTAACAAAACAACAAAAGCAGCAATTTTGTTTGTGAAAGTATTTCACACAACTATCAAACTGAATACATACAACAATATATGTAATTATGCAGCAAACTTAATAAAACAACAATGTAATTTTAATAATGTTATGTAAAATTACATACTGTCTGACTAAGTGTTAGTGAAAGAGTGGATGAGCATTGCATGTATACTTATTATTATGCATGTACATACAAACACAAACATACATATAAACGAAAGTATAGTTGGAAGTGGCAAATTGAATATACATACCATAAACGCCTTAGTATTAGCGCCTTATCGCACACATGCACACGTATTGTGAATGCGAACACACATAAATAAATTACTTACGTGAAATTCTTGACATTTCTGCCAACTGCAAAATTTAATAAACATTACGTTAAATTCATTTTGACCAAACGAAACGAAGACGACGACACAATTTTGCGACAACTATTTGTAAAAGTAAAACAAATTCTTATGACCAAAACACATGCAACCGACAACACATAATGCCAGTAACAAGTACCCTCAAATGGGGGAGCAAATAGTTGAACAAAACAAAAGAAGAAGCAGTAGAGCAATGCAATGCATGTTGCTACTATATTTTTTGTACTTTATGTACATAAGTGAGGAAAATATTCTTAAAAATATTTCTTTATATTTATTTCATTACTCTCCTAACACATTCATACTCACTAAACTGAGTTTCATTAAATTTTCTTTATCAAAAATCAGAAAAAAGGAAGTACATAAAATCAGTTAGAAAAAATCAAGCAAACCAAAAACTTCCGGTAATTGTTCGCACTTTAGTATTTAGTTACTGCACATATCAAGCTGAACAACTGCAGCAGCAACAGCAACTATTATACAACGGCAACAACAAAATATGTGCATCAATAAAATGTGTTGTAGTTGTTGTTAGTTTTCTGTTTTGGTTGTGTTTTTAATAAATTTCAAATGACATGGTAACATTCTCAGCATTTCTTAATGTTAATGTTACTCATACGCTCAGGTGGCCAACTTTGGCTCCTTGTTTGCTGTAGGTAAGTATATTCAAGTAAGTACTTATGTTTGTTTGTGTTTAGAGAAATAGTATGCCATGCTTGCTGCACACCATATAACACATATGAAAGCCGTAGCCAAGTTGTAGAGCAGTCGAAGCTTAGCACGCTTACACCGGATGTTGATTGTGTCAAGCATATTTTATAAATTTATTTTTTAATACATGTTTCTATAACATGCAATATTATTTTTAGTTTAGCTATTACAGCTCTTGCTACTATTATAATCCTCGATAATGTATGTATATGAATGAAATTAACAGGGTGTCTCAATTTGCAGATAGCAAAATCTCATGTGCTCTTGATGACGTAGCTATCATGTATTTTTGTACTGTTCTGTTTACATATCTCTGAATGAGTGCAATACTCGTATGCTGGTCAATTTGTTATTGTTGGAATGGAATGATGAGAAATTTAAGACTTTTACTTGAATAAATCAAGTTTGATTTTGTACATATTAAAAACTGGAAGTAACTAGGATATAATTTTCTGGGGCATTCAATATAGTTAATTTGGATTTTAATTTTGCTAAATATATTTATCTAGAGTATCTCTGAAGCATTAATATATTAACATTTTATGTGTCAGTTTTCTTAGAACTCTTGAGGTTGCGGTTGTGATAACATAAAGCTTGGTTTTTAGGTAATTGCCTCCAAACTTCTTTTTGAATTGTTGTAGTTTCATAGTTGAAAGAAAGGTTTGCAATTGAATAAACTTATGGAAGTGCTGTTCTCAAATTCAATTTATTCATCACAAATATATAACATATTTACCAGTACTTGAAAATAAATATGTTAATAATAAAATAAATTACAATAAAGACTAATAGAGAATGATATGAAAGAAAAGAGATAGAAATAGATAACTTATTACAAATAAGGAACTTTGGAAATAGGAATGTAGTAAAAATTAGAGTAACACTGCTTAAATTCAACAGTAGGGAGATACAATATGGCGTAACACATTAGTAAAATAAATCTAAGGGCAAAATTTCATTACATTTTACAAATTGGCAGTTTAGTAAAGTTTAAGCAGTAACGGCTTAATATTATTCACATTTAGGTTTATTTTATTGCATTGAGGTCATCAACAAGGCCAACACGACTTGATAAATAAAGCTTTGTATCATCAGCATACGCATACACAAAGGCCTTTTTTACAAGTAACAAATATAAACAATAACGAACCAAGAACCTAGGATCTGTTCTGAACACCTGAAGCTACCGCTTTAAATTGAGAATAGGAATTGCCTACTCTTACTCGTTGGAATCTACTTTTAAGATAGCCCTTTATTAGCCTTAATGAGCTTTCACAAAACCCAAAGTAGGATTTTAACTTTCCACATAACAACATTTGAACCATAGAATCCAATGCTTTAGAGAAGGCCAAGAGGTCAACGAAGGTGAGATCACCCTGGTCAAATGGTGCCTGAATATCATCCGCGATTTTCATCATGGCAGTGGAGCAGCTAATACCTTTCCGAAAGCCGGACTGAAATGTTGATAGAAGATTGATGACAAACAAGTAATTAGAGATAATAGGTCGAAATTCATTGACTACACATGCAGATAGTTTCTTAGCCACTGGCAATACTGTCGCTATTTTCCACATACTTGAAAAAGAAGAAGTGGTAAAGCAATGATTAATTAAGTGAGTCAATGGAGCTAAGATATAAGGCAAGACAATCTTTAACAATTGAATTGGCACACCATCTTCACTCACAGAATTAGATTTGATCTGCATCCCACATATAGCCACATTACTCACCGCAGTAAAACGAAAGAATTTATTTGAGGGGCAGTAGCATGCAAATTATTGACATTAGAGCTGGCAGGATTAGGCTTACAAACAGAAATAAAGAAATCATTTAAGACGTCAGGAGCTAACTGACAAAGGGAATCCTATTTGCGGTGCACTCCTAAGTTCTTAATGTTCCGCCATAACTCTTTCGAAGTGAGTGAAGTATTCAGCCTCGCCGGATAGGCGAATAGAATTTTTGCTTCGCTGGTCTGACTAGGGAAGCTCTATTTCGGGCAATCTTGTATAAACCCCAGTTCACATTAGTCGGTTTCTTTCTGCAGGTAAAGTGCAATCAACTAGGTTCATATGTTCAATTGCCATTTCAACACATGAATCATACCGTGGGCAGGATTTATCTTTTACATAAACAGTATAGAATGGTACGTGGATATCTAATACTTCGTTCAAATACTTTACAAGAAAGTAGTCAAGTTTGTCAGCCACAGAACGTACAATCATTCCAACACATACAGGCAAGGTCGGAAAACAGGGTGTTAACATTGATCGCATTGAAATCACGAAACGAATAAGTTCTTGATATATTTTTACGGCTAAGATTGATATTTAAAGCACAGAATATGAGGTCATGGTCCGAAACAAAAAATATTTGATCAAATCGCGTCAGTGACAATAAATAAGTCTAAAAGATTAAACATGGCGTTATCAGCATATCGTGTAGGAACAACAGAGTTTACAACCGAAAGACCATTAGAAGCAACAAGATCACATAATGAAAAAGACAAATCAGTTATATGCTGGAAGAGGTAGCAAAGCATTGACTCGCCATAAGTATCCAACAATGCATCAAAATAATATGTCCCTCCAACTGCCCGCCTAAGTACAAAAGTCTTGTGAAGAATCATTCAAATATTTTTTTTAAATAAAAAAGATACTTTAAGTCAAGTAACTGTCGACCGAAATTCAGTCATCACCATATAAATACCATAAATATGGATCCAACATAAAAGAATTCTTGAGCTCCAGAGCGTATACGTGATATTTCAAATGAAAAATACTGTCAAATAATTAATATATATTTCACAGTGATATTGGCATTGGAAGGTGGGGAGAAATAAAATATTGATAATATTTATATTTATACCTTATTGGAAATATTCGCAATGAAATGATTTTGAAATATTTTCCATAATCTTTGTAATACTTAGTAAGTACAATATTTCAATAGAATTGTATCCCTAATAAGTATATATATATTTTTTTTTGGAAACCATACAGAATTGCTGCAATATTTCAAAAATAATTGGTTTCAAATGAACACAGATAGTAGCATTGACTTCAAACGACCACTCTACCCACCCTCGCATACCCTCGCATGTCGCAGTAAAAGCAATTATCTGTATTGATAAATCAGCAAAAATTTTATGTTACTACATATTATTTTTTATGAGTGCATTCAACTTGCGTTTAATTGAGTTCAAGCGAAATTGTATGAAATTTCATATCTCCTTTTAATTTTTAATGCTGCCAATATTATTATCAAATAATACTAGAAATAACAATGACAAGAATGCCAAAAGGAAGAGCAATTGCAAGAAAACATACATTGATAAGAGAAATAAGAAAACTATGTGAAACTGCAACAAAGAAGAATTCACCAGTAGACGAAGTAGAAGTAAACGAAAGAAAAGAAAGGAATTTATATCTGAGCATTGCTTAGAAATGCTTTCGAGCTGAAATCTCATTAAGAAGATAAGGTCACAAACAAACGTATATATACACACACACACACACACACACACACACACACACACACACACACACACACACACACACACACACACACACACACACACATAGAAAGCAAAACCAGTAGGTACTATGTAAGTATGTATTTGCAACAATCGCCATAAAAAACAACATCCACACACACACTCAGTAAATCATCATCATTTACGTAATGCGAATTGCAGAACAAGAAACAAGAACAACAAAAAAAGACGAAATCAACGAAAACAACAAAAACATTTGGATGGTCAATCCATAAAAGTTGGAAGCTAAAATGTGTTAAGAAAACTTAAATAAATCACGTATGAATTAAGTGACGCATTGTCGTTTATTGTCGTAGTATTTAGCTACTTGGGAAGAGAGGGAATTAAAGAGAATAGCAGAGCGAGATAAAGCAAGAGAGAGAGTGAGAGTGAGAGTGACTGCATAGTTGACCAAGGTTCTTTATTTTGGAATTGTTATTGTTAGTAGAAATTAAAGAGAGAGAAGATACTGCAGCGTACGTATGCTAGAGATAAATCTTTGAAAAAGTAACCGTACACAATTGTATAGCATAGATACTCATGTATGTATGTGTGTATGCACACGTTTGTGTTGTGATTTGAAAAATACATATTCACACACATACATATGTACATACAATACATTCCTGTATGTACGTGCAGGCACACCAACAGCAAGAACATTTCACACAAATGAAGCAGCTAAGTGGGATCTACTCGCATATACTTCTAGCTTGTTTTTCTTAATTTACTTAAAGACGTGTTGAAATATTAATTCAAATTAAGAGCTGCATATGTTCACCACAATATACCATGTTTAAATACGTACACACCATACACATATATGAACTACTTATGGTACAAATACACTACAGTGGCTGATTCATTTTGGAGTTAATTGTGGTATGAATTTTAATCAAAGTTTGGGTCTCAATTTTAATCTGAGATTTGGTCGAATAGAGTACGGTTTTTTGGGCTGAATTTTAGCTCTAGATTTTGGCTGAACTTTGGCCTGACTTTGGCTCTACACTTTAGTGTGATTTTGTTGTTTGAAATTTGGTGTAAAGTTTGGTCTGAGATTGGTTCTGAATTTTTGGTATGAATTTTAATTTGAACTATGATCTGAGGGTTTGAGTTCTGAAAGTCTGGGTTTTGGACAGAAATTCGTAAAATTTTTGTGGTAAATGCTGTTGTGAATTCTGATCGGAACTTTGCTCTGAGTTTGGTTCTGAATTTGGGTTGAATTTTGGTGTAAGTTTTGATATAAATTTTGGTTGGAAATTTGTTCAACTTTTAATATGAATTTTGATTTGAAATTTAATTTAATATTTGATCCGAAACTTTTTATCCTGTCAAAACACAGGGGTACAGCAATGAATGTAAAGCATTGTGTTGATTGGAAGGAAGATTGATTGGTGGAGGAAGAAGGATTGGGAAGTAGTTATGAGCATTTGCTTTCAATTTGCAAAGGTCATAATAATCGGGAAACTATTTCTAGGGAGCTTATCTAAATACGCGCGGTGCGACATACAAAATAACTTTCTCTGTAAAGCGTAGTGTGACGGAATACCGTGTCTACGTAGAATGCGTAAGTTCTGTTCGATGTTCGCGTAGTTCATGGTTACACACGAATTGTCGGCATCAGCTTGCGCATCTCAGCAGAACAGCTAGCGTGAAAGTAACCGTAAAACAGAGATACACAAGCCACATTTCGACAATAGAGCTGGAAACTTCGCTGTCTCTTTGTCGCTCGATGTTGGATACGATCCAGAAGCTCCAGTTGCAGGAAGTCAATAGAGCTAGAAACATCACTGTCTCTTTATCGCTCGATGTTGGATACGATCTAAAAGCTCCAGTTGCGTTCGTGAAGCTCCAGCCCATATCAGCTTGAGTCCGAAATTTGTTCAATTTCTTTTTATATTAAATTTTGTTTGAATTTCATATAAATTTAGGTCTGAGTCTGGGTCCGAATTTTGATAAATTTTTATCTGAGCTTAGATCAGAAGATGGTTTGTTATTTGGTTTGACTATGGCCTGAGTTTTATGTGAGTTTGTGCTGAATATGGGCCTGAGCTTATGCCTAGATTTTAGACTGAATTTTGGTCTAAATTTTATTCACACTTTTCGTTAGAGTTTTGGTTCAATTTTGATAAAACTGAGCATCTGAACTTTGGTATGAATTTTGGTATGAGGTTTTTAATAGATAGAGCTGTACCTTCAAATAATTGCTGTTATGCTTTATATTTAATGTTCATTTTTATGAAATAGAATATTAATAATTATAATTTATACCAAAAACAATGAGAATTTTGGTATGAAAAATTAAGAAAGTTTTATATAATAACAATTACGCAGTATCCATTGTACTAGAAAAGTCATAGCAATGGTGAACTTTGGGGAATAATATTGAATCTTTCTCATTAACTTATTTATTTTTAGTGCAAGTAAAACAGAATTTCAGTTAAATTTTTTTGGACGATTGACTTTATACACATGAAATAAGTTTATTTATACCGCCAGATGAAGTTTATAGTCATATTCGTAAGTTCTAAATAATTTTGAAGTTTCAACTACATGTAGTAAATTTTATTTTATTCTATTTAATTTCTGCCACTGCTGCATACATTGAAAGTTGCTTAACTTAAATAGAGATAAAGTAGTAAACTTGTTTTCCTGCCATGTTTTAATGTATCTAATGATCTAACGAACCAACCACTAAGTTTTTCTTGTTGTGAATTCATTACTTTCCCTTTCTTTTTTTTGATATGCAAAGCTAAAAATAAATGTTCATATTAATTGTATGTATAGTTTCTTTCGTACGCCACTGTATGCATGCATATAATCATTCGTGTTTTGCTAGTAGAAGAACAAAAACGGCAGCAGCTATAAGAAATATAAAATGGATGAGTGAAAGCAGTAGAAATTGTGGTAGTAGTAAATCCAATCGAAGTTGCTGTAGTAGTCGTAGTGTAGTGGCCGTAAGTGTGTGTGGACATATGGTAGTATTGGAAGTACTTAGTAGTAGTAGTAGTTGCTGTGAAAGCAGAAATAAACGTATCAGTTTACGTGCCATTTAGCACTCAATTAAATATGCTCTCTCTCATCGTGTTCATTGGCACTCCCACTTGTATGCAAACACAATCACACACACATACACATACAATCACTCAAACATTCATTATTCCGACCAATACTGCTGTTGCTTATTTTTATGTGTTTATTTTTTTTTTGTTATTGGTTGTGACTTTGATGCAATTAATCTGACATAAACATTTGTTGAAAGTAATTTATTTTGTAAACGAAAAGGATTTCTTATAAATTAATTTATTTTGTAAAATAAAAACAATAACAAAGGCAAGACCTGTACTCACGTACTTACAACTACTATTTATATGGTATATGTACATAGTTTAATTTTGGATTGTAGTACGAGTAATTGGATTGAACATTTTTGCAATACAAACTGATGCAATTACACGCACAAGAATGTTTGTTTGTTTGTATGCTCTTATATGTTTTCCTTTTACGGAAACTGAAAGGAATAATTAATTTCCTTTATTAAAAAAGGAGTATTCTGCCAATTGTTTTTGACATTTTCAGGTCTTCACATATTTTTGTATAGCTATTATCCAAGATAGTTTATGAAATTTCCTGAAATTGTTTTCCTGTTTAAGTGAAATCTCTTCGAAAATATGTTTTCAATAATTTGTTGTGTTGTTTTTCAAGTTAATTACTAAAACGTCGTGTTTGTTGCAGTGCTTTTTGTTTTCAAAGAAACCAATTTCAATACCTATCACTACTATCATATGTTTTGTAACAGGAATTTGTTAATAGTTTGTCGAAGTATTTTGTGAAGGAGGTAATGTATGATAAAATTATATGAATTTCCTGTACTACAAAATACTAAATACTAAATCTATGTGTAATATTTTAAAATAAAGTAGTGTAGAATTTCAACAATATAAAGTTGTGACAGAAAATAAAGTAAATAAAGTTTCAATATTAAAAGGTTTTTAATATATTTTAATGAAAAATTACAAAACAATAAGTAATAACTCATCTCAAAACTAGACTTTTCTGTATTCTTCCCATCCAGTGGGGATTAGAGGAAAAATAGGGTAAATGGGGGCTTTGGCGTGAAATTCTACACCGACGGTACGGCAGTTGTCTACTCAGAGTCCCTTCAATAATCCTCATCCATATGCCTCCCAACGAAGCCGGTGTTTTTCAATAAGCGAGGCAGGAATAATGGGGTCAAGATAGTTACTTTACTTTACTTTTAATGGCACAACAGCCTATGGAGGGCCTAGGCCGAACTTTTCGCATCCACTCATGTTGTGCGTGTTATATTTGTACATGAATGGAAGGGACCTACAGTTTAATGCCGAATCCGAACGGCGAAGTGAAAAGCTTTTCATAGCAATTTTTACTCTTGTAGGTTTGCCATTGCCTGCCAAGAGGTGGTGCCGTGTAGAAAAATTATTTTTTCTACTTTTTGATTTTGCCTGTGCCGAGATTCGAACCCCGGACACTCTGCGTAGCAGTCCAACGCACTATCACTACACCACAGCGTCAAGATAGTTATCTTAACAGAAAATCCAGCTACTATTAAAACCTTATATTTTTTTATTGAAAATTAAAAATTACTTCTACAATGCAGGGAGGATCTTGCTCTACTTGGTCAAGGGCTAATATGGGTTGCAGGCCACAGGAACATCGATGGCAATGAGAGGGCAGACGAGCCAGCTAGGTTTGCTTCGGCCTTTCACATCGCAATAGCAGAATCTGTCGCAAATCCGTTTAGCAGTGTTAAGGTCACTCATGCTTCTCACTACCTCACTTCTCACTTCTGCTTCTCACTTCACTAAACAGTAGTGAAAACGAGTGACTACCTGTGCCAAGTCTAGGCCAGCATATACCTCAGGAGAAAACAACTGATAGAGTTGTCTCGTCGCAATATCTCACGCGTTATCGTCCACTGGAAGGTGGGAGAACATGCAGCGAGACTAAATCTTCCATTCAATACTTTTTGTAGTAGCTGCCAGGAAGTGGGAGAGATGGAAAGGCTCTTTCACTATTTATATGTGCCTGGCTAGGTTTGACAAGAGCAAGGCTTCGCCCATTTGGCAAACCATTCCTCCAACATATTAAAGAAATCTCAGAAATTGAGATAAAAACCTACTCACATATTTTAACCTCACAAAGTGGACATAACACTTTGGGGTTCAGATGCAGAGACTTATATTAATTAGGACCTAACCTTTTACCAAAAGACAATTTAATAACAACAAATAAGGAATGAATGTGGTAGTAAAAAGGTGCTTTGCACTCAAACAGCAACCACATATTCTCTTCATTATTGATCGCAAACTTTTAAGCTTCTACTAAGTCACAAAAACGAAGTGACAAGTCATTGTAAGCAGTGACATGGCACTGCTTAAAACTACCCTTCAAATACACAATTTCTATATCTTCACACCCACCAATGCCTTAGAGAGCTACGAGTATAGACAGATTTGTATTCATGGATTTTTCAACTGCATTCGATTTCAAACGACAGCTTCTATTTGCATAAGTACAATGTGTAGAAATCAATTCTAATCCACTTAAAAGAACGAACTAGTAACATTATTTTTTTTTCTCTAGTTTCTATTTAGAGAGAGAGAGAGAGAGAGAGAGAGAGAGAGAGAGAGAGAGAGAGAGAGAGAGAGAGAGAGAGAAAGATTGAAAAGGAAATTCAGCTTGACTTACGATATGCGTACAAGTAAAATACCAAATTAAGCAATTGAAATAGTTTACAAAAAGTTGAACTTTTTTCATTTGGACTTTTGGAAAACTTTTATGCAAGTAGCTAAATGCAATTTAAAAAATTGATTTTTCTTGTACGAAGAGTTTTGAGAAGTCTTCAAACTTCAAATAAAATGTAAGGGGGTAAGAAGAGGGAAAAGTGGAAGATAACTTTTCTGACCATTAGAAACAACAAAAATAAACTCAAAGCCAAACGCAAACCAATCCAAACTAAAAGGGGGGGGGGGGGGGGGGAAACAACAAAAATTTGGAAGCAGTTTTATCTTATAGTGTCGAAGTGGAAGTGGTTTTACCCTGCAGCCTGTAACTAGTAAGTACGTTGCAGTAGTGAGCTAACAATTTCATTCAATTTATTATATACTTACTCAATACGAAATAAACTTGCATGGAGCCACAATAAAAAATAGGGACAAACAAATACAAACACACAGAAATACATACGCACACAGAGACAAACACGGTGATATAATAAATGGTATAAAATTTAGACCAAATGTAGATAGATATGTGTGAATGGGGTTGTTGCAACAGCTTTATTGGCATGTGGTAGAAAATGAAAATAGACGAAGAAGAAGAAGATGAGGTAGAAGAAGGGTAAGAAGAAGAGTAAGAAGAAGAGTAAGAAGAAGAGTAAGAAGAAGAGTAAGAAGAAGAGTAAGAAGAAGTGTAAGAAGAAGAGTAAGAAGAAGAGGAAGAAAAAGAGAGCCAAGAATAGGAAGAAGATGATAGATAAATTTATACTGGAACGGAAGTATGAGTATGATAGCGTTCACATCGTTTTAATGCTCAGCCTTTTTTATTTTGTATGGATTTATTGTGAAAACATTCTTTAGAGTACTGCACCTAGGCACAAACATAACACATACACACACATAACACATACACACACATAACACATACACACACATACACATGTAGGTACATAAGTATGTACTTACAAGTACACATAAAAAAATGTCTGCAAGCAAAATTTTGTACCATAAAATTTGTACAGTGAAAAATACAAACACATGCGCAAGATTTTTAAGCAAAGCATATATACACATAAACTGCAATTGCACTTTTTTCACCCACACCACACTTTAGTTTGAGTGCCCTGCAGCTACTAATACATAAAGACTTTGTATGCTTCTGCTTTCACATAAATATTTTATGTACCGACAAAAAAGATCTTACTAAGTATTATGTATACTCGTAGCTGTTTGTCGTTGTTGCTGTTGTAGCTGTTGTAATAGTCTCATACATGTATGCGTGCATGCATGTGAGGCGTTTATGTGTGAGCGTGCTTATCGTTCTGCAATTTGCAAAATAACCCAAAAATGACGTGGTCACTTTATCTTATACATTTTACAATGTACAATGTACAATGCATAAAATTGTAGTTTTAAAAATAATGTCATAGCGTTGCTACATAGAACAACAACAGCAATAACAATAGCGTCAACAAAATGTACCACTGTAATGTAATTTTCACAAACGAACGCACACACACATATAAGTATATACCTTGCATTACCAGTACATATATACTATATACACTTTCATGTTGCATGATGTCGTTGTGGTCAATGGTACAATTTAGAAGCATTTCAAGTTACATGCTTAAATTCATGTTTTCTGACACACACATGTATATACACGCATTTACACACATTCTTGCACACTAAACAAGCACTGAGTGTCATCTTTTATATTGGGTTTGGTTGTTTTTTTTTTTTTTTTTTGTAAGAACCAAGTTTTATGTTTCGTTTTGTTTAATGCAGTTTTTTTTGTTTTTCTATATCATTTTATATTTTTTTCATTCCCAACACTAGCTAAAACTGCTTGTCTTGCATGAGCACATGTGCAAACGTGTTTGTTTTAGATTTTAATATAATCTATTTCTGAGTACTACTTGACGTATGAGTAACAAAAATTGGGTTGTTCACACTACAAGACGATAGAAAAAAATATGCCATGCAATTGCTGGAAGCAAACTAAGTACTTTCACAATATAATATAGATTTTCCAAAGAGTCGAAAGCTTAAAGAACTTTTCACTTTTTATGCAATTCGAAATTATCTGAAAGTTTGTACTTTTTACATGATTTTACTCAGTCACTTCTTCTTCATCTTCTTCTTTCAATGGCACAACAGATTTACGCATCTTCTGATGTTGTGCGTGTTATATTTGTAAATGAATGGAGTTACAACTTTATACAGTTTTATGCCGAATCCGAACGGTGAAATGAGAAACAAGAGGTAGTGCCGTGTAGAGAAATTGTTTCTCAATTTTTTTATTTTTGATTTTGCCTGTGCTGAGGTTTGAACCTCGGACACTCTGCGTAGCAGGCCAACACACTACCAACTGCGCCACGGCGACCACTCAGTTACATATACAATAAAAAGGTATAGAAATATTTCTATGTATTTCATTTACACCTATTTACCATACACAATAAACAAACATAAAATACATTTAAGTAGATACAAAAGAAAAAAACAATAAATAGCCAAAAATATTATAAAATTTTATCACGTTTTCGAATAATACGAAATATACTTTCGAATTTCAAATTTACTATCAGCAGTTAGAAAAATTATTACTCTTATTTATTTTTGTTTCTTGTTTTGCTTGCTTGCAAATCTTATGCTTCAGGAGTGTGTTCTACAGCAGCAGTTATTCTTGTATATATATATTTTTGTATTTATTTTATAAAACTTGGCATTTCTTACTTTAACGTTAGCCAAGCAATAGTATTGGTCCAACAGACACACACACACACACGCACACACACTCACTTACTCACTCACAATTTTGACCCAAATTGTATAAGAAATTGTGTACAAGTAAAAAAAGAAAAATATACATATTTAACTTTAAAATGAGTTTCTAGCTTTGCGAAAAATAACAATATTTACGCTTAAGAATGAAAGTTTAAAGCTAAAACTAAACTACAAATATTTTCACGAAAGTCATAAATTTTGTGTATTTGTGCAAAACAAAAAGGTAAAAAAGAAAATTGTTAGAAGAGGGAAAAGCTGCTGGTGTGCAGTTACTGTGAAGCTAGTATAGAAAAGATAGCTACACTTGGACAGTTAAAAGTTTAACGAGCAAAGTATTTATGTGTGAACGAGTGAAGGTAGGAGGGAAATGAAATCAAGGTTCAATGTGATACGGTAACGTCGATTGATTTATAGATGGTAAGTATACTGCATAAACTTGCTCTTCTACATGCATTATGTTTTTACAGTGAACTGAATTTTACAATGAACTGGCGCTCCGTGTTCCATTTACAGGACACAGATAAACTTGGTTAGTTATTATTCCAATACTAAAATTATAGTATCACATTTTTGTAAATCATTGCACTAAACATCCTAGGATTTTCTTCTCATGGGAGGATAATACTAAAAAAAAATTCGCCAAAAACTGATTTTAAGTTGAATTTCGATTAAATGTTTCTCTGTTTAAAGTTGCAATATTTTACCTTTCATTCACAGCATTTTATACATTTTGGAAGTTTTTTTTTTATAAAACTTTTAATATTAGTATAGTCAAGTATAGTCAATATATTGATGATGAAAATGTTCTGTTATTAAATACCTATTTTGTTTTGAATGCTGATAAGTTAAAAAAAAAAATTAATTTCAAGTTCTCTTAAAAAAAAAATTCTATAGGGTCTTGAAAGAGAATTCGATTAGTTTATTGCATCCGGCCATCGAAGGAAGACTTAATGAGCTAAATGCATTTTGACGAACACATTTTTGACGACCTACAGTTTAATGCCGAATCCGAACGGCGAAGTGAAAAGCTTTTCATAGCAATTTTTACTCTTGTAGGTTTGCCATTGCTTGCCAAGAGGTGGTGGTGGGTGCCGTGTAGAAAATTTTTTTTTTTCTACTTTTTGATTTTGCCTGTGCCGAGATTCGAACCCCGGACACTCTGCGCAGCAGTCCAACGCACTACCTCTACGCCACAGCGACCACAGTTCTACCATTTCTGGTTACTATTTTGTAGATCTCATGCTCTAGAGTTCTTCTTGTCCGACTCATTTCGCTATGGGAATTATTGATACTGATTGGAATATTCATTACTCCTCTATGCTACATAATTTCGATGATCAGCCCAAACTCAGTAATGTAACATCCATTAAAAACTGCACAACTTATTGTTTTATTTTTTTCAGAGTAGCAGACATTTTCAGCGGATACTAAACCCTTTGAATTTGAATTGAATGGAGGAGATGAGGACGATAGATAGCATGCAAGCTATCGCACAAACTGTTAGACGTTTAAGCAAAAACCAATATACCTAGTTGATTCTTTTTAACACTCAGTTGAGCTAGAAATAAATGTAAAGAATGACGTTGCCTGATTTTGCCAATTAAGCTTTACAGAATCCCACAGAAATTCTGAAAAATAAAAAATGGTAAATAAGTAGGTACAAGTTTGATATCAAAGCAAAACACAGCTAAGTAAACTCAAATAGTTTCACAAATATAAAAATTTAAAAGAAAATAAATGCCTAAAAATTATAAGCAGAATATTCTGGGCAAACACGATTAAGAAACTAGAATAGGAAGGCCTGATTAACTTAACTGCCTGAAAGTAAATACTGAAGGGGTATAAGTCAAAATACGAAGTCAAAGACCTACCGGCAGTATCACTAGAAAGCCATTAGCCTAGAATACACAATAAATAGCAATTATAGATGTCGAGAAAATTGAACGTTGAATGTCAACGTTGAAATATCAACTGAGAAAGGGATAAAGCGAGGGCATTTGTCGAATCGTTTGGATATGTTCCACAGAAGCTCTATGCACACAAAATGAGGGTCGATAAAGATAAATACCCGCCTTACCATCTAAGCGGCCTCTTCGTTTGCTTTAGTGTTTCAGAATACTGAAGCTTACGTGATGCTGAACGATTTGCTTGAAGTGACCACACCATTTCAGTAATTTCAAGAATGCTCTTAATGGATTGAAGTGGCGAATAGCAAATAGTAACAACAAATTATTGTGTAAAATTTGGTACAAAAAATGTATTTTCTGTTTCAAATGTATCTATAAAAATGTGAAGTAGCTAAAAATATCTGCCTTTTGTGTAGCAGGTAATATCAATTGGAAACATTTTTGTTGTTGAAACATTAAATAACGCAAATTAAATGTATCTGCATTGCATGTCGTATGAGTAACATTTAATTTACTAGTTGTATGCAATTAATGTTACTCGTACAACACGACGAACTGTGAACTGCAAACATAGTAGGTATTTATAGAAAATTGTAATTGTGAAGAGCAATACAATTGACACAGCGAACATATGGCTATTGTTATAAATAAATAAGTAAAAAAGGAAAAAGGTTGTACAATATACAACAAATACACACATGAAATAACACAAACATAAATGAATATGTATGTAAGCAATATTCACATGCATGTACCTCTCTCACACACATACATATTTCCCTTCAAGTATCCGAGCATGTGAGCAATAATAATCGTACAGTGTGTAGCTATGTGCGCCACCTACGAATAGAGTACAACGTCCAGGATTATATCACGCAAACAAACACGCAGAAATACTTAGTACTAAATTCTGGCTCGAAAAGTGCAGCAGCAACAACAACAACAACACAAATCAGTGGCTGCTGCAACCAAACCAACCAACAAACAAACAGCAACAACCATAAAAATCTTGCTCGTTGTTGCACATTTTTGTTACACATTTTTGTTGTCATTGTTGTTGTGTGTTATGATTTTTTTTTTTTGTTTACTGTAATCATTATGTGACAAACATACATTACAAGACACTGAAGTTGAAGAAGAAGTAGAAGAGCGAAAAAAGCAATAACCACAACAGCAGCAGCAGCAAACCCAGCTCTACCTACCCACCCACATACTTACACACAGATACAAAAGTAGCACAGCATAGTTACCGTTATTGTGCTGTTATTACCACTGTCAGTCGGTCTACATACTCTACTTGGTAGTATATACATTTCTACTGCTGCTATTTGTTGTTGCTTTAAACTTCGCATTTGTAATGAACGACCGACGAGTAGGAGTAAAAACGTAAGTTTCTGTTCTGCGAGTGTGTGTGTGTGTGTGTGTGAGTATGTATGTGTGGTCACATAAACGTCTGTTGAACATCAGCAGCCACTACTGACAACTACACCAAATAGCGCAGCTCCAGCTGCTGCATCGTTGAAAAAATGCCTGCAACATTAATGGTGACTGAGTGAAATGGCGAAAAAGAGAAGCCGAGTCTCTAATAAACTTGCAGGAGTTGTACTCGTCGTGGTGAAATTGTTGCATGCTGCATTTGGCAGTAGCAAAGCCATAGAAAATAAAAATAGCAATATAGTGGAAGTTCTATATACACACATACATACATATAAACACACACACACACACCCAAGCAATGATATGTATTAATTTTGAGAAAGTTAAGAGTGTCACAATTTAAATTGTTGTGCATGACAACTGCAAAGTAGCACCAACCAAAAAGAGCAGAGTACAAAATGTAGGAAGTGTTGCTACAAACACCAAGAAAGAAAGACGAAAAAGTTGAAACAGAATAAGAAAATCTTTGTTGTGTCCAAATACTTATGTGACGCGACTTGGGTATGTGAGCGTGTATTTGTACGGGAATGACTTCATTATTAAGCGAGTACAGAAACGTTTGAGAGTAGAAAAAGCGGAATAACTTCCAGATCGTAGGAGATAAACATTTATACTTCGATGCTCTCTATGAAATTAGAAGAGAACGAAATTATCTTGCAATTGTTCTTCCACTGACTGGCAAACTCGTCTTTCATAAAACATTGCTAAACAACGGAATTTAAAGCAACAGGATTGCAAATGAGGACCTTCAATAATTTCATAGTATGTAATTGAAATCAGGAACTATCAAAAAATACCCACTCGATACTTAATCCAGTATATTTTTATAATACTTATTATCTAAGCGCCTAATTTCATGTCACCGCTTACTTGAAACTTCCCTGTACGATGTCAATTGACGGCACCACGCGAAGCAGCTGGGTGCTGTGTTGTCAGTCAAGCATTAAAGAAAAACTACCAAAGTGGATTTTCGCTGCAGTACATATGTAAATATTTCGTGAAAGCAGTCATGCTGATAAAGTTTATTGCTCTTTAACATAGCCAACAAAAAAAAAACAACTGAACTGAACTGAACTAACAAAACCCAAAAAAATAGACTTTTTAAAGCAGCTTTGTAGCTAAGCCACAACACCTATTTTTTTCTGATGTTTCTACCCAACAAAATGAAACAAAAAACAAACAAATAAAAAAGCAAGACACAAGAAAATGGGCAATTTGCAAATCTTTAGAAATTAGCCGCAGGATTTCGGAGATGATTTTCTGGGTCATAAAGAGCAATGATGGCTGATAGTTTTTGAACGCTTTCTATTTAGAACTTTAGCGTTTGACGTTGATAGTTTGTTTCAATTTTGGACTAGCAGTTAAATTTATTTTAGTTTAATGATTACAACGAAAATGGATATTTTTTTATCATAAACGAAATGTGGTTACTCTAGCCATGTTTTTTCAGTCTACTGTGCCCATTGTATGATTACAGATGAGAAGAGGAAACGTATTTTTTTTCTCTTTTTTTGAAAAGTGTTTTACACCTCATTTTTCTGATTAATTTTTTATCCAAATTTTTTAAATTAAGTGCCAGTCAAATTTTGAGGAAAAGTAAATATTAAAAACTCTTTATTAAATAATATTTTTATTTTAAAAGTAAAATGTTAGAAGAATTAAAAAACTTTCCCTTTCTGGCAACCTTGTACTAAAACTAAATATCAAATTCGATGTTCATGTTGTCTTGCTTTACCCAATGTCGTTGTACATACTTAAATGACATGTCAAATTGAAGGATCGAGTTGTCTCGCTCTGCCACATGTCATTGCTGGTGATCAGCCATCAACATGGCAAAATGGAGTTTCATTCGAAGAGGAAGACAAAACCGAAAGCTACTTAATAAGTTTCTAAAATATAACATAATTTCCAAATCAACCAAATAACATTGCCAATTAACTAAGAAGTTTACAATATCTGTTATTGTAAATATAATTTCTTCTTGAGAAACTAATGAAAGCAAACTTTTTTCTATCGCGGTCTGTTTTCAAAATTATTTAAAATACTTTTACTGGCTTGCCCTGACAAAAATAAGTATTTTCTGTTTTACCATGCCGTCTCACTTGTGTTGATGCGCTTTAGGACATTAAATTATTTGTGACATAAATCACAATTAAATACCACAAATTTATCTTGTAGGTAAACCACCGCACTCACTCTCTCCTTCTGGTGCCCATTTATGTGGCAAGCAATTAACAGAGTAATGGCAGTACACAAGGCGTAAATATAAAAAATGTGGTTCTATTTATATTTACTTACTTGAACGTGTTTAAATGCTGCCATTTACTTTGATTTGTGTACAATATATTTTTCATTTAAATCCACATACAAGTTGTGCATCCAAACTTCCATTTCGTGTTGTAAGGAGCGAAGGGCCTTGCAAGGCGGAAGGTGTGTCTTGGCGCAAACTCGTTCAACAACTCAGCAACTCACAGTTTCTTTATTCACTTTTCGTTAATCATTCGAAACAAAATCAATTCCTAATTGCTGGCATGCGTAGAGTATGTATATAGTGAATAGAGCAGGGAACCCATCACCTAGTCACACTGACCAGACATTGGGCTTTTTAAGGCAAGATTTTAGTTTAAAAGTAGCTATCTTTTTGGGTGAATTAATTGCGATTTCAACAATATCTTCCGATTCTGGCGATTCTAAGCTTTTGCGAATTGTGTGTGCCTGCTGTCTAGTCTAGTTCTGATCGAGGCATCACAGTGACACAATATGTGGTCTGCTGTTTCATCTTCTTTGTAGCATTTCCTACAGGCACTCTCTTTGATTATGACCATGTTAACAAGCTGCTTCCTTGTTTGTCATTGTCATGTAAGGAAGCCCTTAATCACTCTTATGCGGTATCGACTAAGTGCCATCATTTGTTGAAAGAATTTAACATGTCTGTTACCTTCACTTTCTGACCAATAATGTTGGTGTTTTTCTTCCAGCTAAAGCTTTAGAATTTGTTTGTAGTAACTCAATGGTAAACCGATGCATGGTCATGGTCCAATAAGAGAATTGCACAATCCTTTTCTTGCCATGCTATCTACCATTTCATTTATAAGATAACCGCTTTGTACCGGCACCCAAATGAGATGGATATTATTGTAGGCACCAAGTTTGATTAGTAACTGCGGTCATTCCCAATATGGGAAATGAGTATCTTTCGATAAATTTTAGTTTCTAGCGGAGATACGAGGTCGAAGAACTGAATGAAAAAATTGTTTTCAATACAAACTCGTTGAAGACTGACGTGATTTTATACAATCTAAGTAAGTAAAAAAAACACAACTTCGCCCCAAATGGAGATATGTCACTAAAGAATAAAAGTAGCGATATGTAGTTAATTTAGGTTAAAGATGAGTGCTCAGAGCGTTCATGGAGCAAAAGTTGTTCATGGAAGATTTATGCACGTATGAATCTCGATGGATATCAATTGCTCAATAGCTTTAATTTCCGTCTCATTCTCGCAGGCTCTATAGTAGCTAAGTGCAGCAACTACAATCATCCAAAACATGTGAGTACTGCAGTTAGAATGCCAGCATGTTTTGTTTTTGTCAAGAAGAAGGGAGCTCAGTTTTATTTTCTTATCAAAAAAGGGTCGTAAACTTTGTCCGATTATACAATCCTAAGCAGCTTAATACTACTTTCTTTGATTGTCATTTACTTGTCTATCAATATAGTGATTCTGTAAGGATTAAGGTGATTTGTTAATATCGGAAATATTTGCTTGAAAAACACTACAGCGAAAGTTTCCGAAACTTGTATCGCATCAGAAAACGAACGATGGTTTCAAAAAATAAAGAAAAATTCCGGGAATGTTGATTTTTCTGTATGATCCTAATGCACTTGAGAACACAAAAAAAGATCCTGGTAAATAAAAATCTGAGAATTGAGGGGCTTAAAATCAAAATGCAATAAACCCTAGCATAATTATTCATTAAATTGTTCATTGGATCTCCACTGAAATATGTTTCTCTGCTTCCTTTAATGGGACAACAGTCCATGGAGGGCCTAGGCCAAACTTTTCACATCCATTCATGTTGTACACGAATGGAAGGGACCTACTGAAATATGCCGGTATCATCAAATCTCTCTTTCCCTCTCTCTCTCTCTCTCTCTCTCTTCGAGTGTGTACTTGTGTGTGTTTCTACATATGGCAGTAAATTGTAATTGTAATTGGAAAACCCAGAGAGACAGAGAGAGAGAGAGAGAGAGAAGAGAGAGAGAAGAGAGAGAGAAATAATGAAGAACAGCCGGCGAAAATGACGAAAGGAGAAAAAATAGCGCCACTGCAGTTGAAAATTAATCGCTAACGGTGCATATTGTTTAAGCTTGGTCTGTTTCACTATGCTCCGCTTTTGCAGATGCTTTCAACAAATGCTTTTTCTTTTTTGATGTTACATACTTTTTGGCATGCTACACACAGGTTGTTTCCGTTTTCCGTTGCCTGTCTTTGTTTTTTGCTATATGTGTGTGCGTGTGTGCTGCCTGTAAGTAAGTCTGCTTGTGCTTTGCGTAAATTGCATGAAAAAGGTGGAAGTGTAATGGAGTGAAAAATGCCCTTAAGCATCAATTTACAACGAGCTGAACTAGAAGTAGCAAAAAACGTCGCCAACATCACTGCCAGCGTTGGCAATGATGCTGGTGTTGGTGTTACTGATGATGATGATGATGCTACTGTACTTTGCTGTTGTTGATGATGCTTCATCTTCAATGCTGATTTTCCTTTGCCACTGCACTGCACATCATAAAGCCAGACAGCTTCGGATCCCTCCTTACCGTGTACCAAGACCATTATTCTCTTCACAGCGCAGTCGGTGTGTTGTGGTTTTATAATTTGTTACTTGCTGATGCGACAAATATAATTTGCTGCGCGTCATATGAATCAACTTTTTCGTGTACCATTTCTTTGTAGCGGTGGTGGTGACAGCGCTCAACTGTTGCTGAGATTTGCTCGAGTGTGTTGTCATTTTCTACTACTACCTACTACTAAGTACTATTACTACTATTTGATGAATATTTGTTAAGTACAGCTTGCATATGGGTTTGTTTATATGTACATAGAATTTCACTGAAATATGATATTACCTTTTAAAGGGCATTCTTTTCAATAGTAAAAACTGTTTCTTCTTCTTTTAATGGTACAAGTGACCATGGAGCTTTTTGCATCCACTCATGTTGTGCGTAATATATTTGTACATGAATGGAAGGGGGACCTACAGTTTTATGCCGAATCCGGATGTCGAAGTGAAAAGCTTTTCATAACCAATTTTTACTCATGTAGGCTTGCCATTGCCTGCTCAGAGGTTGTTTTTTCTACTTTTCGATTTTGCCTGTGCCGTGATTTGAACCCTGGACACTCTGCGTAGCAAGCCAACACACATCAAACTACGCCACAGTGCTCTGAAAAATTAGCGAAGTAATAAAAGCAGATCATTGTGAACATGAATTGATGTTTTTATCATTTGAAAATTAAACTTTCTTCTATAAATAACAAAAGATCATAATTCAAGAAAATATTTATTCGTGGTTGCGCAAGGATCATCTCGGGCTACTAAATATTAGATCTATTGTGATGCTAATTATAATCAGTATTTTTTAGTAAAAATGGTAGGTACACTTTTGCAAAATGACACTGACCAACACCACCACCGCAGTGAAAATTGGGACAGACCTCTCCGCACCATTTGATACCAAAAGAGGTTTCAGACAAGGTGACTCCCTATCGTGCGACTTCTTTAACCTTATGCTGGAGAAAATAATTCGAGCTGCGAACATCGACATCTCTGGCACTATCTTCTACAAGAGTGTCATGCTGCTAGCATACGCTGATGATATTGACATCATTGGCAAAAACGTTCGAGCAGTCAGTGCAGCATTCTCCAACCTGGAAAGGGAGTCTCGTCGTGTGGGTCTAGTGGTGAACGAGGACAAAACGAAATACCTTGTGTCAACAAACAAAGAGTCACGGCGTCTTGGACAAAATGTCACTGTTGACAACTACACTTTTGAAGTCGTCAAGAATTTCGTTTATCTAGGATCCAGCATAAACACCAACAATAATGTCAGCCTTGAGATCAAGCGGAGACTAACTCTTGCCAACAGGTGTTACTACGGGCTCAGTAGGCAATTTAGAAGTAGAGCCCTCTCTCGACCGACGAAAATAACGCTCTATAAGTCCCTCATCCTTCCCGTCCTAATGTATGGCGCAGAGACGTGGACATTGACCATCAATGATGAGAGGCTGTTAGGAGCGTTCGAGAGGAAGATACTCCGTAAGATCTACGGTCCAGTATGCGTGGACGACGTGTATCGAATAAGATGGAACGATGAGCTGTATGAGCTGTATGAGCTGTACGCCGACACTGACATAGTCAAGCTTATAAAACTCCAGCGGCATCGCTGGCTGGGTCATGTTGAGCGAATGGAAGAAAGCGCTCCGGCTAGAAGGGTGTTTTATTCGAACCACGGTGGAGGAACACGCAGAAGGGGACGTCCTAATCTCCGTTGGAAAGACCAGGTGCAGGGCAAACTGACTGCACTTGGTCTTATCAACTGGCGCCAGCGCGCGCATAGCAGAAGTGACTGGCGGAGCTTTGTGGAGGCGGCCAAGACCGATCATCGGTTGTAGCGCCAGCTAAGTAAGTAAGTAAGGTAGGTACACTCTTTGTTGCTACGATCTCCGCAAATAAATTGATTTTATTCCAATTCACTCTAAACACGACCTAGACTTTTAAGAATCAAATGATTTGGTCTACGAAAAACTTCTTAAAATTGCAGTTAACGATTCAAACAGCAACGAATTGTAAAATTTCGTAGTTCAGCATCAGATGAAGCTACGTTTTTAAGGTGCGAGAGAAGAAAGAGACTTTGAAAAGTTACTAAGACCAGCATTTAAATCCATGATAAAGAAATGGGAAGAGAATTCTCCAATCGACAGCAAATAAAACTTGCTGTTGATTTTGAACACTCAATAAAGTAAATAATTTTAAAAGAGTAATTTCTGTCCAATATAAAATCCACCAATGATTGCAATACAAAGATAATTTTAAAAATGACTATACTTCAGTACACAAAGCAAAAGGGGGAGGGATAACAATAATTGTAAAGCCGAAAGGCGTAGTACACACACACACACACATATACAATCAGTACGCACTCGCATACACATACACATACACATACACACACACACATTCATGACGAGCACACATTTTGATTGCAATTTAATTTGATAATGATTAACAAGGACTTAAATGTTGAAATTACAAAAAGGGAGGCAGTGTGTGAGTTTCATTGAGCTGCTGCAGGTAATGAATATTTGCAGAGGGAGTAAGTAAATATTTGTATTGGTGTGAATGTGTGTGTGTGTGAGTATAACGAGCATTTTATCCTTATCACGCGTAATGCTATTTCAGTATCAATTCAATACTTTATTGGATTATATTTTGATACTTTAAAGCGAATTTATGCCTTGTCCTTGCCTCTGATATGCTTTGAGTGTACGGCAGACAGGCGGAGGGCAAAAGGATGAACGCGTTCATGCTTGCTTCATTGAAATTGCATATGTATGCATATCGTACATACTAGTGTTTTTTGTATGAGTGTGGAAAATCGCAGAAAAGTAATTATAAAAAGGAATTCGGTAATTAAGATTTTACTGCGGGCATATGAAAATTATACGCGCCGCGCGTCTTATGAGTTTCGCACACATCACCAGCAGAAACAGAAGCAGCAGCAGCAGCAACGACAACAGCAAGAAGCTTATTGACAATGTAATACTGTTGTATGAGCAAAGTATTGTAGAAAAGTATTAAGTTTTGTAAAAAGGAGGAATGAATGCAGTCAGTTTAATGCAACCCATCCATAAGAATGACAATTTTTTAAAGCAAAAAAAAAAAAAAAATTAATATACCAACGAACAGAACAACTAAAAGGCTTAAATTGATATTAAGCGTGATTGCCGTGCTCAAAAGTACTATGCACTGTAGCATACCTCAAAAATCTGCTTATTTCATATGACAATTTTTATTTTTTTTATGTTAAATTTACCTTTCGCGCGTTGGTAATGCAATAAAGTAATTAAAATTGCACTTAGCATACAAACTAGTAAATGTAGTTTTTACATAAAATGTTTGTTGTTTTTTGTTTTTTGTTTTTTTGTTACTGTTACTGTATTGTTGTTGGTGCTATGTAGTTTTACAAACTATTAAATACTACTATGTATGCAGAGCTGATGATGCCGATTGCTGTTGCATCAAGTTAATGAAAAACTTTTACACATGTTCAGGTGCTCATCTACTACTTTTTTGTATCCCTTTGTTTTCATGTTTTTGCGCTTTCATTTTGGCACTCACGTACACCTGCCACGCCCCTTCTCTTTTGCTAGTTTTCACTTACATTTTTGTATTCCTCGAGTGTGAGGTTGAGGGTAACTTTCTTTGTAGTACATGTAGTACATACATACATAACTACACCTATTACGTGACAAATTTCTGCATAAGTAAATGTTTAAGTGCTTCACCCACCCTGACATTTACACATACAGGGTGCGTCATCTTTTGTGTCGGTTTCTAAACATTGAATAATTTTCACATTTATCAACCGATTGACTTGAGTAAACATGGTTTTGAAATGTCAATCCAGTACAATTTTAACCACAAATCGCTTCACATCGAAACAATGCGCCGAAATAGTAACGCTGTACATTGAAAATAGTTGTGCATATCGTCGAAAATATCATGGCCAAAAAGAAACGTCTGACAACATTATTCGTAGGGCACGGGAGGACTGTGGGAGATCGTCGACAAGCTGCTCATCAACGCCCAACACATTCCAATCAACTGGTTGAAGCGATAAGAGAGTGTGTTACCGAGAACTCACATGTGTCGTATCGTCACCGCGCTCAGCATTTTGGCATCAGTGGAACCACCTTCCATTCATGTACAAATATAACACGCACAACATGAGTGGAAGCGAAAAGCTCGGCCTGGGCCCTCCATGGGCTGTTGTGCCATTAAAATTAAAGTAAAGTAAAGGAACCACCTTGCGGTGCATTTTGAATTATGATTTGCTTTTGCTTCCGCACCAAATACAATTGAGTCAAAGCATATTGCCGAGAGACCATCCAAGTCGCTTGTAATATGGCCAAACAGTTGCTCGAATGGTTGACACTTGATTTTTGGAAGGAAATTTTGATGACCAATTCCACACTATCTGGCGCCGTTGAGAAGCAAAATTTCCATATTTGAGGAACAGAGAATGCACACGTGATCCATAAAATATCATTGCATGACCAAAAAGTGACTGCTTGGGCCGGTGTTTGACCCAAAGCCATCATTGACCCATTTTTTTTTTTTTTTTTGGAGAAGGCGAATCAGTTGACGGGAAACGATTCATAGTCTGCACACAAATGTGTGAAAAAGGTCTGAAAAAGATGGTGCAGCGTCATGCCATACTGCAAATCAAACAATGCAGTTTCTGCAACGAAAATTCACTAGACGTGTGGTGTCAACAAAATGGCGAAATTGACTGGTCACCTAGATCTCCAGATTTGACCCGTCCAGACTTCTGTTTGTAGGATTATTTGAAAAGAAAAGTGTAAGCCAGCAAGCCTCAGACTATTGACGAGCTCAGGGCAAACATTGTGATGGGAAACGCAGCAAAAAGGGAACATTTTGCTTTGGTCAATAACGGTGGCCACTTGATTGATTTTTGTAGTCGAAAACTTTAAATCCCAAAGTGTAAGGGAGAAAATTGACATAGTTCATATATGGAAATCGGTTGTGTTTTCTGAAGTTATTTAATATTCACATACCGACATTAAAGATGGCTCACGCTGTACACTCATCCACCTATATACATACATACATACATACATACATACTACTGTGGGCAAAAAGTAGTAAGACTTTTTAATTTAAATTTCGCGCGGAAACCCATTCATCAAAATATTATTTTTTTAAGGTTGGTATGACTGTCGGTGACATCTGTGCCAAATGTCACAGATCACATCAAAATAATCATTAGTGTTTAGTATACGCTTGTCTTTCTGAAGTACAAAAAGTGCATTCGGCGATTTTCACAATGAGTGAAATTATTCAACAAAGAAGTTACATTAAATTTTGTGTGCGGAATCAAATTTCTGGTGCCGAAACGTTCAGAATGTTGCAAAAGGCCTTCGGTGATAATTGTATGTCGCGAGCAAGTGTTTTTGATTGGTACAAATTGTTCAAAGATGGTGGAGAACGCGTTGACGACGAACCACGTCCAGGACGGCCATCAACATCAACTGATGATCAACACGTCAATAAAATCAAGGAATTGGTGCTCGAGAATCGACGATTAACAGTCAGAGTCAGAGACCTTACTGGCATCGTTGGAATATCGGAAGGATCAGTGAAAACCATTTAAACCATTTTAAAACATCATTTGGGCCTAAGATGAGTGAATGCACGATTGGTTCCAAAATCACACTCACACTGCATTGGTTTTACGAGACCATTTTGCCAAAAATTCGACTGATATCGTTCTCGTTCCGCAACCACCCTATCACCCTATTCGCCTGACTTAGCACCGTGTGACTTTTGGCTATTTTCTAAACTCAAAAAACCGCTTCGTGGACCTTTTGACCGTTTTGAGTCAATTGAAGACATTAAACATGAATCGCTAAGCGCATTGAAGACTATTCCGGAAATTGACTTTAACAACTGTTTCGAGAATTGGAAAAAACAAAAACGTTGGCACAAGTGTATTGGGGCCGGGGGTGATTACTTTGAAGGGGACGAAATAGATTTGGAAGAATGAATAAAAAAAATTTGAAATTATGAACAAAGCCTTACTAACTTTTGCCCACAGTAGTACATACATACACACATATATTCATACGTGTATTGTCATATTATTGTACCGTTAGTTTTCCTGAATGTGTAGTACATGTGTGTGTGTGTGTGTGTGTCTCTTCCTTCCTTTGTTTTTTCCTTTTGTGTCATTTATTCATTTTTCTTTCACTCTTATTTTTCTGTATTTTCTTTGTCTTTTGTCTTTTACACATTCATTTATAAATGAATGCTTTTAATTTACCTTAATTTCCCTTACACATAACATGAACCTGCTTATAGCAGTTTTTTGCCCTCGGCATATAAGTTTCCTTTAGTTTTATCTTACTAACACTGTGTATATGTGTGAGTGTGAGTGTGTGTGTGTTTACTGTTGTTAGAGTATGTACCTAAGTATATATAGTATAGTTTTTTGTTTTTGAATTGTGCGATATATAAAGTTTTTCTTTTACTAATTGTATTCTGCATAGAGAAAAATCGGGCACTTTAATTGGAAAATTCAGTATTTTTGTACTGAAGTTAATTGAATTGGAATTGATTAAAAATTTTGTTCCGTGTTTTGTCTTGTATTGTTTTGTTGTAGTTCAATTTTTCAAGAAGCCAATATTATAAGTATTTCAAAATCAAATTGATTCAATTAAATATTATGATATCATCTGGAAAATTTAGAAAGTGATGAGAACAGCGACCGACTTATTGGTTAATTTTATGCTCACTTTAAAAAATTCTTATGTAATAGATGAATACAATTCAATGATTTTGTAGTTAAAGTTAGATAGTGGTAACATATTTGTAAATTAGAAAATTGGATTGAATTAGAATTAGATAAAAATTAATTAAAAAATTTGTATTAATAAGAATCACAGATATTTTTTACTATGCAGTGAAAAAGGAGGTGAAAAAATGATTAAACGATTATTTTATGAAAATGCATTTTAAATTAGAAAAATTGTGTGCATTAGTGGGATGCCCTACAGAAATTTACTTCTTCAGAACGTTTGCGTTTTGGGTTTTCAGGTTAGCTTTAGTAATCTTGTAGAAACCAGAGTCTATCGCAGACATTACAGGCGTGGCGGAAGGAATTTTTAACGAACATGTTTTGAAATTGTTTATGTGCTGATTTATGCAAACGATAAGTTTAAGCCTTGTATAGTTAAGTTTGATGATCCTCTGTTCCCAGGTGTGATTCATGTGGGTTAACTTCATCTTGATCGTTTGCATGCAACGCTCTCTGCAAAATCATCTTCTAGTTCATTATAATTACAATCTTATTATCTTCAGCATTATAATCACCATTATAATAATATCCATCATCATCATCAAAATATTCAAGGTGTAAGATCTCAAAAGGTGGAAAATTTGCCACTTGCGAACCAACTCGCGAATGTTATGAAGTTCACTAGAAACTTGGTAAACCTTGTCTATGTTTTGCTGTGCTAATGCGAGTTGTTTTCTTTCCACGGAGAAAAGATTTTCAATTAAATTTTCAAGTACATCTTCTGCCCTTCTCTTACGTTAAGAAGCTTAAGGAATTCAATCACCTCAATGACTGCCTGGTGCTGTACGATCTGAGGACCTTCGTTGGGCCTCAATGAGATGTGTGTTGATGCAATTATTGGCTCTAATGAGCTCATTTGCCATTCATGCTGTCTCTCCGCATTGGTCTTTGCTTGAGAAGTCTACACTCTTGCGATCTCGTGACGAAGTCTTCATTCCCATTGGAGATTTTAACACAATTGCCATTTGTTTGTGCCTCGCGTTTGCCTTTTTCAGTCTACTTATAAAGGGTGTTTTTTCAAGAAGTGTGGCTTTCAATCTGGCAATACTGTTTTCGGAGTTGGTCTTTTTGGCAGCTGTCACTTGATTTATGCTCAGTTTGGTTTGCCATTTCAGCATGAACATAAATTTATTATCAAAATTCGTGCTCTGTGAAAAATCTGTGCTGTGTTATCGCAAAATTGTCTTCAGCGACGATGTTCATTTGTGGTTCAATGGATACACGTGAATAAGCAGAATTGCCGTATTTCGTGTTTGGAGTGAAGATTAGCCCGAGGCAATTCAGCAGCTACCAATGCATTCCGAAAAATGCACTGTTTGGTGCTGTTCGGTTTATGCGCGGCAGCATCATTGGGCCGTACTTCTTTAAAGACGATGAAGACCGCAACGTTACGTTCAATGGAGAAAGTTACCGTTCCATGAAAATAGACATTTTTGCCGAAAATGCAAGAATTGGACTCGGCCGTCATGTGTTTCCAACAGGACGGTGCCACATGCCACAAGCCACACTGCACATGAAACCATGCTTCAATTGAGAGGCGAATTTGGTGAGGAGTTAATCTCACGTTTTGGTATAGTCAATTGGCTTCCAAGATCGTGTGATTTGACCTCGTTAGAATATTTTTTGTAGAGCTATGTCAAGTCTCTTGTCTATAGGGACCAGCCAAACACTGCTTTGGAAGTCAAAATTGAACGCGTCACGTTATGTGTCTGCGATATGTGTGAAAAATGTACCAAAATTGGACCTTCAAAATAGACCACTTGAAGCGTAGCCGCGGGCAACATTTAAGTGAAATTATCTTTAAAAAGTAAATGACAGGAATTGATTTATCGATCCAAATAAAAATTGCATTCACTTTTGTAAAATTTCTGTGTTTTTTTTTTCATTTTCAAAAACTTTACTCTTACAAAAATCACCGTTTATATTCGCTCATTCTTTCGGCTCTAGAAATTTCTACCGATTTGTGAAACTGATGAGCAGCGCCCTCTATCAATCGAGCATGATTCACACTCAGCGCCTTCAATCAATCAAGTTTGAATCATTCGCCCTCATAAAAAACGTTTCTAAATAAGTAAACTTAAAAAATATTATATTTTTCTTTTTATACATCGGGACAAAAAGTTAGTCAGCGGGCAATCTACGTTTATTTTTTGACAACACTCACAGTCCCTGTGATCGATCATACGATGCATACCGACGAGAATGTGGTTGGAAATGCCATTTCGATCAACGGTGAGCGTTTCGATTTGGCAGATGTTTGGTGTCAGAAGAATGGCACCCATGGCACACAGCCGATCTTTTGCGTTCAAGGTTTTTTTTCCCCGAACTTTGGAATAATTTTGTTACATTTTCACTTGCTTTGAAACACCTTTGCCTAGAATAGTTGTATCACTGAACAAGAAGCTAAACAAAAATCACAAAATCGAACCGTTTAAGAACGGAAGTGAATGGGCTAAAGAAGTCAATCTTGGATTTGACACTGTCGATAGCAAGAACACCAGACCTTCTTCTTCATTTTGGGTAAAGGCTTGTCCAATTTAGAGTTAATTTGGAACCACTCTTGAAGACTGTGTAATCAGGTAATCTGCTGCCTTTAGATCTATCGTAGGGATAGGGTAAAACAGGGCTAATAATGCTTTCATCTTTTATTTTTTCCTCTTCTTATCTTAAATTTATCATGTTTCCAGAATATCTTCATTGAAGGCGGTAAAGGTAAGCATGCATTATATTATGAAACTGCAGAGGAAACTGGTGTTCATTCTTAAGGATCCTGTTACAGTTCAGAAGCTTATTACAATAATATGGGTTTCATTAAAACACTATTTAAAAATTTAAATAAAGTTTCATAACTCAGTTATTTGTAATCTAGTTTTCCTCTGCCTTCTGAAATGTGATGGGAAAGTTAGGAAAATACGATAATTCCAACTCTATGATATCATTTTTATGTGAAATTAAATAGAATAATCTGATCATTGCAATCAATGAGAGATTCTAAGCAATGGAAAAATATTTTACATTATCATTTTGATTTTTGATCATTTTAATTTGACGGAAATAAGCACAAACTGTGGTAAAATAAACGAAAAGAAGGTGATATCTAAAAAAATTACAGACAAATACAATGGAATACACAAACAAACAAATATATATATGTACATATACATATACGAGTATATGGTTTATATAAATAAATTCAAACTTTTTGATTGGAAACAGAAACAGAAGCAGTTTTGACACAGAAAGCAGACCAATTAAGCATTGGTTTAATATAATTGCATATATAGGAAGTTTTAATGAGACGCAGCTGCGAGTATGTGAGAAAGAGAGAGAGATAGAAACGATGAGTGGAACAAAAAGCAAAAAAAACAAAGAGAAAGACACAGTGATTAGTTAAATCAGAAAGTTACAAACAAAAACGGATATGACGACAGCATATACTACTACACAGACACAGAAGACTCCCCCAGAAGACGGTGTTCGTGTGCATGTGTAAATATATGTGTGTGATATCTAAGTATTATTGTATGTATGTATGTGTGAGTGTTGAACTGGATGTGTGCATGGAGTGGTAAACTTTAACGCATGTAATGGTATAATGAAATCAAAATAAAATTCGACCACACTCTTATACAAAGGCGAACACACACTCACACATACACACACAGACACCGACACACTTACGAGTACATGCATAGATACAAAAACTAATACAGCATACATAAATTAATTTCGTAATATGTACTGGAGAATCAAGAGTTTGCGGGAGATGCGGTGCGGGCTTCACTCTTTCCTCCAAAAAGTTTTTACAATTCAGGAACTGCAATCATCATATCTGAAGATATGAGGAAGAGCGTGGAGAGTTTTAATTCCACAAAATGCCCTACAGAAAACACAGCTATGCATGCACTCATACTCGTATATCCTGGAGGAGTGAGAAATCGGGATACAATGGCAAGCCAGTAGCAAAATGAAATGAAAATGAAAATTAAATGGTAGTAAAAGTAGGAAAATGGTAAAAAAGAATTTCGAATGGAAGTGTGGAAGCGATGGTGTTAACAAAGCAACAGCAACAGCAACAGCAACAGCAACAGCAACCATTACGCTATATGGATCGAAAGAGCAGCAATTGCGAAACTTTACCATTTTTGCCAATTTCTATATTTAAGTCGGAAACGAACTTTTCGAATGTGAAATAGGAAACACGTCTGCGCCGGAAAAAGGATTTAAGTAGTTTCTCTGTACATGTGTGCATGTGTCGATGTTGACCATATGGTCATAAGCAAAATATATGACATGCATTCATTCATTTATATTCGTGTTCGTTGGACCAACTCAAAGTTTAAGGCGACAGTAATCGAAAAAAAGGAGGAACAACGCAACGCAACGCAACACAACACAACACAACACAACACAACAACATGAATTTGCTTTCGAAAAATGAATGTCTGCAGGCAAGCGAGCAGGCAAACAAACAAACTATGAATTGTGTGTACATGTGCATTTAAGTTCAATTGGGGATTTTTACTCTGTTGTTGTTACTCTGGTCGTAAATATATAAGAATTTCTTTCTTTTCCTTCCCTGTCTGCTTACTGCTTGTAGTCGTAATCCAAAAAATCTGAGCAAAATAAGAAGCATTTCGAAAATTGGATTTTCGGTATAGGATTTCAATGCGAAATTGTAGATTTGCTATTGCTGTTGCTGCTGCTCCTGCCAGTCTATGTTGCAATTTATAACTAACACTACGAGTATATACATGCATACTACATACATACATACATACATAAATTTCTCTATTTATTTGCGTACACATTTGCCTGTAGATTTCTATAGAGATTTGCTTTCATCTAATCTCGTATAGATACTTCAAATCCAGATTAAATATACGAGAAATAACATAATAACATTTGCCCATGGCATATTCCATGCATTCAAGCCCCCTCCTCCCCCTCCACCTCTCCCTCCACCTTTTCAACCCCCCTCCACCCCGCTCTCCACCGCTCACCCGTTTTCGCCGAACATTTGAAAATTCAAATTTAAATCAAAATTTTGTTAGCTTCATTCAATTAGTTGTTGAAATTTCTCACTTTACATATTTATGTCAACACTCACCCACTCACTCCCACACTCACACACACTCACTCACACACTCACTTTCTTTCCTTTAGCAGCGATTTTACTGATTATTCCTTTCAGCATTATGGCATTTGCTTCTTGTTGTGGGGAAAAATTAAGATATTCAAATTTTTCCATGACTCTAAATCCCTGCTGGACGCTCTATGTAATTCCAAAAGTTTCACTACTGTGTCCACTTCTCTTCCTCAGTGTTTTCCTGACTGTTTTGTTAATATTTAAGCTCAGTGTCCGTAAAATTGCAAATTGTATTTTTCCGACTCATCTTTTTTGCTTTTGTTAGGTATGATTGTGTGTATGAACTTCCCAAATCATGTTAAATCTTATTGCTTATTTTTGACATATCTCAAATTGTCATTTGACATTTTGGGGAGGTGTTTTTTGTGTTGTTGTTGTTGTTGTTGTTGTGCTAACTTTATTATTGCAAACAAAAATAATCAACAGGAATACGACAGAGTAACAAAAAATAACACAGCAAAACTTTACTTTTTGATACCAGTTCATTCCCCAAGACCCTCCCTCACCCACTCACTCACTCACACGCTGATCCAACAACTTCCTTATTCCTGTTGCGTTTTATTGGGAGCAGCTTTGATTTGTCATTCAGCTTTCTTTTTGTTTTCGGTAAGACAAAATTTCTTGTGACATGTGCTAAATCAATAACATCAATCATTATTTTCTTCAAAAATCTTCAGCACCTCAAAAAAAAAGAGGGGAAAAAACTGGTAAAGAAACTAAAAGCATGAAGGAAAAAACTGTGAAGTGTTGTGATTCGAAATGTAGTAAGTAAAATTGAAACAATGATGATAAAAAAAAGTAGCAGAGACGAACGAACGCCTAAATGTATGCTACAAATATATTCTGTTGTTATAGCTACTACTACGGCCATTGCTTTCAGTGTTGAGCTGTGTTTGCTGTGTGTGTGTGTGTGTGTGCGAGCTACTAATGGCCATGCCCATTCATGTTTACGTTCATGTCATATTGTGGTAGTCGTATACCTCCGTTTCGTACTTCAAGTGTCATTTTGTTGTGCTCAGCATTTCCGTTTAATGTGTGCGTGCAAATGAAACGAAAGTAAACTTTAATCCCAGCTGGAACAATCTAGTTTATCTAGGTTTGTGATATTGAATAGAACTATGGTTCTATTGAACAGTATGAAATCACACGATTAACGTATTAAAATGGCATTTATATATAAAACAAGCACGAAAGCATACCTGCTTACCCTTTCAAAATAATATAAAGCTTTGAATCCAAGATTAGGTAAGCGATTTCAATGGGTTTGGCTAGAAATATTATATTTTTCAACCTTATTATTGTCATTCCAAGATTTCACCTGCTTGAAAATTAGAAGTAGTTTTGCACGATACTGACAACAATTAACACTTCAGATTTGAGTTCGGCGACCTCAAATTACACTGGAATACATGTAAAATCACCAGCCTGAGTCTTGCTGTTGCCAAGTGTATTGAAAAGGATTTTGGGCGTATGTCTACATGTAACCGTCCTTTAAGAAGCTTTCCCTCCAACTCTGGGTCACTCTTGAGCATGGGAGGTGATATGTTACGAATGACTTCCAATCGTTAAGAGATAATTATCAGAAACTTGTGAGTTCACTTAGCCCCCACTGGAACCATTCGAGACATGCCAAATCAGACGATTTTGAAGGCGAATTATCATGCTACATAGCGCTATTCTGTGGAAATCACAGTTCGTCTGTTGATCGTCAAGTTAGGGGCATCATTTCTCAAGAACATATAAATTCTCTTTGATGAGTAATCTAAGCACAATTCGAAGGGAGGACTTGTTGTAGTAAGCAACTTTAGCCGTTGTCGATAAGTTTCGTGAATCTACAACTGATTCTCTAAGTAAATTTAGATGCTTATGTTGCTTAAGCGCAAGCCTATAATGATTTACTGGAAAATAGTGGGAAAATTGAGAACTATCTCTGCCGAAAGTTTTATTTAAAGAAGCCTCTACTAGTTGCCGGTCAAATATGCCGATATATTGTTTTTAAGTTGTGATCTGTTCTGACGGGGTTGTTTTAGCGGATGAAGTTTTCATGACAGTTTAGTGGATTTCCTTTAAGTTTACTTTTACTTACTTTCAATGGCACTCTAAGTTTATGTTTAGACAATTATTCTTTGCCGAGTGTTTTTGGTTTTTTGAAAACATTTTCTCAGCTCCAAGATCACTCAGTAGTGGCCACTAACGTGGAACTCTTATTTTCTTTTGCTGCAAAAAATATGTAAACTATGTGAGTAGCTTGCTTTATAAATAGATTAGTTCCCCTCATTTGCTAAGTACTTTTACTTACTTATTTTTAATGGCACAACAGCCCATGGAGGGCGTAGACCGAGCTTTTTGCATCCACTCATTTTGTGCGTGTTATATTTGTACATGAATGGAAGGGACCTACAGTTTAATGCCGAATCCGAATGGCAAAGTGAAAAACTTTTCATAGGCAATTTCTACTCTTGTAGGTTGGCCATTGCCTGCCAAGAGGTGGTGCCGTGTAGAAAAATTATTTTTTCTATTTTTTTGTTTCTATTTTTTTTTTTTGCCTGTGTCGAGATTCGAACCCCGGACACTCTGCGTGGCAGTCCAACGCACTACCACTACGCCACAGCGACCACAGCGGCCATTAGCCAATTACAGCCACGTTTTATTCTACATTCCGTACTCGCTTAAACTCGTTTGTTCTCAATAGCGACCATTAGCTAAGTACAGTCACGTTTTATTCTACATTCCGTACTCGCTTAAACTCGTTTGTTCTCAAATTTTACATGAGAACCACAGTTGCAAATTTAAATCGATATTTCCATTTATGAGAATTATCAGAGATTTTGTCAAGCATTTTCAATTTGGCGAATGAATTTTTCATAAGAGTGAGTGATGATTTTCGAATTATGTGGGAAAAGTTCAGAAAGCAGACACTTGGTTGATAATTTTGTGCCTGCTTTTTGAATGTTGAAATTATATCACTTACATAGAGCACGAACATTAGCCGAATAATTTTTATAAAAGAATAGAAGCGATTTTAAACACTCGAAATCATCACGCCAATTTTTCCAATTTGTAAATAGAAATTTCCAACTGGGAGCATTTGAATATTTTATGTGTTCTTTTCAGTTTTTTGTTTGGTCATTATATCAATGTTAGAATAATTTCCCAAACAAGATCATGAGAAAAATTTTGATTTACTTGTATGTATTCGTTAGGTGTGTGTGTCTGTCTGTCCACCTATCTCACTGTCAATGTGACTACTTGCCTTCTATCTGTCTGTCGAATATCGAAAAACATTTGCCGTAATGGAAAGTGACAAGCTACTTTACAAATTTTAGCCTTCTTAATTTGACATTTTAAATGGGCCAACAGTGGCGGCTCACCGAAGTTGTAATTTTTGTATGTAGAGTATGCGGCTTATACCTAAACTCACAAGTACCAGTCTGACCTGTCTTCAGATGTAGATGAATATGTAGGTATATACATTGTGAACATTTTTCGAACACTGTTGACTATTGTTCATCATTATTTGATATAAGTTTTCGATTCACTTTACAAAACAAAATGAACTTCGTACTTCGTATTTTGGTGACAAGTAGATTTTATTGGAATTTAAACAGTTTCCAATTTACACAATTTCTTTCAAACTTTTTTCATATACAAAACATAATTGCAAGTACTTAGAACGAAAAAATGAATTTACTTTCACTTTCCTTTTGCCATTTATGGTACTTATAAAAATATAAATTTATACGTTCTTAGTATTGAGAAATGAAACCTGCATAAGGTGTATTTTATATTCTTAGAAATTTTAAATTTTACTTTGGTTTTAACTTCAAGGCTCATGGTGAAAAACTGCAAAAGCAAATTTGAAATTTACATGCAAGTATAATGCATTTCATTAAACAATTATTTACTAATTGCTTATGATTATTGTAAATAATTCACATTTCATGTGAATCTTGCTATCAAATTAGTTTTCCTTACGGTTTTACCAAGTAATTTTAAAATTTATCTGCATTAAGATTACGAATGAATATTACATATTTTAAGTAGAATTACCAACTAACTTGTTAGAAGTGAGAATTTCTGTTATTTTTTGATTAAAGTAGGAACTTAATAATAGAATTTTCATCAGTTTAGGTTTTCCATTCAAGAAACATAAATTTGTTAGCTCAGAGGTGGTTTGAAAGAACTTAAAACATCATGCATCATGTCCAGGGAAAATGGGAATTCGCTTGGACAGCGAAAACCTCTCTCAACTTCTTTTACTCTGATTTTGGTATTAGTTTTAGTAGCCATCCAAACATAGGGACACACATAGGCCAGAACGCCCCGTTCATAGTGATACCAATCTTACTCTGCTACACGGAGTTTCCTGGTCAAACGGTTGACGAAGAAAAATCCAAACCTTTGCTCTTCAAACAATATTGGAGATGACTGAAAGCCAAAATCATATACCACGTACAGTTCGCACGCCGCAAGTCATCAAAGTCGTCAAATCAAGAATTCAGCGAAATCCGTTGCGAAAACAGAAAATCATGGCCCGTGAGATTAATATCAAGCAAAAGTCCATGAGTCGAATTATTAAAAAAGACTTGGGACTTGGTGCCTTCAAAAGACGCACCGAACATTTGTTGACTGCAGAAAATTAGAAAAATATAAAGGTCTTTTGGTGAAGCATGCTGACTCTTGCTCCGAACTTGCTCCGAAATATTTTGTTTACGGAAGAAAAAATTTTTACAGTGCAGGAAAAATTTAACAAGCAAAATGATAGGGTGTATGCACAGTCATCTAAGGATGCATCTGAACTGATCCCACGGGTCGAAAAGGATCATCACCCAGCTTCAGTCATGGTTTGGTGGGGTGTCTCTTACTTGCATTTCTGCGAACAAGGGGTCAAAACTTCGGCCAAAGTTTACCAAGCAACCGTTTTGGAAGCTGTTGTGAAGCCACTTAACCATTCCCTGTTCCAAAACCAGCCGTGAACTTTTCAGCAGGATTCTGCGCCAGCCCATAAGGCTAAGGCGGCCCAGACCTGGCTTCAAAACAATTTGCCATCTTTCATTTGCTCTGAAGAATGGCCGTCTGGCAGCCCTGATCTTAACCCACTGGATTACAAATTATGGAAAGTTTTAGAGGACATTGTTTGCCACAAAACATACCCCAACACTGATTTTCTGAAGACTGTTTTGATTCGTGCTGTCAGCACTTTTCCAATGCACGAGGTCCGTGCAGTCATTGATGATTGGCCAGTGCGACTTAACGCATGCTTGAACGCCACATTCGGGCATTTCGAATAAGTAATTGCCATTTCGCACTCTCTGGAGCCATTAACAAGCAAAAATGCCGCACTTGGGGAACATAGAATCCACACGAGATTCAGGAAACACCATTGCATGACCAAAAAGTGACTACTTGGGCCGGTGTTTGTGCCAATGGGAATCGATATCGGTGGACACAAATGTCTGAAAATGTGGACCAGGCTATGGAAATCAAACAATGCAGTTTCTGCAACGAAAATTCCCTGGACGTGTGGTGTAAATAAATAACGATATTAACTGGCCACCCACCACCCAGATCTCCATATTTGACCCCTTCGGACTTCTTTTACTGGGGTTATTTGAAAATCAAAGTATACGCCAGCAAGTCTCAGACCATTGACGAGCTCAAGGCAAACACTCGTGCCGAAACTTTTTGCCAAAAATGCAGCAAAAAGGGCACATTTGGCTTTGGTCGGCTTCTTGATTTATGTTCTATTCAAAAACTAGTCCAAATAAATTGTAATGGACCAAGTTAAATAAAAATATTTATTTTAGTTTTTCAACATTCAAATACCGACATAAAAAATGGCACACCCTATATAATCTGAGTTTGGTCTCAGCATTGAAAATGCTGAAAAATATAAATATAAAATAAAAACGGAAAAATTACATTGAGCGACATCACAGTGGTCGCTGTGGCGTAGTGGTTGTGCGTTGGAGAGTGTCTGGGTTTCGAATCTCGGCACAGGCAAAGTCAAAAAGTAGAAAAATTTATTTTTCCTGCCTCTTGGCAGGCAATGGCAAACCTACAAGAGTAAAAATTGCCTATGAAAAGCTTTTCACTTCGCCGTTCAGATTCGGCACTAAACTGTAGGTCCCTTCCATTCATGTACAAATATAACACGCACAACATGAGTGGATGCGAAAAGCTGGGCCCATGGGCTGTTTTGTCATTAAAAGTAAAGTAAAGACATCACTGGCACTATTTTCCACAAGAGTGTCCTGCTGCTGGCATACGCTAATGATATTGGCATCATTGGAACCAACGAGCGAGCAGTCAGTACAGCATTCTTTAATCTGGCTCTAGTCTAGGGACTAGTGGTGAACGAGGACAAAACGAAATATAGTATCTTGTATCAACAAGCAAAATGTCAATGTTGATAATTATACTTTTGAAATCGTCAAGGATTTCGTTTACCTAGGATTCAGTATTAACACTAACAACGATCAAGCGGATATTAACTCTCTTGCCAACAGGTGTTACTGTGGGCTCAGTAGGCAATTGAGAAGCAGAGTCTTCTCTCGACCGATGAAAATAACGCTCTATAAGTCCCTCATCCTTCCCGTCCTAATGTATGGCGCACAGGCGTGGACATTGACCATCAATGATGAGTGGCTGTTAGGAGCGTTCGAGAGGAAGATACTCGGTAAGATCCACGGTCCAATGGGCGTGGACGAAGTTGATAAGGTTAAAAAAATGTATTATAAGTCATACTACTGTGGGCAAAAAGTAGTAAGACGTTTCAATTTAAATTTCGCGCGGAAACCCATTCATCAAAATATTATTTTTTTAAGGTTGGTATGACTGTCGGTGACTGTCATCTGTGCCAAATGTCACATCAAAATAATCATTAGTGTTTAGTATACGCTTGTCTTTCTGAAGTACAAAAAGTGCATTCGGCGATTTTCACAATGAGTGAAATTATTCAACAAAGAAGTTCCATTAAATTTTGTGTGCGAAATCAAATTTCTGGTGCTGAAACGTTCAGAATGTTGCAAAAGGCCTAAGGCCTTCGGTGATAATTGTATGTCGCGAGCAAGTGTTTTTGATTGGTACAAATTGTTCAAAGAGAACGCGTTGACGACGAACCACGTCCAGGGCGGCCATCAACATCAACTGATGATCAACACGTCAATAAAATCAAGGAATTGGTGCTCGAGAATCGACGATTAACAGTCAGAGACGTTACTGGCACTGGCATCGTTGGAATATCGGAAGGATCAGTGAAAACCATTTTAAAACATCATTTGGGCCTAAGAAGAGTGAATGCACGATTGGTTCCAAAATCACACTCACACTGCATTGGTTTTACGAGACCATTTTGCCAAAAATTCGACTGATATCGTTCTCGTTCCGCAACCACCCTATCACCCTATTCGCCTGACTTAGCACCGTGTGACTTTTGGCTATTTTCTAAACTCAAAAAACCGCTTCGTGGACCCCGTTACCGTTTTGAGTCAATTGAAGACATTAAACATGAATCGCTAAGCGCATTGAAGACTATTCCGGAAATTGACTTTAACAACTGTTTCGAGAATTGGAAAAAACAAAAACGTTGGCACAAGTGTATTGGGGCCGGGGGGGGGGGGGGATTACTTTGAAGGGGACGAAATAGATTTGGAAGAATGAATAAAAAAATTTGAAATTATGAACAAAGTCTTACTAACTTTTGCCCACAGTAGTATATCGACGGTCACACGTCGACGACACTGCTTAATTCAACTTTCACAAATTTTAAAAGAGACGAGTAAAAATTCACTTTTAGGAAAACATGATAAAAAGGTTAATAAAACAGTTAATATTCTCATGATATAAAATCAAATTGTGTTTCATGTATTTAAAAAAAAAAACGGAAATTTATTTTCGTGCATGTACGTATCTAATTTTTCCGTTTATCTCAAAATGAGTTACGAAGGGTTAACTTTCAACCGTGGACATATGACATACAATGCATATCGATTGCCTAAAGTCTTTTCAACTTCAAAATACAATATTTTTCCATTACTTTTAAGTAAATAAAATTGATTTCCATGCTCTGAATAAATATCGCCACTGTTCATTTTCAGTCCGCAAAATTTCAGCCTTTAAGTAATTTTTATTCCCACATCGATTCATTGTCTCTTTTATTTTCTGTTTTTCTGCTGAACTTGTAAAACATATAAATTTGATTGTTAAGTGCGAAAAAACAATAACAAAAAGCAAAAGAGGGAGTCGAAGAAGGCTTTAAGATTCTAATCAATGCAAACACTGTCAAATGTTTGACTTTAAATCAACCGTAATTATTTTGATTAGATCGGCGACATATTTCAATGCTCTTTTTTTTTATATAACCCCAAGGTGGCTAAGGTGGAACGAACACAATACAAATGTTTCATGTGACCAAAAGCTAGAAGCGGGGAAGGGGTCAAATCACAATTTTCCCATTAACATAATTAATTAGATATTTTCTCTGTAATACCTGAAGCTCTTTATTAATTCTATTTCCCACTCACTCTCACCTGTTTTACCGCCGATTTTTCTATCAAATTGCTTAACCTTATACCTTCTATGCTTTCCATTAAATTAGCTTCTGCATAAATCGTTTTGGTCAACTCGAATATCGCTTAATCTAAATACAACGAAAAGAGCTAACCAAATTAACCCTGTCCTGCTGTTGCAGACATACACACATCAAACACGGGCCGACATGCCCTCAGCAAATAAATAAACTCGATATGAATGCGACGCACATGCGACTGTGTGTGTGCGGGTGTGTGTCCGGCTGCCTGTGCTTTCCACAATTACTAGCATATACATATCACTGACAGTTAGGTAAATCCTAAAAACACACCTGCCTGCTTTATGTATGTTGATGTTTGTAGAAAGAAGTATGCATATGGTGTGTGAATTTGTTTGGGATGGGTTTAAAACTAAAAAAAGACCCATGTTGTGTACCAGAATATAATTCAAATAAATCTCAGCATGTGAATGCAGATAAAGCCACACAAACATTCATAAACTCACCGAACACGCACACACACACACAAACACACAAACACAGAGTGGAGAAACAAAAAACAACACCAGCCAAAGTGACTGTTGCTGTTCTCGTCCCTGCCTGCTGACAAGTGAGTGTAAGTGATGCCTCTGTAGATGTGTGCGTGCATGACTTTACATATGTATATGTACGAGTACATTTATAGAGAAATTTATCAGTAAATTAAGCAATTTATTTTATTTATTCAATTTCGTAAATCATGCAATTTACGCTGAGCTTCACGTAAATAACTTTAGACTTATCGTACGTCGTTGTCATCGAGATAGGGTAGAGATGAGGCTTCAAATACTACTAACATGCTATCCAAGAAACAAAACATAAAAGTATGTACAATGTACATATATGGTATGAATGAACGAACTTATGTACAGGGTGTTTTTTTTGTTTTGAGAAATATGGTTTTCAAGATTTTAATGTTATGGCCAAGAATTTAGATTTATTATAAAGATAAGGATTTTCCATTATGTTCTAAAAACGATTTCGGTCAACTGGCCGCCGAGGCTGGTTCGAATTAACTCCAGCCGAGAGGCCCAATTTTCGACCACTTTTTGCAGCAATTGTGGACGTATGCCCGTAATAACTCGCCGAATATTCTCTTCCAAGGCGTCAATCGTCTCGGGCTTATCTGCGTAGACAAGCGACTTCACCTAACCCCACAAAAAACTAAAAAAATAGTCCAGCGGTGTTAAATCGCACGATCTTGGAGGCCACGCCACAGGCCCACGACGCGAGATAATGCCCTCACCAAAACTTTCCTTCAATAAATTGATTGTTTCGTTGGCTGTATGGCATGTAGCGCTGCGTTGTTGGAACCAAAAGTCGTCCATATCAACATCCTCCAATTCAGGTACGAAAAAGTCATTAATCATGGCTCTATGCGTTCCCCATTGACTGTAACATTATGACCGGCTTCATCTTTGACGAAATATGGACCAATGATTCCCTCTACCCATAGAGAACACCAAATAGTGACTTTCAGAGGATGTAACGGCGTCTCAATAATGGCTTGTGGATTATGATCACTCCAAATGCGAAAATTTGGTTATTAAAGTACCCATTCGACCCATTTCTTGTGAAAATCGGGATCGGTGGCCATCTCGTTTTGGGCCCATTCACCGAACGTGCTTCGCGCTTGATGGTCGTTCTGCATCAATTCTTGCACGAGTTGGATTTTGTAAGATCACAAACCAAGATCCTTCCGAAAAATCAGCTCCAATTGTTGCGCGCGATTGCAGATGGACGCATTCGGGTCTTCTTCGATACTCTGCTCCACAGCAGCAATAGCGTCTTCGGTGCTCACTGCACGACATCTCTGAGGATGCGCATTATCCACTAGAGTAAACGTGGTGCGAAACCGATCCATGGTTGCTCGAATTACCGACTCTGCTTTGCGATTATGTCGACCGAATGTTATCGTGCGAGCCGAACCAATATTTTGATAATAAATTTACACGATTTGCAAACGTTGTTCACGAGTAAGTCTATTCATTATGAAATGGCAAACCAAACTGAGCATAAATCAAGTGACAGCTGTCAAAAAGAGCAACTCCGATAAAAGTATTGCCAGATTGAAAGCCACACTTCTAAAAATAAACACCCTTTAGAATCAGGTTAAAATAAGAACGAAGCTGAAATGGTGGAGAAAATTGCTTACCTCAGCTGTTTGCCTACGAATTATATACTTTATATTAGATTTGCCTAAAATGTAACTTTTGTGAAGTGAATGAGTGAGAAAGTGAGGACATGATGCTCACAAGCGAAGAATAGAAAGCGATAACGGTTGAGACTTAAAAGCTTCTTATAAGCAAATACTTATAAAAATCAACATTTACCCAAACAAATATGTGTAGAAAAGTAGCTGTACATATATATGCAGTAGTATATGTAGTGTATATGTACATAAATATATATAGGTAATACAAACACAAGAAAGTCAAAAGCACATAAGCAAACAAAACTCACACATACATAGAGCACACAGAGCAAATTGAAGTAGTATATTATTAACAATTTGCTGTGTTGCTCTTTGTTATTATTGTGGTCAAGATATACACAAACACCAACATGCGAGTATATGTACCATACATGCACACATAGGCAATGAAATAAACCACATATTCATACATACAAACATACATATGCACACACAAACATGCATACATACATACAAAAGGAAGACACATTTGTTTGCTATTTTAGTTACCTTAACAAGTCCCAGCAGGAAGATTTTCAACTTGAATGAATTGAAATTTAAAATAACCTCACTTATAATGAGGATCGTAAAACCTGGAATCGTAAAGGATTTTAAGAGCAACTACATATGAGGTTTCAGCAGTGTAAACGGAAGCACTTTCTTCAGTCTATCAGTCTAACAGGAAGCAGGTGCTTTAGCTGGTCACAGTGTTCAGTCTAAGGGGCATAAGTACATATAAGTATTACTATTAATCTAGTAATCTGGTATTCAACGAATATTAGTATAAAGCATATCCCCAAAAGTATGCTATGAACTGAAAGCATTTTTTTTACCCTTTATGTTACACAATCTTACTACCAATGAATGCATGTTGTTGTTGCATGTCACTACAGCTAATAAGTAAGCCAACTTTCACATATCTAATCTAATTGTTAGAAAGGAAGTTGAAATTAACCAATGATGAAAAGAAATGTTCAAATCTTACTTACTTACTTTTAATGGCACAACAGCCCATGGAGGGCCTAGGCCGAGCTTTTCGCATCCACACATGTTGTGCGGGTTATATTTGTACATGAATGGAAGGGACCTACAGTTTAATGCCGAATCCGAACGGCGAAGTGAAAAGCTTTTCATAGCAATTTTTAGTCTTGTAGGTTTGCCATTGCCTGCCAAGAGGTGGTGCCGTGTAGAAAAATTTTTGTTTCTACTTTTTGATTTTGCCTGTGCCGAGATTCGAATCCCGGACACTCTGCGCAGCAGTCCAACGCACTACCACTACGCCACAGCGACCACCAGTTCTTTCGATATCAAAATAAAATCGTATTTGGAAATCGATTAATTTCGATTGGGCAGTATGAGTAGAATAGGGACGGATCTGAAATTTTGGTTTGGAAAGGCTAATTATGGAAGTTTTTTTCATTTCAATAGCTTTACTAAATCCCATATCAATATTCAAACCAAGCAAACCAAACTTAAAATCATAGCAAATTTATATTAATAATTGGACTATAAAATTCGGACTAAAATTTAGGACACACCCCAAAAATGATATCAATAATCTGATCGAAATTCATATTAAAAATCACACTGATATCCAGAATACCAGAAATCAAGCGAAAAGGAGAGCAAAATCGTATCAAAATTCAGCTAAAAATTCAGCGCATAAATTAGACCGAAATAAGACATACTCGTGTCAATATGCTCAACAAAAAGGTGCATCCATATACGTTAGGGTGGATTGATTTCTTGCTTTTAAATGGTCATACATATTTGAAAACTCTTGGATAAAAAAAAAATTAATTTGCATTGTAACCTTCAAACTTGTTAATTGATTTATTTTATTTTTTTTTGCTTCAGTGATAACGAATTTTATTTTATAAAATACAATTCTTTCTTAAAAAATATAAAATTTTTTGTGAGAAGATAACCAATTACATTATATAAATACTAACTCGCCATCAAATACGTAAAGACATACAATCTCAATATGAGATTATTACTTATTATAAAAATATAACTTATTTCAAATATCTAATTAAATTTAGATATTTGAAATAATTTTTTCTTAACAGTGGCGTTGTAACATTTCTTATGAAAATCACAATATTGTTAAAATTTTTTTTATATTTTCTGGTAGCTTATTAAATATTTGTACACCATAGTTGCGTATTGATCGTGAGCTTCTTTCCGTTCGAAAGAAAAAAAGTTCTAATGATAGAAAAATTCATAATACTATACTACTGTGGGCAAAAAGGAGTAAGACTTTTTAATTTAAATTTCGCGCGGAAACCAAAATATTATTTTTTTAAGGTTGGTATGACTGTCGGTGACTGTCATCTGTGCCAAATGTCACAGATCACATCAAAATAATCATTAGTGTTTAGTATACGCTTGTCTTTCTGAAGTACAAAAAGTGCATTCGGCGATTTTCACAATGAGTGAAATTATTCAACAAAGAAGTTCCATTAAATTTTGTGTGCGGAATCAAAACAAATTTCTGGTGCCGAAACGTTCAGAATGTCGCAAAAGGCCTTCGGTGATAATTGTATGTCGCGAGCAAGTGTTTTTGATTGGTACAAATTGTTCAAAGATGGTCGAGAACGCGTTGACGACGAACCACGTCCAGGACGGCCATCAACGTCAACTGATGATCAACACGTCAATAAAATCAAGGAATTGGTGCTCGAGAATCGAGAATCGACGATTAACAGTCAGAGTCAGAGACCTTACTGGCATCGTTGGAATATCGGAAGGATCAGTGAAAACCATTTTAAAACATCATTTGGGCCTAAGAAGAGTGAATGCACGATTGGTTCCAAAATCACACTCACACTGCATTGGTTTTACGAGACCATTTTGCCAAAAATTCGACTGATATCGTTCTCGTTCCGCAACCACCCTATCACCCTATTCGCCTGACTTAGCACCGTGTGACTTTTGGCTTTATTTTCTTAACTCAAAAAACCGCTTCGTGGACCCCGTTACCGTTTTGAGTCAATTGAAGACATTAAACATGAATCGCTAAGCGCATTGAAGGCTATTCCAGAAATTGACTTTAACAACTGTTTCGAGAATTGGAAAAAACAAAAACGTTGGCACTAGTGTATTGGGGCCGGGGGGGATTACTTTGAAGGGGACGAAATAGATTTGGAAGAATGAATAAAAAAATTTGAAATTATGAACAAAGTCTTACTAACTTTTGCCCACAGTAGTATGTGGGATTTTCTGTTTCATAAACATTACGGGTATATCATGTTTAATTAGTCCATTTTATATTTTGAAGAAAGTCTATGTTCATACAGACTCATCGTAGCTGTTCGAATTGGTAATGGCAGTATATTTTTAATCATTTGGTTTTGCAATCTTTGCAGTTCGTTAATTTTTTGTTCAGAGATACTATTCCATATAGCATTGAGATAGTCACTTACTTACTTACTTTACTTTTAGGCCTAGGCCGAGCTTTTCGCATCCACTCATGTTGTGCATGTTATATTTGTACATGAATGAAAGGGGGACCTACAGTTTAATGCCGAATCCGAATGGCGAAGTGAAAAGCTTTTCATAGGCAATTTTTACTCTTGTTACTTGTGGTTTGCCATTCCCTGCCAAGCGGCGGTGCCGTGTAGAAAAATTATTTTAATCTACTTTTTTGATTTTGCCTGTGCCGAGATTCGAACCCCGGGCACTCGACGTAGCAGTCCAACGCACTACCACTACGCCACAGCGACCACCTTTACTTGGGACATAAAATACGAGTTATATAATAACCATAGTTGTTGCTTTTTTGGTATATTATTTTTGTTTCTATATATGGCGAAATTTAGTAGAATCAAATTTCATTTTTACTTTACTCCAATTCAATCTTGAGTCGAACCATACGCCTAAGTAGTTTAATTTTTCAACTCATAGTACATTGCAACCGTTAAAATAAATTCCTGATAGCTCACTCATATCTGAAATTTTCCTATAGTTATTAAAGATTAGGAAACTTGTTTTTGTTAAATTCGTTTTCAACAAATGGTTTCCAAACCATTGCGTTATAGTTTTTAAATCCGATTGGATATCTAATAGGAAATCTTTGATTGAATCCGTTGTATACAAAAAAGATTCATCATCAGCATAGAACTGAGGAGTCCCTTTTAGCTTTAACCTTAAAATATGGTTAGTATATATTAGAAATAACGTAGCAGCCAACTTCGATCCTTGTGGATCGATCGTTTTCATTTTGCTTTTTGTTTTATTTATTTACACAAATTGCTTCCTATTTGTTAAAAAACGTTGAAAAATTGTGAGCCCATTTCCGTTCAAACCCAATTCCGTCAATTTTGTCAACAATATTTGTAAAGGGTGTTTTTTTTAGAAGTGTGGTTTTCAATCTGGCAATACTTTTCTCGGAGTTGGTCTTTTTGACAGCTATCACTTGATATATGCTCATTTTGGTTTGCCATTTCATAATGAATGGATGTTATTCCTGTACTATTCATGCTAAATCTGGAGTACCGCAAGGGAGTGATCTAGTTTCCATACTATTTAACATTTTCAATAATGATGTTGCTTAAGCTTTTAAGTGTTTTGCAGTGTTTTGCTATATGCCGATGACTTGAAGATGTCCGCAGCAATACAGAAGTTATCCAACTACACCAAATTTCAAAATGACATCAATTCCTTCATGTAATGGTGTATCACCAACGGAATGAAGTTGAATTTCTCCAAATACAAGCTCATAACATCCCGAAGTTTCTTACCGATTACATTTAATTAGAGTCATAATACTCTCAAGCATTCCCCAGGGTTCCCATAACTAAAGATCTTAGCGTATACTTTGACTACACACTTACCTTTACCCCCCCCCTAGGGACTGTGTCACTTCTAAAGCTAATTCGCTATTAGGACTCCTCGTAATGCGAAACTCCAAAGAATTTGTTGTTGCTTTCACACTTAAAACCACTTTCACTTCAGTGGTTAGATCTGTTCCTGAGTATACAAGCATTATCTGGCACCCAATCTACCATATTGATGTTAATCGAATCGAGAGAGTTAAGAAGAATTTTACCATATTCGCGCTCCGAGAAAGTGTCGCGTGCGACTCCCTACCATCATACGAAGAGAGATGCCAGTTACTCAATTTACATAAGCTTTCTATTAAGTAGATTCAACTTATCAAGCGTACTGTTTATTAAAGATGTACTTGATGGCAAAATTGATTCATGCCATCTCATGGCTCTAATTCCATTTCATGCTCCAGCAACACAACTAAGGGAAGGAACAACGTTTGTGCTACGTGAAAATTCATAGAACTAATTATGGTCACCATGATCCTATCTCTAGATGCCGTAATCTTTGTAATGATCTTAAAATTTTAAATTGCAATAGATCAAGCTTGATCATAAGATATCGTTTAAATTTTTAATTACCAAATTATGTATCTCAGTTTGTAAGTAAACTTGTAATCTGAAAGCGCACAGCCCAGTAGATGAAATTAAATTTAAGAAATAAAAAAAAATAAAAAATAAATATCAGCAGTGAATACCAACAACATTAGTCGAAATAACAATAATGTTTTCACAAAAATACACGTACACAAAAGTATACAAAATTTTTATAGACAATTGACTTAAACGCATAGATTTATCGACGCACAAAGAGAGAATAGACATATGCATACCTATGCACATACAACAGACTTACGATATAAGCGCTCTCTTTCTCTCTCTGTCACACACACACACACACACACACACACGGGCATATAGTAATAGTCATAGCTGAGAGAGATAGTAGTCGCATCAACACAGCAGAGCACAGCACAGCAAAGCAGAGCAGAGAACAGCTCAGCAAACCAGAGCAGAGAACAGCTCAGCAAAGCAGAGCAGAGAACAGCTCAGCATAGCAGAGCAGAGCACAGTACAGTCCATTTATTTACACACAGCATTGCACACAAGAAACGATTGAAGTAAATGTTCCTTTTAGCTAAAATGTAATTTCCTGCATTAACATATAAAAAGTTAATCGCACTAGGTAAAGGCGGCAACACAGACATACGTTTATATATATACTTATATATGCATATATGTCTATACCAAGTAGGTACATAATTTTCAGGAAACATGCACCAATGGATATCAACACAGGATAAAACACATTGTCGTCTCCATTGTCGTCAACGTTGCCGTCGCCATCATCGCAATGTCGCATGAAATTCTTTTGAAATTTTCTGGATTTTCCAAATGTTCTTTCCTGCGTGAATTTCCGTTGATTTTTTTTTCTTCACTTTTCTTCTGTCGCCAGTTCATTTCAAGCAGCATATCTCTGCCAATTCCTTCTGGTGCTGGTGGCACTCAGCACACTGCGGTTCAATGCTTTGCACTTGCTTCTTGCCGCTGATCCTTTTAATCGCTTAATAGAACATCACAATACGAGTACGAGTATATGGTACTACAATAAAATATTCTAAATTCGATTCGATTTTTATTCAGATGAATGTTTTCGTATTCTGTTCTCGTGGAGTAGTTAAATCACATTTTAATATAAGTACTTATATTGGTAATTCTCATCTTTTTGGCAATATGCATTTATTTCGTTTTGGTCGTGGGGTGGCGGGAGGGAGGGATTCTTTTTTAATAAAGGAACAGTTTACGGGTACTGGGGAATGGTGTAAGTTTATACGTTCTTCGACAAGGGCGTCGCGGGGAGAACTTAATCGCCATAACAGAGCATCATGATGTGGCAAATTCTTTATATTAAAGTATCCAAAAAAAAAGTTGGTATGCGGTTAATTTAGTCAAGTCGCATGTTTTATTTGCTAAAGAAGCAAATGCTTAACCTAGAGCAATGAATACCATTTGCAATGAGCCATATACTACAAGCAATATTGAATCTTTGCGGGAATTACTTATGCATGCCTATATTAAAACACAAAGGGTAGTGGTTTTACATATTTGAGAAACCTGCCTACTTTCTTTGGGCACACTCGAGTTTACAAGAAAACACCGTCCAAAGCATAACCTTGAAAAAAGGATAAAATCGAAAATCAGTTAATCAATTCAATGATTTAAGGCTGGTAAATGCATTTACAGGGGGGCCTGGGGCGTAGGACACAAGGTAAAGTTCGTGACAGTCGCAGGTGCGTCCATGGTCGATCCTTGCGCTTCTACGTTTCAAGTCGACACACAGCCTCCTCGTGGCGTCCCCCGGATAGCGATCTGACAACCGTCAGTGAGTTAACTAATGTGTGCGGCGGGCTTCTCCATGGCCTTGAATGAATGGTTGTGCGTCGGGCTTGGAACCCACCACGTTAAAATACCCACCAATGAATCCTCCAAATAAGCCTCGGATAATGAACCCCTCTAATGTTGACGACTCCCGCAAACGCCCAATGGACAACGATTTACGGATATGCACCTGGAATGTCCGAACCCTCTACAGGGAAGGTGCCTCTATCCAGCTGGTGGATGTCCTCCAAAAATATAGAGCTGACATCACCGCTATACAGGAAATGCGATGGACGGGACAGGGTTGCTCCAAAAGAGCATCATGTGATATCTACTACAGCTGTCATGCGTCGAGACATGAATTTGGTGTTGGATTTGTGGTTGGGAAGAGACTGCGTCATCTAGTCTCGAGGTTCACGGCCGTGAACGAGCGCCTAGCCACTATCCGCATCAAGGCAAAATTCTTCAACATCAGCCAAATTTGTGTCCATGCGAAAAGCTCGGTCTAGGACCTCCAGGGGCTGTTGTGCCATTTAAAGTAAAGTAAGAGAGTGATGGCACGGACAGATCGCACGGATGCGATTCAATGCATTGTAATAACGACACGTGGCTTGTGCCTAGATGAATAGATTTTAATGAGCAAATATCTATACTTTCGTAACTTCATTAACAATTTCGGAAACTCCATGAATGTGTACGTTATCCTTCTTTCTTCTAATGGCACAACAGCCCATGGAAGGCCTAGGCCGAGCTTTTCGCATTCACTCACGTTAAGCGTGTGAATGGAAGGGACCTACAGTTTAATGCCCAATCGGAACGACGAAGTGAAAAGCAATGGCAAACCTACTTTTTGATTTTGCCTGTGCCGAGATTCGAACCCCGGACACTCTGCGTAGCAGTCCAATGCACTACGACTACGCCACAGCGACCTGAATGTGCTAGTTATAATGTTATAAAACCCAGATGTGAAAAGGACTCGTTTATTACTTATATCTGCAAAGCGAGACTGATGGCGTAGCAATGATCAATCAACAATGTTTAAGTGAACAATGAAATCGGTTTTTTTTTTAAATGATAGGTGAGAGGAAGGAGGAGGGAGAATGAGAGAGTGAACGTGATCCCACAGGACACCGATAAGGAGATAGGTAGCCATTGTGGCAAGTGTTATGCCTTTACCGCAATGAACTTCATATGTTGATATGGTCACAAATTATATATGGTGAAAGCATCTAGAAAGAGCAACTTGTCACTTGATGTCCTATATTCATAACATAAGTTAAGTTTGATGAAAAATTATATGTCTAGCGTAGGCTGAGACAATGCCCAGCGTTGTCTATGCTGAAAGCATAAAGCACGGGTAGGCCAATGAAGTCATTATCAACATTTCTCGTTAACTACCAGCCTCTCAACTAATCTTGGCTAACGGGTACAAAAACTTAACTATCCAATATCTTTAACTACTATCGGTGGTCGAAGGGGTTGGGAGCTTGAGGATATCTATATCCTCCACGTTGCCGATATATACATATTTCAGCCATTATTATTGTTCTTCTTTAAGAGAACATATTTTTTTTTGACGAATCCAAAAACATTAAATCTAACCTTGGAGGTGCCAGCCAATGAATTGATGGAGGATTGTAGCTAATTGCTAGAGCAACCTATGGTATTGTATTTTTTGGTTAGATGGACTATATCTCGTATATTCTATGTATGTACATATATTCAGTTTAATTCCTTCTGGCTGAAAACGTAAGGCCTTTAGATCTTTGATATTCGGCACAAGCTTCGGCTCATAACAAATCAAATCATGTTGGTTGAGGGCATACGGTCTCATATCTACTTTAAGAGAATCGAAAACACAACTTTGAGATGGGGCTTCGGACAACTATCGATTACTATCGATTGATCGTACACATCGCTAAGTATCGATAGTTTCTAGTGTAAACGATATTACAGTGATTGTTAGTTTCAAGTATAGAGCACATGAGATCTGACATTGACGTCGATGCCTCTGCTGAAATAACGTCAACGTCTCTGCTCGGCGCTATGGAAGGGGAAATTACCGAGATTTATTGATGTTTATCGATAATTATGCAAAAAAAAAACGTGTCGAAGAAGCAGCCAAATGATTCGGCTTTCTTAGGCGGTGTAAAAAATATTTTACTTCGACTGGTCTCCGCATGATCCTATACCACCTATATACGTCCTAACTTGGAGTTTAATTCGCACCTATGGGCTGGAGCTTCACGAACGCAACTGGAGCTCCTGGACCGTATCCAACATCGAGCGATAAAGCTAATAGGAGACAGTAGAGTTTCCAGCTCTATCGACTCCTTGGAACATCGTCGAAACGTGTCTTGAGTGTGTTTGAAAAATACTATATTTGGAACACAGAACAGAACACGTAAAGCAACTGACATTCTGGAATAATTATATGGATTGTGAACATTTTATTGATTTTGTTGAGTTGCGATATTCTAACATTTTTTTCATTAATAAAGTCCGTCATATATTCGGAGCGCTTGTTTTTGCTCCCAAATTTTTCTTTCTTAATCGATCTCTATATATTATTGGTTAAGAAACTACAGATATTATGTTAAATTCGGTGTTCTATATTCTTAAAAATTAATTGAAAATAATGCAAAATTAAAGTTACATAGTGTACTCCCAAACACTTGCCTAATGATACCGATTCCTCGATTTCTCGTACTATGTTGGTGGTGCTCGAAAATGAACTACATATTCCTTTGCCAGATTGCATCCAACATGGAAATTTTAGATATTTATAAGGAATAATTGAAAATAAATGAGAAATAAATTGAGAATGCAGAATTAGCCTGCCCCTTAATACCAATTCAATGGTACCCATAATATGTCTTCTACTGTTGGAAAGTACAGGTTCCTTCACCTGACAAAATTAGTCCTAAATTGAGATGGGATATCTTAAGAATATAAAATTAATCTACTTTTCAATACCTGTCAAATGATGCCCTTTGAAGATGCCCAGTACTGTGTTGGAAGCATCCCAACTGCTCATTAGATTCCCCCACCGGACAAAATCCGAAACACATATCTTAGGCATTCAAACTTAAATTATGTAATCTTCATCAACTCTCCAACAATACATAGCACAGGTATACACTTATTAATTCTCACCCTGTAATCTTCATCAACTCTCCAACGATACATCACACAGGTATAGTCTGGTACTATTTGTAAAGTGTTTCAAATTGACCAGCAAAAAATTGTTAAAATCAATTATAAATTAATTTTAAATAGTTTGAGAGTCAGGCTAATATATGTAATTATCGAAACCTTTCCAATCATATAGTACATATGTCTAGCACTATTGATGAAGTATTGACACTTTACTTACTTACTTTTAATGGCACAACAGCCCATGGAGGGCCTAGGCCGAGCTTTTCGCATCCACTCATGTTGTGCGTGATATAATATTTGTACATGAATGGGACCTACAGTTTAATGCCGAATCCGAACGGCGAGGTAAAAAGCTTTTCATATTGCCTGCGAAGAGGTGGTGCCGTGTAGAAAAATTATTATTTCTACTTTTTTGTTTTTATTGTCCACTGTCCACCCAATTCCTCCACCGGACTGCATCAAATATGATTATACTTTGAAAAATAGTTTAAAATATTCTCAAATTAATGCTGGATATCTGGGGTAAGTTGAAGTAATTCACTAAATACCTGCCCAATGATACCTATGAGATATTTGGTGCTGTGAGAAACGTGTTCCAAGTGACTACCAGTTTCCTCCACCTCTCTCGATGCAACCAACATAGAAATTAGAAAAAAATTATTAAAAATACTCCTAATTAATGCTAGATAGTTTGCGAATGTAAAATCGATCAACTCCTCAATTTTTTTCCATTGACACGTTGACATGATATGTCAACCGTTACTTTAACGGTAGATGTTCTTCTGAGATGCTGAAGGAAGCTGATGCCGCCAGTTCGTGTGTTCAACAGAACTACACGGTCAGCAAACGGAACTCACGCCTTCTACGGAGACACGGTGTTCCACCGCAATACGCATTACAGAGAAAGTTGGTTCATCTGTCGTACCGCGCCGCGTACGACAGATGAACCAGCTCCCTGCAACAATTTTTTCCACTTATTATGACCCGTGCAAGTTTAAAGCAAACGTTCATAAACACTTCTCCCTCCTTTTTCCTCCCACCTATCAACCTCCCTTCCAATCATCACAATGCTCTTCATTTATAGGGGTACCGCCAGTGTGTTGATTATATTAAAAGAAAAAAAATATCGGTGACCATCAATAGACCGATATTTGGCCGATTTTAACCAGCTCCACTTTGAGGCTTTCCTTTTTATTTCTATATTTTTTTACTGCAGTTGTTCTCATGCGATAGAAGAACGATATCTTCAACTTTATTTCAACAGATTTAAGTTTCGAGGACATGGCCGCTGAGGCGTAGCAGTGTCCGGTGTTCAATTCTCGGCACATACAAAATAAGAAAAAATTAAAAAACATGGTACCACCACTTAACTAACAATGGCCTATGGAAAGTTTTTCATTTCGCCTTTCGGATTCGGCATTCAACTATACGCCCCTTCAATTCATGTTCAAATGTAACACGCACAACATGAGTGTATACGAAAAGGCCGGAGTAGGCCCTCCAGGGACTGTTGTGTCATTAAAAGAAAGAAAAATTATTATTATCGGACTTAAATATGTTTATTGTAATAGAAAAAAGGTTTAAATCTTTTCACAAATTCAAAACTAGAGGTGGAAGATATTTTAATTGAAATTCCGTTGTTGTGCTTTTGTTTGCACTCTTTAAAGTCAATATACTTTGTCGTATATTTCTAGAAGATATTCAATGGATTTAGTAATTGAATATGTTTAATTGTAGTTCTAGCCATACCAATTAAAATGTTGTAGTCTCTAAGTCTCTAAGTCTCTAAGTGCGTCATAAGTAAGTACTTACTTAAGTGAACTATACAAAAATACGAAATATTGAAGTGGATAGCACAAATACACTAACATGCACATATACACACACACAAACGCTTGTAGGTACATATATATATAAATGCCAATATCACAGCAGGCAAAAAATGGCGACAGCTGAGTAATATAAATAGCTTTGAGTTGCGCTGGCAACAGATATTGGCTATTCTACAACGAATACAAGGCAAGATATTAGTTTGCGACACATTGGCCCAAATATGAACGTACATACTATGTATGTAAATCAAATTATTGCATGTGCATTTAAGCTCACACGCACACACACACTCGTGAGTACTTTGCAATTACATGCGTGTGAAATGCGATGCATTTGCTCTTTCAGTTAAATTGACAATGATTGATATTCATTTCATTGGCAAGATTACGAAACTAAGTATGATGGTTATGATGGTTATGACTGGGCAGGAGAGATATACTTCCGACACACACACATATGCAAACATTTAATGAATATTTGTAAGTGAATTCAATTTTTCAATTTTCTTTTCCTTTCAAATTTCTTTTAATTATATTTATATATCCTACATATACATATGTACTTCTCGTATATACTGTACATGTGTGTATGAATGTGTGTATTTCTATAAGCTTAATCGAATGTGAACATTATCATTAAGATCATTACCAAAATAAAAAGCGGAGACCGCAAATAAGCTCAAGAAACTCAACGACTCCAAATGGCTTTGGCCAATTAGCAAAATGTAGTAATATCCTTGGAGACCAACCACAAAACTACTTAAGGAAATTGAATTTGAAATTCTTATGTCGAGCGCTAGTGGCAAAAGTTTCATATAACAGATAAACACATACTTACACACACTTACGTAAATACATGCTTATGCAAATATGTACCAGCGCATACTCATCTGCTAAAACCAACACACATACACACACACACACACCAAGTACATTCAAACATGTATGGGTTGAAATGCATGCGCATTTAAATACGCATTATTTTTCATTTGGCTTCACGTTCTTGAAGCGGAAATTGTGTGCAGCGCCTGAATTGAAATGCAGTAGCCGTGACAACATTAAGGCTTTAATAGGAACTGGTTATAGAAATAATTGCTTTTGGAGGTAGGATCTATGGTGGGAGAAAGATCACTGGACATCGTTTTAACTCATCAATATCTAAATATCATATTGGATCATTCATAAATGCAGGAGGGTATTGAAATCTGGATCGGCAAACTTTTGTGTGACGAATTATTTTATTTTGTTTGTAAAATGACAACAAACTTATTTCACTCACTCACTCACTCACTACTACAACTGATGATCGGTCTTGGCCGCCTCGATAAAACTTCGCCAGTCGCCTCTGCTGTGCGCGCGCTGACGTTCGTTGGTAAGGCCAAGTGAAGATACAGGTCTTTCTGTACTTGATCTTTGCATTGGAGATTAGAGCGTCCTCTTCTGCGTGTTTCTCCACCTTGTGTCGCATAAAACACCCTTTTAACCGCCGTTCAAGCTTTGCTTTAGGATGCCACTCCAGATCAAACTCAATTGTGCTTTGACTCATCTGGCTTTTATATGTTATCATCACTGGCTACTAGGCGGTGGACGTCCGACTGTTCAAGGCAATGTTTTGTTGTTCATATAACATGAAAATAGAAATTCTGCCAAGACGAAAGACTTTTAAGTTCTGTCTCAATCGTTTGAAGAAAAGAAAAGCCGAAATGTTTACCTCGATTCTCATACACAATAAAAGACTGTTTTTTTTTTTAAGTTTATGTATCAAGAAGCGGTGCCGACCCCGCCCCCCTCTGAAGTGAGAGAAATCTCTTTTAGTTCGCGATATTAATTACACTAGTTAATAAAATGAAAAAAAAGTAGATAATTGGAAACATTTATGTAAATTCACTAAAATCGCATTTCAAATTTATTTAAAAAAAAATACCACCATTTTTTGTTTTTTATTAAAGTAAATTTTAATTTAACAACAATAATTTTGGTTCTAGTGTTGGGTCCCTAGCTGAGCAGTAAATGGAAAGATGCATAAAAAATTTTTAATTTAATTTCTAAAAAAGAAGTTTTATATAAAATGAAATATCAATTTTGGGGAGTCTCCGGCGGCGCCTCACCCCTCCCGCCCCGAAAAAGTACAGCCTGGATATGTTTGTAAACGCAAAAATATTCCATAACATTTTCTACATCCGTTCTTACGACTGCGCGTCTGGGCAGCAGGAGGAGCAGCAGCGTGAAAATGAGAAAAGCGTTCAAGAGGTCATCAGAAAAGTTCCGCAACTCATTCACAAAATGTCGGTTAAGTAGTTTCAGAAATGACATTCTCACACACTCAAATATGTTTGTTACTTTAAGCGACGGGAGCAGCAGCAGCAGCAGCAGCAGCAACAGCAACGACAATCAGCTACTGTGGCAAAAAGCGGCAGCAACACAATGTTGCATGTATTTACTCCACCTACTACTCTTGAAAACATTCTTTGTTTTTATTTGGTATCACACGTACAGACACACACACACACATCACACCCACAAACACACCCACATCACACCCACACACACACACATACGCTCACAACCACACTCGCGAAATATTTCAAGTTGTTTGCTGTTTTTGTTGTCACTCTGGCTATTATGTTTCATTTTTTTCTTATTGCAGTTGCTGTTCTCGTTGCTCTGTTTTTGTTGTCCATTTACGCATGATTTCAATTGTACTTAGCTGTTGCTGCTGCTGCTGCTGCTGCTGCTGCTGCTGCTTCTGTTGCTCTTACTTTTGTTGGCTTTTAGCTTTTTTTCTGCTGCTGCTCGTGGTGCTGTCGCTGCCGCCATCACAAACATAAACAATATATTGCTTGAGGCACTTGTATTGTGTTGTGCGGAACAACAACAGAAACAACAACAGCATGAACAACAGCAACAACAATAGCAACAAGAACGAGCAATGAGCAATGAACAGCAAATAAGAATTTGCCGCCTGCTTTATGTAGTAAGTACTTGTGTATGTGTATGTGTATGTGTGTGTGTGTGTGTGTGTGCGTCGTATGTGTGTCACAACTTTAATGCCATTTGACATTTTGCCATCGAGCTTTGAGATTTTTGATTGTTATTTATTGTCTGTCATGGGGAGAACATGCAGGGGATTACATAATCACCTGTGCTGTGTAGCAGCATTCATGAGTTGCATTCTATGTGCCGGTTTATGGATGTGCGTGACTTGTTCTCTCTCTCTCTCTCTCTCTCTCTCTCTCTCTCTCTCTCTCTCTCTCTCTCTCTCTCTCTCTTTTAGTGTTGTTTTTGTTGTCGTTCATTTATGCAACATTCCAATTGCTCTCATTTACTTCAAAAATGTTTGACAATTGCTTCGGGAATGAATAACCTTTCATCTACCTTCATGCGTTTCTAGTTTAAGCTTCACTCAGATTGTAAATTATTTGCTTTTAACTTCTTCGTCTCGTCCCCAATCATCAGCACAAGTACAGAACCCAGCTACCCGCCAAGATTTGCGGCAATTGCTATGTCTCTTGTTGGCAATTTATTTTTTTTTGTTGAATGTAGCTTTGACTGGCGTCATTGTACGCCAGCAAGTATCCTCATTATGCCAATTAATTTGCTCATAATTGATGTGATTATGATATTTGTGTGTGTGTATGTATGTGTATAACTAGTTTTGCAACAATGGCATACTAACACAAACATAAAATCATATACATTGTCTGGATGTAGAAAGGCCTTACTACTCAAAATCAAATTGTTTGCAAATTCGAATGGACCGTCGACAATTTCATCACAATCTGCCGAAAACCGAATAGTGGAAAAAATGTTAGTTAGGTCCTTTCTACATTGAAGTAACGATATGTATCTGTGATTTGCATTTGTCGTTTTGTGTGTTTTACTTTGTTATTGTGCTTAGTCTTTTGGCCTTTTTGGCAATTAATTTTTGTGGTTTCATTTGCGTGGAGTTTGTTGTTGTTATAATTATTTGTTATTGTTGTTGCTTTCCGTATAATTAATTGCATCTTTTAAATGCAACTATATTATAATTGTGAAAGTGGTGCTTTAGTTGGCATTTGAAACTTAAATGTGTATGTAACTGCACTGAGAGAAAAGCATAGAGATAAAACTAAACTATTTGCTTTTTGACACTTTTCTTTTGAAACATGAAAAGAAAACGGAGGAAGAATGAAAAAAATATTTCAAATGGACAAATTTTTCGGGGGGAAAAAAATGTTTTTTCTCATGTCAAAAGCAGATACTTATATGATTTTATATTATATTCCAGTGGAAATTTCTGATATGTCTTATAAAACTTTTGGGAGATCTCAGAAAATATTTAAAGCCTAGCGGCATGACACTTTTGTAGAAGATAGTGCCAGAGATGTCGATGTTCACAGCTCGAATTATTTTCTCCAGCCTAAGGTTAAAGAAGTCGCACGATAGGGAGTCAGTATCTAACCTTGTCTGAAACCTCTTTTGGTATCAAATGGCGCGGAGAGGTCTGTCCCAATTTTCACTGCGCTGGTGGTGTCGGTCAGTCGGTCAGTGTCAAGTCGAATTAGTTTTGTAGGGATATCAAAATCAGACATTGCGTCATCAATGGATCACTAGCCTAATCGTGCTGTCGAAGGCGGCAGCGGCTTTATAATCGACAAATAGATGATGGATGTCGATCTGTTTTTCTCGGGTCTTTTCCAGGATTTGGCGTAGTGTGAATATCTGGTCGATGGTGGATTTACCAGGCCTGAAGCCACACTGCTCAGGTACAATCAGTTTGTTGCCGATGGGCTTCAGTCTTTCGCACAGTACGCTCGATAGAAGCTGACCATATATGCAATGTTAAGAAGGCTTATCCCGCGGTAGTTGGCGCAGATCGTGGAATCACCTTTCTTTTGGATTGGGCAGAGTACGCTGAGATTCCAATCACTTGGCATGCTTTCATCTGACCATATTCTGCATAGAAGCAAGCTCTTGCATGCGTTTTTTGAGCTAAACAACTCAGCAGGCAGGCCATCTGCACCTGCAGCCTTATTGTTTTTCAGCCGAGTGGTGGCTGTTAAGACCTCCTCATAGTCGGGCGGCGGTATTTCAACGCCGTCAATGATTGGGTTTTCCGGAGTAGATTTCGCAATGGCGGGATTATTGCCGTCATCGTGCTGCATCACCTCTTGGCAGGCAATGGCAAACCTACAAGAGTAAAAATTGCCAATGAAAAGCCTTTCACTTTGCCGTTCTGATTGGGCATAAAACTGTAGGCCCCTTCCATTCGTGTACAAATATTACATAACACGCGCCACATGAGTGGTTGCGAAAAGCTCGGCCTAGGCCCTACATGTGTTGTTGTGCCATTAAGATAAAGAAAGATATTATCATGGGCAGTAATTTTTCTCAAGCATCAAATTCTATTAAGACATTTGTCTGAACGTAAAAATGAGAATTTGCAATTCTGTTGAAATTTGCCTATTTGCTCATAGTTTCCTTTTTTTTTTAGAAAAGTTTAACCAACTGTAGTTCTTAAAAAGGTCGTAAAGGTCTATATCTGATCCTATCCTATAAATATACCATTTCAAGCAAAAAATAATTAAATTTACTAGTTTGCTAGATTTGTAAAACTATCTTTCAAAAGAGCCTGATAACTTTTGGTCAGGTACAATTGCAAAGGTAGCATATGTAGAAATAATAAAATACTTAGTGATTGCTTGTGGGAGAGTTTAAAAATTAATTTCTGAATAATTTTCATAGTTGCAGACCAAAAAATTTTCAAAATGGGTTAATATTAAATTTATTTCTTTTGAAATGAAACTTCCTACTCTCTTTGTAAAAACGGAAATGCTATGCATAATTTCATGGAATCCTAAAAGTATGCACAAGTTTTTCGTTGTAATTTAATGCAATCGCCATGGTTGCTATGTAGTTTTTTTTTTTTACCAGACTTTGCTCTATTCACACAGTACAAAAACTAATCAAGTTAATTTCTTGTTCACGTATGTTGTCATCTATGATTTTCATCTACAAAGATTTATGGGCGTAACTCTAAAAAAAATTTTGGTAGTTGCGATGGGTTTCATTTCACCCACTTCATAAACTCTCACTATAATTTTTTTTTTCACACTAATCAAAGTCTAGTGCGATTTATTTAATATAATTTTTAATACCATTCTTTATTTAATGTAGCTTTTAAAATGAATCGAATTCGATTTATGTACCACAAGTTTAGGTAATTTTTCGCTCAGTGTACGTAAATACTTATATATTGATTTCTTAGTTGATAGAGAGAGATAGGCGTGCTGCTTATCTGTGTGCATTCATCTTGCAAGCTGGTTGGCATGCAACATAGATAAATATTGAAAGTCATTTAGTGAGATGTAGATATGTTCAAGGCATGTACATAAGTACATATGTACTAGTATGTCAATTTTCGGACATAAATTGAAATGTATTTTTCGGTATATATATGGTGCATATGGAATTTTCCGAGAACTTTGAATTATTCATAATTTAAAATTAATTAATATAAATTAAGCCATTTTGAATACATTAAATAGACGCTTTTAAAAAATTTTAAAATTTTCAATTTAAGAAGATGACAAGCTCCAACTTGTATACCAAAAACATTTTGCAGTGTAATGATTAGAAAGAAAAAAAATTAGAGGGTTTAAGAGCTCACAGATGAAGTGTAACTTATTTCAACCAATTTGTTTCACTTCTGTACTTACTTACTTACTTAACTGGTACTACAATCGATGGTCGGTCTTGGCCGCCTCTACAAAGCTTCGCCAGTCGCCTCTGCTATGCGCGCACTGGCGCCCGTTGATAAGGCAAAGCGCAATCAGGTTGCCCTGCACTTGGTCTTTCCAACGGAGATTAAGACGTCCGCTTCTGCGTGTTCCTCCACCGTGGTTCGAATAAAACACCCTTCTAGCCGGAGTGCTTTCTTCCATTCGCTCAACATGACCCAGCCAGCGAAGCCGCTGGAGTTTTATACGCTTGACTATGTCAGTGTCGGCGTACAGCTCATACAGCTCATCGTTCCATCTTATTCGATACACGTCGTCCACGCAAACTGGACCGTAGATCTTACGGAGTATCTTCCTCTCGAATGTTCCTAACAGCCTCTCATCATTGATGGTCAATGTCCACGTCTCGGCGCCATACATTAGGACGGGAAGGATGAGGGACTTATAGAGCGTTATTTTCGTCGGTCTCGAGAGGGCTCTACTTCTCAATTGCCTACTGAGCCTGTAGTAACTCCTGTTAGCAAGAGTTAGTCTCCGCTTGGTCTCAAGGCTGACACTTCTGTACATTAAATCTATATTTCCTGATGTCCTGTTATTTCGATGTTCTTTCTATTTGACTCAATGCAACGAAAAAATGTAAAAGCAGCTAGTACTAATTGTCTACGCAAAATTCTCACACGAAATTCCTTTTGTTCCTTTTAAATATGAGAGTGAGTATCATAGACTATACATATAGCCAGATAGTGAGAGCCGGTATTGTGATCAAACTTTCTTCGTAGTAAGTATATGGAAAAGTTTGTTGTATAGGGATCAGGCCCATGCAGTACAAGCAGAGACGTCGGCTCTCTCAATGTCACCTAATGTGGAGGTATGTGTACACGCGGTCGACTGCGAACAATCGGGTAATTTTCATATTAGCGAGCAACTTAAGTTGCCTTAAGAGCAACTTACTGTTATTGTTAGTCGTGTTGTTTTTGCGAAAAATTCCTTTAGTGCAAATACATACATAAGAGAGAGTCACAGGGAGAGAGAGTACTGTTCGTTTGTTTACTCATTCTTTTGTTTGCGTCGTTTCACTCCCCACTCGCCACCACTCTATGTATTAGAGCGTAACAATTCGATTTCATTCCTCAATAAAGAAAATGTTTGGTGTGTGTATAGAAAGTCAAACAAAATAATATAATTCGTTACATAAGAAATGGTTGTCGATACAGATTTTAGTACCCTTAGATAAGAATTTTCACTTCAAAAACGATATCTGACACTGCACACAAACTCTAGTTCAGAATTGCTGAGTACTGATTCTGAGTATAATAACAAATACAAGTATGTATACATATATAGTAGGTATAACAGTGTTGTACGAGTACGTCTGATTGAATAATACCCGTTCAGTGAAAATATTTGGTATTCTTGTAATAATAATTCTCGGTTACAATTTCAAATTATGAGTAGCTTTTATGGATGTTTAAAATACAAGGAAGTACCGCTAAGATTACTGATGAAGAACCTGTGATATATACATTGTTTCATTTCCGTGGGGTATGTTAAGTCTCTTGTCTATAGGGACAAGCCAAACACGATTTAAGCTTTGGAAGCCAACATTGAACGCCTTATTGCGTCATTGGTGAGATTCCGGCCGAAATTTGTGAAAAAGTGTGCCAAAATTGGACGATCAGAATGGACCACTTAAACCGTAGCCGCGGGCAACATTTAAGTGAAATTATCTTTAAAAAGTAAAAAAATTAACAATATCAACTTGCCAAATTCGGAAATAATTATCCAAACTAAAAAGTATAACTAAAATTTTTACAGAAATAGAGTTCTTATTTTCTTACAAATACACTGTTTTCATCAGAAATAGACAACCTTGATAGTTTAGTGGGAAGCGCACTACACTCTCAACCCCGAGGTTTCGTGTTCGATTTCTATCATGGTCTGGTGGTTAATACTCATTTATAACCTTCTGACATTCCTGCCGCGAATGTTCATGACTTAAGGTTTCATGTCTGATATCTTCGTAAATGTATGTATATGTTTAAGAACATATGTAAGACTTAAAATTGGTCATCATTGTTAGGAAAAAAAAAGGTTTTCTATAACCAGCAAACTCTAGCAACTGAATTGTATCTGACAATGTAAGGACCTTAGTGTCCGACCGAATCGGATTTTTTGGACGAAGCCAGAGCCGAACTATGGGAATTTGTTTCTAAACTTCGATTGAAACCGAAGTCGAAGCCGAAGATTTGAAAAATAAATATAAGTAACAAAACTTACTTTACTTTACTTTTAATGGCACAACAGCCCATGGAGGGCCTAGGCCGAGCTTTTCTAATTCACTCATGTTGTGCATGTTATATTTGTACATGAATGGAAGGGATCTACAGTTTAATGCCGAATCCGAACGGCAAAGTGAAAAGCTTTTCATAGCAATTTTTACTCTTGTAGGTTTGCCGTTGCCTGCCAAGAGGTGGAAAAATTATTTTTTTTACTTTTTTTTTATTTTTTTTTATTTTGCCTGTGCCGAGATTCGAACCCCGGACACTCTGCGTAGCAGTCCAACGCATTATCACTACGCCACAGCGACCCCAAGTAACAAAACTAAAAATTTTAAAGTCAATTCCTTATTTCACTAAAACATATATAAACGATAATTGAAAAAAATTTTATGCATCAATGGGACCGCCTACAGAAGTTTACTTCTTCAGAATGTTTGCGTTTAAATTTCTAACGAGTTTTGTTTGAAATGTCAAATTTTTGCATTAAATGTCAAAATTGACGAGAAACTGATGGGTAGCGCCCTCTATGTATGAAAATATGAGGATACATTTGTGTATACACTTCATTTTTCACATGCTATTTTTTATAGAGGGCGCTGCCCGTCATATTCGTGACAATTTTCGCTGCGACGATCATCTTTTACCCACGGCGTAAATATATATATAAAAAACGATTCTAAAAAAGTAAACTTTTTAAAACAAGTTGAAAAAATTTTATATTTTATGTCAGAAGTTTGTACACATTTTCTCCTAAGCTGATTTTAACCCTGAACTTTAATTTATTTATAGTCGTAATAATATCTTTTTATTGCCAATAAGTGAGTAAAAGCAGTCAAATTTAACACAATCTTCGACTTCGGTTAATTATTTTGTCGATGCCCACACAAAAGAAGTAACATTTTAGGGCATATTTACTGCTTCAAAAGTAACCACTTACTTTCAGTTGAGTAGGGGCAACATAAAAGAAGAATACAAGGACAAGCTTAAAAACCACAAATGCTGCAACATTTATAATCGATAGAAATTATCAAAATTTTATGATACTAGCACAAGAAATGGTAAAAAAAAATTTAAAACAATAACGAATTCAATAATGATAATTGCAATGATTTTAAGCCTTTTCCGCCAACAACAACAGCAACAGCTGCAGCAACAATATGAGCACAAATAAAACGAAACCACAAAAAGTCAACCCAATTTGCGGCATGACAAGCAACTACCGCAACATCAAAAATATGACAATATGACAGGAGGAAAAAGTCAAGAGGAGTAGAAAGGAAGTGGGAAGTGGGAAGTGGAGGAAACAGGAGAAGGAGAAGCTGAATCCGAAACAAAAGCAAGCAATTCAGCATAATCAGAAGCAGAAAGATAAGATGAACGACGAAGATTCTCTATAGAAATTCACAAACCCTGCAAGTGAGAGTGAAATTAATATTTTAAATTATGGTAGGACAACATCGAATGAATTCAGCAATTTCGATCGATGTGTAAGAAAAATTGTGCAAAATTGTCAAGTGCGAAATATGAAATGAGCAAGGGAGAAGTTCATTTATGTCCAAATGAAAGGAAGAAGGCTGCCAGGTGGCTACAACAATGACATCAATACAAAATGAGAAATTTAAGGAAATATTTCGTAGATGAATACGGGAAAATGAAACGAGAGCATGTGAAATTGTAAGCCTTAAATGCAATGACACTCCAGACCGAAAACAAAAGAAAAATAATGAAAATTACATTCCCACATAAGTATAAAGCGGCAGATATCGACTGGTTCAATTCGAGCATACACGATCGACGAACTGACAACAGCATCAGCATCAGCAACAGCAACAGTAACAGTAACAGCAACAGTCGTTTCCCCCACAGTAATGACACTTGTGCATTTATGGTAATGAAGAAAAACCGCATGCCAATACTCACACACAGGCACACATACACACACACACCTATGAATACACTTTCGTTCTGTATGAATGTGTGTGTTATTCAGCACAATACACGCGCTGGCTGGCTGCCTGCCGCAACAATATCGAAAACCTACAAAATGCCACAACTACAACTTACGTGTTGCTCGTACATACTATGGCATGTATGCAAATGTGTCACCTCCGATTAATGCAACAATGTCATAAATGCGATGCTTGTACTTCGTTCGCACAGTGTACTACACTTTTTGAATATTTTCGTAAATTTTGTGGTAAATTGGAGTACTCGTATTGGATCAATAGGGCGACATGGCCAGACGAGGTAGATGGGAAGACTACGAAAATCTCCGTTGCATACATAGTTGGGGTATTCACAAGTTGTCGTATTCAGTGTCGTCTCCTCTCAATTGTCGTCAATTCTCTCATTTTGCAATTAAAATTTTGCAACATTATATCAAAACGATATGATACGATATGATACGGCACCTTGAGAATCATCTAAGTATGTTCGTATGTAGTTTTATAATGCTCAGTGTGTTTTATATTTTGAAACTTACCATACTTATACGCCGGGGTTAAAAGATGATCGTCGCAGCGAAAATTGTCAACGGATATGATGGGCAGCGCCCTCTATCAATCTCGTGGTTTAATTAACCGGGGAGTGCAATAACCGAGAAAATTTAGTACATTTTGAAGTCAAAACTTATTATTTTTGGGTAAATTAAGCAGGAAATGCATTTAAGGGTTATTCAATTAACCAGAGATAACTGTTAATTTCAACATCAAGTTTGCTAAGATCAACTTTCCATTTCAAATGGCATACATAGATTTAGATTTACTATTAATGTTTGTTTATTTACAAAACTACCTCCCAAAAACGCATGTCTATTTGCCGGTCGTTTGAGCAAGGTAAGACTGAATCCATCTAAATTATATACTACTGTGGGCAAAAAGTAGTAAGACTTTTTAATTTAAATTTCGCGCGGAAACCCATTCATCAAAATATTATTTTTTTAAGGTTGGTATGACTGTCGGTGACTGTCATCTGTGCCAAATGTCACATCAAAATAATCATTAGTGTTTAGTATACGCTTGTCTTTCTGAAGTACAAAAAGTGCATTCGGCGATTTTCACAATGAGTGAAATTATTCAACAAAGGAACTTCCATTAAATTTTGTGTGCGGAATCAAATTTCTGGTGCCGAAACGTTCAGAATGTTGCAAAAGGCCTAAGGCCTTCGGTGATAATTGTATGTCGCGAGCAAGAGTAAGTGTTTTTGATTGGTACAAATTGTTCAAAGATGGTCGAGAACGCTGAACGTTGACGACGAACCACGTCCAGGACGGCCATCAACGTCAACTGATGATCAACACGTCAATAAAATCAAGGAATTGGTGCTCGAGAATCGACGATTAACAGTCAGAGTCAGAGACCTTACTGGCATCGTTGGAATATCGGAAGGATCAGTGAAAACCATTTTAAAACATCATTTGGGCCTAAGAAGAGTGAATGCACGATTGGTTCCAAAATCACACTCACACTGCATTGGTTTTACGAGACCAGTTTGCAAAAAATTCGACTGATATCGTTCCGCAACCACCCTATTCGCCTGACTTAGCACCGTGTGACTTTTGGCTATTTTCTAAACTCAAAAAACCGCTTCGTGGACACCGTTACCGTTTTGAGTCAATTGAAGACATTAAACATGAATCGCTAAGCGCATTGAAGGCTATTCCTGAAATTGACTTTAACAACTGTTTCGAGAATTGGAAAAAACGTTGGCACAAGTGTATTGGGGCCGTGGGGGATTACTTTGAAGGGGACGAAATAGATTTGAAAGAATGAATAAAAAAATTTGAAATTATGAACAAAGTCTTACTAACTTTTGCCCACAGTAGTATGTAAGACCAATATTAAAGCTGGGACATGTAAAACGGCTGACCAGTGAAGAAAATAATTTATAAATATTTTTTTTTTTTTATCGTTTTTCAAAGTTTCTGTGGGAAAAATGTGAATTATTAAAATAGAAAACTAGAAAGTAAACTGTGTTTGATTATTTTTTTGTAAAATAAAGGGTCTTTCAATAGGACAATTTAGTACATATTTAAATACAAGCGAACCCTTAATTTTTTTTTTATCTGGCAATATGGCAAACCTTACTCAAGGTTTACATTCGTATCATGGTGAAGTTCACGAACGAGTAAAGTTTGGAAATTATTAAAAATAACTACCGAAATCGGTAGTCGGTGGACGCAACTTTAAAAGCGATTACTACAATTTTCGTTCATAATAATATTCCCACAGACAAGCTGTACGTGCTATAGTGGATAAGTGTAATGGATTTATTTTTTTTTTTTTCGTTTTTATACTTAACTCAAGTGCCTTTGATATTTTTGTGAAAGATAAATTATAAATATGGTAACACTATATGACTTATCGAATTTCGGACTGATTTCCACCGAATTGTAAAAAAAAAGAACACACTTCATCCAATACGAACGGAAACGGCATGCATTCGGTCATTTTGATCACGACCAACGCGCAAAGAAGTACAGAAATTTAATAGTTTCTAAAATTTATAAAAATTAATACTCAACTTTAACTCGTTTTCGTAGAACAACAAACAATTGTTCAAAACTGTTCAAACTGAATCTTCAGTATAAGATTCACAAAGAAGAATCAATAATTTTAACAATATTGTCTTCTGGAGGAGCGTTAGCGAGTAGCCCTTTATAGGATAAGGTAACTAGTTAATTTTTATAAGCAATCATTTCGTTAATTAAATATTCACTCCAGACTTTCCTTATTTTTACGTCGCTCAAGCAGCGCATCGATTCGCATATATACTTCACGCATCACATTTTTATGGATTTAACCTTGATACTTGGACACAGTGGATATAAACAGTTATACTACTGTGGGCAAAAGTTAGTAAGACTTTGTTCATAATTTCAAATTTTTTTATTCATTCTTCCAAATCTATTTCGTCCCCTTCAAAGTAATCCCCCCCGGCCCCAATACACTTGTGCCAACGTTTTTGTTTTTTCCAATTCTCGAAACAGTTGTTAAAGTCAATTTCCGGAATAGCCTTCAATGCGCTTAGCGATTCATGTTTAATGTCTTCAATTGACTCAAAACGGTAACGGGGTCCACGAAGCGGTTTTTTGAGTTTAGAAAATAGCCAAAAGTCACACGGTGCTAAGTCAGGTGAATAGGGTGATTGGGTGGTTGCGGAACGATATCAGTCGAATTTTTGGCAAAATGGTCTCGTAAAACCAATGCAGTGTGAGTGTGATTTTGGAACCAATCGTGCATTCACTCTTCTTAGGCCCAAATGATGTTTTAAAATGGTTTTCACTGATCCTTCCGATATTCCAACGATGCCAGTAAGGTCTCTGTTAATGACTGTTAATCGTCGATTCTCGATTCTCGAGCACCAATTCCTTGATTTTATTGACGTGTTGATCATCAGTTGATGTTGATGGCCGTCCTGGACGTGGTTCGTCGTCAACGCGTTCTCCACCATCTTTGAACAATTTGTACCAATCAAAAACACTTGCTCGCGACATACAATTATCACCGAAGGCCTTTTGCAACATTCTGAACGTTTCGGCACCAGAAATTTGATTTCGCACACAAAATTTAATGGAACTTCTTTGTTGAATAATTTCACTCATTGTGAAAATCGCCGAATGCACTTTTTGTACTTCAGAAAGACAAGCGTATACTAAACACTAATGCTTATTTTGATGTGACATTTGGCACAGATGACAGTCACCGACAGTCATACCAACCTTAAAAAAATAATATTTTGATGAAGGGCTTCCGCGCGAAATTTAAATTAAAAAGTCTTACTACTTTTTGCCCACAGTAGTACACCAGAAAAGGCACATTCTAAGCAGAAAAACCTAACCTATTTAATTTGTAGCCAATCTAAATTTTCTTATTACCAGTTAACTATTGTTTTTGTAAAGTAGTATTCAGAACCATAATAGTATCTAAATAATTTGAGAATATAACTAAATTTGGAAAAAGTGTAGAAATTCAATTTCCTATAATTTAAAACAATTATTAAATCTTACAACTATTAATGATATCAAATCAAAACCCGCAAAACACAAGACGACCACATCATTGCCTAACTTGTTTGCGCAAACAACGGGGGATAACGCTCATGTCAGTTCAATTGTGTTTTGATTTGTATATTATATTGTATACTATATATTATATTATCGAGTTGATCAATTGTTTTAAATCATTTAGCTACACTAAATTCACGTACTAATTAACAAAGTAGAATACCACTATTTTTATTCTTAATACTACTATTTTTTTTATCGACTTAATACATTTACAATTTAAAATCAAAACAAACAAAGAGTTGAAAGTACTCTATAATTTCATGAAAATTAAACATGAAACCATGATCAGAAACGAGAGAAAGCGAGATGCAAAAATAGTGAATATTAGTCTCTCTCACGTTTCGTCACTGGGAAAATGTCCTAATGTATGGCGCAGAGACGTGGACATTGACCATCAATGATGAGAGGCTGTTAGGAACATTCGAGAGGAAGATACTCCGTAAGATCTACGGTCCAGTATGCGTGGACGACGTGTATCGAATAAGATGGAACGATGAGCTGTATGAGCTGTACGCCGACACTGACATAGTCAAGCGTATAAAACTCCAGCGGCTTCGCTGGCTGGGTCATGTTGACCGAATGGAAGAAAGCACTCCGACTAGAAGGGTGTTTTATTCGAACCACGGTGGAGAAACGCGCAGAAGACGACGTCCTAATCTCCGTTGGAAAGACCAAGTGCAGGGCAACCTGACTGCACTTGGCCTTATCAACGGGCGCCAGTGCGCGCATAGCAGAGCCGACTGGCGAAAGCGTTGTAGAGGCGGCCAAGACCGATCACCGGTTGTAGTGCCAGTTAAATAAGTAGGCAAGTAAAATATTAAGTACAATGTTACAAAATTGTGAATTTAACTTATACAAAAATTATACGATTACATCCAAACATTGGAGATAAAGTAAAGGATGTGGTTTGTTTTTGTGGTACATGTTTCAACATGTTCAAAATTTATTAAAAAAAATTAATAAAAAAAATTTTTTTTTGTTATACTATTGTTTTAAAAAAAATATTTGACTATTATGTAAGAAATAAATAATAAAAAATTATACTTACTTACTTAGCTGGCGCTACAACCGATGATCGGTCTTGGCCGCCTCCACAAAGCTCCGCCAGTCACTTCTGCTATGCGCGCGCTGGCGCCAGTTGATAAGGCCAAGTGCAGTCAGGTTGCCCTGCACCTGGTCTTTCTGTGTTTTAATTAAATACAAAATTGTTATTTATGCCCCTATTGACAAACCCTTTACTATAGGTACTAAGCATAACAAGTTCTAGTAGCTGTTGAAAATGGCTTCGTGAGATGTAGTGGAGAAATAATGGTAAACTTGGTTCTCAAGAAGAAACGTACTCGTTTAAATCCTAACCACATTTACAAATTTAGTTCAAATCATATCCTGTTTTTTTTTTTTTGGTTTTTTGTCAGTGCTTGTGTCTGTATGCGTGCGCCATATTGATGTGCCTAAATCAACTTTCATTTTTTTGATTACTATTACCGCCATTCATACTCGAATGTTTGTATATCTAAATGTGTATATTTCTCTGTATATGAATATGTGTGTGTGTGTGTTGTGTATGTGTATGTGTATGTGTGAGCACATATAGAAAATGTTCATCAGGAAGTACTTACCATTTAATACATGCACGCGCACGCTGGCAACATCTGCATTCGAGGGCGCACACGAATATTTCCCCGAATCGGCCAAATCTGCATTTTGTATGAGGAGAAATGATGTTGTCACATCGCCTTTTTCGGTAATTACGGAAACGCCGCCTCTTGATGAATCATAATTAATGACCTGCAACAACGAAAACAATGGAAATGTGAATGTATTTTCACTATTACAATAATTCCTATAGTACATATGCATGTAATAATAAGTATGTAGCCGAATACATACATACATACATACATATTTACACACACATACATACATACATGCATTAATACATTCGTACGTACTTTTTTACGTATGTTTGTAACAACAATGTGAAAACATTAAACGAAATTTTGTTTCATTTACATATATGCAGAAATAATTTTCACTTGTTGTTGTGTTTCTTGTTTTTTGTTTTTGTTATTTTTTTTCGCTTGAGTGTGTTACAATAATTTTCGATGCTATTCCCTATGTTTGTTGGAACAGCCTGCGTTGCTGAGTGTTTATGTGTGGGTGAGTTTGCAATATACATACATGAGTTTATATATGCGTGTGCATGTTTGTGTGTGTGCATGTGTGTGTGTGTGTGTGGGCCTTTTGGCCTTAAAGGAAGGGCGAAAGCAGTCACTGAACGTGCGCGGAAGGCATGTCGTCGAGCGTGTGTGAGCTCGTGATCATCATGTCATACTTGCAGGCATTGAAAAGTTGATGCTGCTCTCAAGCAAATGCGAAAGTTTTAATTTGAAATGTTTAAATATACATGTAAGTATGTACTTATGTACATACATCAGTATAAACATTCATACATATGTACGAGTATTTATGGCACAGTAAATGTAAGTAATTCGTACTCGTCATTAGGTACGACCATGCGTTGTTGAAAAAGTAAGAACAGTGCAATGTTTGTGCTAAAAGCATTTCATTTATAAAAACACAAATTAAAATGTGGTATTTCATTCGAAATGACGTTACGAATTAGCCCTGAACACATTGACAGTTATCGCTCGGCCCTTGGTTAGTATTCATAAGCCAACCGCTGGCTGCAAAAATTAAGCTTTTAATTTAACTATCTTCGAAGATAACTAAGCTTACCATAAAATCTAAAATAATACGCTGCTTAAAATATAATTGAAATTTTCTTTCCAAAAAACGCCCAGCATCAGCGTTGTAGGAAAAATGTTACTTTTGATGTAAAAAATTTACTGAAATGACAAGGTAAGGAGATGATGGTTAGCGGTTTTAACTGATTTGCGAATGCTACACTAAATCTTCTTCTTCAAAAAAAACAAAAAAAAACCCATAGAGGGCCTAGGCTGAGCTTTTCGCATTCACTCATGTTGTGCGTGTTCATAAATTGAAGGGACCCAACAGTTTTATGCCGAATCCCAACGGCGAAGTGATAAGCTTTTCATCGGCAATTTTTACTCTTGTAGGTTTGCCATTGCCTGCCACGAAGTGGTGCTGTATTAAAAATAGTTGTTTATACTTTTTAATTTCTCCTGTGCCGACATTTGATCCCTGTGACACTGTGAGTGGCAGGCCAGCGCACTACCAGCAACGCCACGGCGACCACTAAATACTTACTTACTTACTTTTAATGGCACAATAGCCCATGGAGGGCCTAGGCCGAGCTTTTCCCAACCACTCATGTTGTGCGTGTTATATTCGTACATGAATGGAAGGGACCTACAGTTTAATGACGAATCCGACCACTAAATAGTTTCATTAAATCACTGCAGCATTTAGTTAACATAAAATCAACAATCAATGATAATCACTCAATGGAAATTAAATTCATAATGAATTCATTCAGGAAGGAAGTTCATGAAAATGAAACAAATTGTGTACAAACAATTGTTAAACGTCAAACAGTTTATGATAGAATCACTTATAATTTAATCTATAACTATGTACATATTTACAAATACTTTGTTACAACTATTATTGTTATTTTTATTCAAGGAAAACAAAAATAAATTAATATTATATTCTTTATATTAGTTTCGAGAATAGGAAAATTTCCTATCATTAGTATATATAAAATAAAACAAAATAACGGACAACAACAACTGAAAGACAGATAAAAGAAATAAACAAAAATATCAGGTTCAACTTTATCAGCGATTTACTTTAATATTAATAATAATAATAATAATAATAATCAGACGAAGTAGAAGAAGAAGAAGAAGAAATAGAAAACGAACGAGATTTTTGCCAGTGATATTTCATCATGCATATTTAACGACCCAGAGAAAGTAACACAACAACGGCCACTACGAACTCAAGACTTCAAAGATTGTTATGTACTGTCAACAACAAAAACAATAACTAAAATTATGTACAACAACAACAGCAGCAACGGCAAATACTGAATAGGAAGGAAACAAGCAACATTATCACATCATGTCGGTCATAATACACAAACACATAACAACTACAACTTCCAAAACTAATCTCAACTAATCGAAAAACATTTGCAAAAACAAAAGAAGCGGAAATGGCAAAAAAAAAAAAAAAAATTATATAACCAAAATAAACAGAAACAACAGTCGAAAAAAAAGAACCTGAGAATGAAATGGAAACTACATTGTCAGCGGTAGGGGGGGGAGTAAAAGGCTACAGTAGCGCAACAAAAATCAACAGCATCACTGATAGTCGCAGAGGAATCAGAATCGAAAACATTAAAACAATCGAAATGAAAAGTTAATACAAGCAAGCAATATTTGTAGGTATTTGGATATGGGAGTGGGTGTGTGGGTGTGGGTGCGTCTGTGTGAGTGTGTATGTGCTGTTTGTGCTCAGTGGGAGAAAAAGCGCTGCAGGAAGTTTTCTACAGTTTTGAAGGAGCCTAGAAGGATCTTTTGATCACGCTTTATTTATACCATAAAATTCAAATCAAATGTAGCTCCTAATATTCACGAGTACCTTATGCACCAGATATAAGGTGCAACACCTCTTTTATTTCTATTGTATCATATTTCAAGCTACATTGAATGACGATAAAGGCTAAATTCTTTAAAGTACTAATCAAGTTCATTTGTGTTGGAAAGCTCAGGATACAATGTTAATTTAGGAGTAGATGATCTTGTTGCTTTTTTAAGGGTTACCAATTGAAAGCGTTACCTTGTTCATCTTAAAAGCAGATATTCGTCTTTGCAAAATGACACTGACCAACACCACCAGCGCAGTGAAAATTGGGACAGACCTCTCCGCACCATTTGATACCAAAAGAGGTTTCAGACAAGTATCGTTCTTTAACCTTATTCTGGAGAAAATAATTCGAGCTGCGAACATCGACATCTCTGGCACTATCTTCTACAAGAGTGTCATGCTGCTAGCATACGCTGATGATATTGACATCATTGGCAAAAACGCTCGAGCAGTCAGTGCAGCATTCTCCAACCTGGAAAGGGAGTCTCGTCGTGTGGGTCTAGTGGTGAACGAGGGCAAAACGAAATACCTTGTGTCAACAAACAAAGAGTCACGGCGTCTTGGACAAAATGTCACTGTTGACAACTACACTTTTGAAGTCGTCAAGGATTTCGTTTATTTAGGATCCAGCATAAACACCAACAATAATGTCAGCCTTGAGATCAAGCGGAGACTAACTCTTGCCAACAGGTGTTACTACGGGCTCAGTAGGCAATTGAGAAGTAGAGCCCTCTCTCGACCGACGAAAATAACGCTCTATAAGTCCCTCATCCTTCCCGTCCTAATGTATGGCGCAGAGATGTGGACATTGACCATCAATGATGAGAGGCTGTTAGGAGCGTTCGAGAGGAAGATACTCCGTAAGATCTACGGTCCAGTATGCGTGGACGACGTTTATCGAATAAGATGGAACGATGAGCTGTATGAGCTGTACGCCGACACTGACATAGTCAAGCGTATAAAACTCCAGCGGCTTCGCTGGCTGGGTCATGTTGAGCGAATGGAAGAAAGCGCTCCACGTTCCGCCTAGAAGGGTGTTTTATTCGAACCACGGTGAAGGAATACGCAGAAGGGGACGTCCTAATCTCCGTTGGAAAGACCAGGTGCAGGGCAACCTGACTGCACTTGGCCTTATCAACTGGCGCCAGCGCGCGCATAGCAGAAGTGACTGGCGGAGCTTTGTGGAGGCGGCCAAGACCGATCATCGGTTGTAGCGCCAGCTAAGTAAGTAAGTAAGTAAGTAAGTATGAGGAATAATTAAATTCGTCTCTGATCTGGTTTCTACTCGCTCAACAGTTGATGTTATTTCAATAATTACCGCAATGGACGGGCACCTACATAGTATAGGGTATATGGTAAGCTCTAGACTCAACTATTTTCTAATATTGTAGTTTTTTTTTAGACAATCAATATACAAGGGATATCCATCGATTCGGAAATTCAAGTAGATAGAAAGTAGACTTTGCTGAGAATCAAGCATGGGTCCTCAGCGATAAAAGTACATCACGCTGCCATTTGATGCTGATTTATTTATAATAAAATAAATTCAGATATTTTTGAGGTGGTTGAAGTTACAACCAAAGAACGTCAGTGTTTTAACCCTTTGAATGTTGACGACCTCGATTGTCTACTGGCTAGAGCAGATGACTTTTACTCAGGAACTTGAAGGGGGTTCGATTCTCCTCTTGGTATCGTAATTCCCATACCGATATAAAGTGAATGAGAATTATAAGAAAGTTTACAAGTAAACCACTTTGCAGGCAATGGCCAAAACCATTAAGTGATAACAAATTGCATACCCACCGTTCCGCCTACCCACCGGAAGCGGCGATAAATTGTACGTCCAACCATTTAGTATCTCAATGGGTCGTTCTGGATAAGGGTGTCCTGTGGACAGGCATCCAATCACGCAACCAAACCTTCCTTTGGTAATCAACCTTAAAACGCTGAGGATTTTGTGAATTCTTTAATATAAAATTTTTGGTCATTCAGTTCATTTATACCAACAGCTGATGAGTTCAGAATATGCTGAAAAGATGAGCGATAACCACATTTTGACATCAATGTTCAATAATTTATAAAATAAAAGCCCCAAAAAAGTATTACAATCAAATTACAAAGGTATATCATTTCGACTTTAGCAAGATCTTGTAAGGCTTTGGTACTACATTGTACATACATTGTACCACATTGTACATACATACATACATACGTACATACATAAGTATGTTAGTATGTATTTTCCTTTATTGATGTACACTAGCAGTTTTTTATAACTGTTCTAAAAATTTGATCAGCTGGAAGAGTAAAAATCTTAGGTTCTTCTTCTTTAATGGCACAACAGCCCGTGAAGGCTGTTGTGGAAATGGAACGCATTCCTGACAGTATATTCTTACCCTTTACTTCAGAGCGATATTTTTGAAGTGAAACTTCTTATGGGAGGGTACTGAAATCTGGATCGACAACATTTTGTGCATCTATCACTTACTTACCTTTAATGGCACAACAGCCCATGGAGGGCCTACGACGAGCTTTTCGCATCCACTCATGTTGTGCGTGTTATATTTGTACATGAATGGGAGGGACCTATAGTTTAATGCCAAATCCGAACGGCGAAGTGAAAAGCGTTTCATATCAATTTTATTCTTGTAGGTTTGCCATTGCCTGTCAAGAGGTGGTGGCGGGTAAAAAATTTATTTTTTCTCCTTTTTTTTGTATTTGATTTTGCTTGTGCCGAGAGTCGAATCCCGGACAATCTGCGTAGCAGTCCAACGCATTACCACTACGCCACAGCGAACACTTTGTGCATCTATGCACTCATCAAAAAAGTACAACCAACTCATTTCTCTTACTCTCGTTATTGAGAAATAAAATCGAAATGATACGCTGTAGAGTGGTGGAGAGTGAAATGGCGTAAATAAAAGAGAGAGTAAACAAACTCTTGAAAGAACAACACGAACAGCATTATGTCTCGCTATGTCTCTGTTATTTATGAATTTGCACTAAAGGAATTTCTCGCAAAAACAACACGACTAACAATAACAGTAAATTCCTTTGAAGTCAATCACTCGCTAATATGGAAATTAGAAATTGTTCACAGTCGACCGCGTTTATACACATGAGATGAGATTGAGAGAGCCGACGTCTCTGCTTATAATGCATGGGCCCGATCCCTATACAACAAACTTTTCCATTTACTTATGTACTTAGCATGCAAAAAGGCCGATCACAATACCGGCTCTCACTGTGTGCTTGTATGTATACTCTATAGTACTCTATCTCATATTCAAAAGGAACGAAAGGAATTTCGTGTGAGAGGTTTGCGTAGAAAATTAGAACTTGTTGCTTTTACATTATTTAATTGCATTGAGTGAAATTGGAAGAATATCGAAATAAGATGACGTGAGGAAATATACGAGTATAACATGTAAAAAACGCTACCACTACGCTGTGGCGTAGTGGTAGTGTGTTGGGCTGCTACGCAGAATGTCCGGGGTTCGAATCTCGGCACAGGCAAAATCAAAAAAAAAAAAAGTAGAAAAAATAATTTTTCTAAACGGCACCACCTCTTGGCAGGCAATGGCAAACCTACTAGAGTAAAAATTGCTATGAAAAGCTTTTCACTTCGCCGTTCGGATTCGGCATTAAACTGTAGGTCCCTTCCATTCATGTACAAATATAACACGCACAACATAAGTGGATGCGAAAAAAAGCTCGGTCTAGGCCCTCCATGGGCTGTTGTGCCATTAAAAGTAAAGTAAAGTAAACATGTAAAAAACAGTTTGTCGTAAAAAGTTTCACATCACCCGCGAGTTCATAAATTCTCCCATTTTTTGTCACTTGTTCCTTTCTGGTACATTTTATATAAGTAGAATATAAATAGAATAGCATAACTTGTTCACATGACGTACTTAACCTTCCCGTCTGTTTCCAAAAAGATGCGAGGAGTCAGCACTTGCGTGAATCTTCCCTGAAAACTACTTCAAATCTCGCCGCTGGGCTTATTATATTGTATGTATAAAAATATGTACTTTAGAGCACTCCTGATAGCGTTGCCTAGTTTATAAACGACAACGAGCAGTTCGTTGGCAATTCTGGTGAGCAATTGACAACTGGCAATTTCAACCTTCAGCTGTCGTCGTTATGTGTTTTCTGTTGTTGTTGTTCTTATCAGTTCAATTCATTGACATAAAATTCATATTTGTATTGTAATTTTTCGTAAAAAAAATTTTGTAGTAGTTAGCAAAAACAAACAGAAACGAAACAGTAAAGAAGAAATAAAGGTTTTTTTCGTACTACTCATGATGGAAGAACAGGGGAGAGAGGGACGGAGGGTGGGTTTAGCAGAGAAATGAGAGAAATGTTAATGCCCTACAAATTGGAATTTGTAATTTTATTTTGGAGAACAAGCTTTTTTATAAACCTATATTTTTTTTTTATTGGGGATTTCGTTCAAAATGATGAAGGAGTGAGGTAGTAAAAACTGAAACTGAATTAAACTAAAGAGCGTACATGGAAATTTTGTGGAGAAACAAATTGGAAAATTTAATTGAAATTATTTAAGTTAAATAAATAAATATGCGCATTTATTTTGCTAGCATTTTCACTATGCAAAAACTAAACTCGAATTATTGCAGTTGTGCTGACATTTGGTGAACTTGAGAAAAAGGATATGCAAATATTTTAATAACTTTTTAATTTCGTCACACTAGCAACAGCAGCAGTTGTTCATATTTATTTACATATGTACATATATTATATAATATTAAGGAAAAGTTTCAGGAAACACTAGTAACAGTAATTATAGCTTTTCTGTACTAATTAAATCCTTAAATTTACGTCGTTAGAAACTTACTTACTTACTTAGCTGGCGCTACAACCGATGATCGGTCTTGGCCGCCTCCACAAAGCTTCGCCAGTCACTTCTGCTATGCGCGCGCTGGCGCCAGTTGATAAGACCAAGTGCAGTCAGGTTGCCCTGCACCTGGTCTTTCCAACGGATATTAGGACGTCCCCTTCTGCGTGATCCTCCACCGTGGTTCGAATAAAACACCCTTCTATGCGGAACGTGGAGCGCTTTCTTCCATTCGCTCAACATGACCCAGCCAGCGAAGCCGCTGAAGTTTTATACGCTTGATTATGTCAGTGTCGGCGTACAGCTCATACAGCTCATCGTTCCATCTTATTCGATACACGTCGTCCACGCATACTGGACCGTAGATCTTACGGAGTATCTTCCTCTCGAACGCTCCTAACAGCCTCCCATCATTGATGGTCAATGTCCACGTCTCTGCGCCATACATTAGGACGGGAAGGATGAGGGACTTATAGAGCGTTATTTTCGTCGGTCGAGAGAGGGCTCTACTTCTCAATTGTCTACTGAGCCCGTAGTAACACCTGTTGGCAAGAGTTAGTCTCCGCTTGATCTCAAGGCTGACATTATTGTTGGTGTTTATGCTGGATCCTAGATAAACGAAATCCTTGACGACTTCAAAAGTGTAGTTGTCAACAGTGACATTTTGTCCAAGACGCCGTGACTCTTTGTTTGTTGACACAAGGTATTTCGTTTTGTCCTCGTTCACCACTAGACCCACACGACGAGACTCTCTTTCCAGGTTGGAGAATGCTGCACTGACTGCTCGAGCGTTTTTGCCAATGATGTCAATATCATCAGCGTATGCTAGCAGCATGACACTCTTGTAGAAGATAGTGCCAGAGATGTCGATATTCGCAGCTCGAATCATTTTCTCCAGCATAAGGTTAAAGAAGGAGATAGGGTTAGAAAGTTGTACGCAATAAAAGGTTGGCTACACCATGCGACAGTATTTTTCACAGCGAAATAAATCGATATAGCCGCAAACTAAAGTCCAAATGTGTGGTAGTTAAACTTCGTTTTCAGTTTTTCTATGTTTTTTTTATTTATTTTGTTATTTTTATTTAAAAATCAATAACTAGTCACATTTGACTAACAAGAGGTTTTTTAATGTAAAATTTCACGTAATGTTACTTATCTAAAGTGAGCATGTAGATCTGAGCTAGTCAATCTCCTTGCTGGTTGAAACACCTCAAAAGGTCCTTTGGTTTGAACCGACTTAAACGTCTGGGTGTAACATCGCAAAGTAACGTCGGAATAGTGCTGTTTGAGTATTGACTCAGTCTGTCATGATGTGCATTGGCAACCTTCTGCATTTCTTGCCTCACTGTAGGCATTTTAAGATCACGATGTAGGTCATCATTTCGCACATACCACGGAGCGTTGACTGCATCCCTGAGTGCTTTGTTTTGGGATCTTTGTATCATATATATTATATGATCTTTTGCTCAGCCCCAAATTTGAACGCCATAGAGCCACACAGGCTTGAAGACTTGTTTGTATGTCATTAGTTTGTTTTGTTAAGACACTTTGGATCTCCTTCCAATAAGCCAAGTTAGTTTTTTGTATTTAATGTTCAGATCTATTAGTTTTTTCTTGACGTCTACCTTCCATCTCAGTTTGGCATACGCAAGTATTTCGCAGAATTAGCTTTCAGGCGTTCTGAAATTTCAAAGGATCTGTAAGATTGGGAAAATTTGTTTGATTACTCCAACTCATCCTTGATGGCCAGAATCCGTAACAAAATGAAAGATAAGATTCTGTCAAAATAATAAGTAAGAGAAATGGAAAAAGGGACAAAAACTTTAAAAATAGTTCTTTCTTAAAAAAAAAAATTAATAAATATTTGTTTATATATTAAAGTATAAGGGCATATAAAATGCATCCGCGGTTGGTACCAACATATTTGTTATGTGGTAGATGTTTAGTGGCTCCGCTACTTCCTAGCAGCTTGCGTGTCAATTGTGCTCCACCTGTTGCAAAATTTCATCGGCTTTTTCAGTGACTTTCAGTGCATCTTTGATATCGAAATTTCCGGAATGGAATCGAGCAAACCACTCCTGGGTCCGGCGTCCACTCACAGCAGCATCACCGTAAACCGCAAGTATTTCTTCAGTTATTTCACTCATTTTCAAATCAATGTAACTTTTTACACTAGCGACGAATTACACTATCTTCACACAAAAATTAGACTGAAATGCCACATTTCAAACAAGTGTTCGTTTGACAAAATCGGACTAGTGTTGCCCGTTTTGTGGGTACCAACACAAAAAGACCGCGGATACTTTTTGTGTTATCCAATATAATGCACCATATTCTCAATTTGTATCCTTTAAGCTTCATATATATATTTACATACAAATTTTAAGTTTTCTCTCTAAGGGTAACTCCAAATTACATTAGGTATAACAAGCATGATATTGTTAAGGAAAAAATGTTAATTTTCGAGCTGAAGAGAGATATCTAGAAAAGGTTACATATGTGGGTGATATTGAAAAACCAATGGGTCACTCCTATGTTTCTGAACAATGGCGGGTCATTATTGATTCGTCGTTTAAAAGCCTTAAAACAGGGGTAGTAGAACAGATATTGGCAACGAGTATTCATCTGTATAATTGCCGGGAGCTAAAAGTAATAATTTTCAATGACTAGCAACTTAAACTAGAAATCTAAAAATTAATTTTTTTTTGGAGGCATAAAAATAATCAGCGAATTAATGATTTAAAAAGAAATTGTGTGCATTAGTGGGATGCCCTACAGAAGTTTACTTCTTCAGAATGTTTTCGTGTTGGGTTTTCAGGATAGGTTTAGTAATCTTGTAGAAACCAGAGTCTATCGCAGACATTAGAGGCGTGGCCGAAGGAATTTTTAACGAACATGTTTTGAAATTGTTTATGTGCTGATTTATGCAAACGATGAGCTTAAGCCTTGTATAGTTCAGTTTCTCTGATTCTCTGATCGCAGATGTGCTACTTGTGGATTAACTTCACTTTGATCGTTTGCATTGCCAATGCATGCTAAGACCTATGCAAAATATGACTAAAAGCATGCGAATTTATTTGCTACATCATTAAAATTATAATCTTCCCATCATCATCATTATAATAGTCATGATCATCATCAAAATATTCAAGTGGTATGATCTCAACAGGTGGAAAATTGGCCTCTTGCCGGTCTGAGAACTCGCGAATGTTTTGAGGTTGATTAGAAACTTGGTTTTGTTGTGCTAATGCGAGTTGTTTTCTTTCCACGGAGAAAAGATTTTCAATTAAATTTTCAAGTACATCTCTGCCCTACTCTTTCGTTGAGTAGCTGTCGTCATGACTTAATGAGATGAGTGTTGTTGCAATTATTGACTCTTAGCGAGTTGTTTTTCAATGAAATTCGATTTCTGTGGTACCTCAAGTTGCTTGGGAAGCCTACACTCTCTCGATCTCTCGGTGTTGGTTTTAGCAAAATCTGAATTTTGTTGGTCCTCCATTTTTCGACATACTTCTTTCTCTCAGCCGTAGTTTTTGCTGTAGATTTTATCGAAATATAATCGCCATTGCCTGTATCTCGCGTTTTTTTTTTGCAGTCTATACACGCTCATTCTTCCAGCTCTAGACATTTCTAGCGTTCTTTGTTAGAAATGTAAAATTTTTGTTTGAAATGTCAAATTTTACTAGAAAGCAGCACGCTCTATCAATCAAGTTTGAATCATAGGCGAATCAGCGCCCTCTACCAATGGAGTATGATTCATACTCAGCGCCCCCTATCAATCAAGTTTGAATCATATGCAAATCAGCGCTCTCTACCAATCGAGTTTTATTCATACTCGTGAATACATGTGGATGCATATGTGCTGCCCATCATTTATGTAGGTATACTCGTACATATTCATCCTCATTTTTTTAAGACTTGATTGATAGAGGGCGCTGCCCTTCATTTCCGTGACAATTTCCATTTTGCCACGATCATCTTTTAAAAACGATTCTATGTAGAGAAGTAAACTTCAAAAAGTCAGTTTTAAATTTCACAACGAAAAATTTGTTTTGTTTTGGTTACCTAATTAACAATTAACACCACTAAAATTGTATTTTGGATATCCATAATTAATTTTTTTTTTTTTTGTTAACCATTACTAATGCTGGTGCTATGCAGTTGACTGAGGCTGTTGTGCCATTAAAAGACGGAAAAGCTCCTAAAATATCGTATACTTACATATTTAAAAGGAATGAAAAATCCTGGTAACCACTAATATCTTGAAAGGGAGCTAACTTTTACCTTGCAAGTGCTTCAAAAGATGTAAAAAAGATATTGAAAATGTACGATAATCTTGTCCCCTTCAAAGTAATCCCCCTCAGATATAATACACTTATGCCAGCGTTTTTTCCAATCCTCGAAACTCTTTTGAAACACGCTTTTTGGTATCGCCAACAGCTCCTGTTTCGATTTTTCTTTTATCTCCTCAATCGTAGCAAAACGCTTTCCTTTCATCGGTGTCTTCAGTTTTCTTCAGTTTTGGGAAGAGGAAAAAGTCAGCGGGGGCCAAGTCCGGTGAATACGGTGGTTGAGGCATGATAATGGTTTTGTTTTTGGCCAAAAACTTACGCACAAGCGACGTTGTTTTTACTCAAAATTTAGCAATTTTGGAACAATCTTCGCTGCCGCACATTTCATGCCTAAAACATCCGTAAAAATTGCTTGGCATGAGCCGAACGATATGCCAGCATCATCAGAAACCTCTCTGATAGTGATTCGACGATGTTTTCATCGGTTGTTGACGTGCTCGGGCGACCAGGACGAGCATCGTCATTGACATCTTCTCGGCCTTCCTTAAACCGGTTATACCACAATTGAACTTGTGTTCTGCTCATAGTAGACTCGCCAAAGGCCACAGTCAACATTTCACATGTCCTTGCGCATTTAATTTCATTTTTTACACAAAACTGAATACAGTTTCTTTGATCCATTTTTGCGAATAGTAAAAAATCGAAGAGCACACCAGAACACGACTAACCTTTTTATCTGTCAAAAACAAACTGACAATCCAAAATGATTGGTATTGCCAACATATACGAGTATAACCAACCTAACAGAAAAATCAAAAAAAAAATGCGAAAATCGAATATACGTAACTCACGAAATTTGAAAATAACGGTTATTTTTTGATCACACCTCGTATGTGAATCTTACCTAGCGTAGAAACTAGAACAACCTCTTTAACTTACATAGTACTTCTAAATACGAAGTAAACATAAAATCTTCAAGTTAAAACTTCACGAAAATAAACAACGAAAATAAACAACCATCAACATTTTGCCATCAGCTTAATGTCCAATTAAAAGTTTACAGTTTACAGTATTAACAAAGAATTTGGGAAATGTGTAAAATTATTTGCTTACACGCTTACGAGTACATCAAATTTGTAATGCCAAGCTGTGAGCAACATTATCATTAAAACTTTCAAACATACTCGTGCATGTAATGAATGCACTTGATTGTAATTCAAAAATTTTACAAACATACTATACAAGGTGATTGGGCCAAATGCCATACGTACGTAGATGTTAGACTCTCTGGCGAATCTGGAACTACTTATTCATTTTAAGAATTCATGAAGTATTTCAGTATAATTCTCAAAAAAATGGTTATTTAAGTATTGGATTTAAAGACTTTAGAAAAGGTAAGAGAAGATAAGGTAAAGAAAAGATAAGCCATTCAAAGTCACATGACACTGTCTTAATACTCTGTTTAGAGCTTCCACACGATGTGACACGATGTTTGTCCTGCTTTTTTTTTTACATGTCTTAAGACAATGTCGTCTACAGGGCAGCCACAAAACCTCCGCGACGCTCTGAAATAAGGAAAACAAGCTTAAGCTGGAGCTAGCTCAACAAACCTTAGATGGAAAAACCCCTGAGTGCCTGAAATTAATTTATTTTATTTTTAAAGTCAATTTTTATTCTTATCAACCAACGTAAATTGTAAACAAAATTGGGAAAAATTAATATTTCTTGTGATTTCTACGCAACCCTGGTAACTGTAACCAATTACGCATTTACCCCAAATGAATCTCCATTACTTAAATGCATTATGTGTATGTGTGTGTCCATGTAATAAAATACTCTAGACATTCCATAATCAACATAAGCAAGTAAATCCACAGGTATGGCAACACTGTTCAGCACACATTTTGCTAAAGTAACAATATAAATAAATTATGTAATACAAAGATGTGTTAAATACGAAACGAAAAAAAGAAAGAGCAGCGCCAATTCGTAAGCATCAGAGAAAATTAGGTATTTTCATCCATTAAAGTAATTAACAACAAATTTCCAAAGAACATAGATTAAACGAACTCGCGCTGTTATACCGAAATAGGAGAAAGAGGGGGCACTAATGTTGCACACTTATGTAACAATACAAAATCGCATTAATGTCGAGAAAGATCGAGAGCGACAGAGAGAGAGAGAGAGAGAGAGAGAGAGAGTAAGTATAAAGTTTGCGGAAAGTATTGCGAAAATAGGGTTGGACTTTGCCGGACGCATTGAAGTTTAATTTCGCAAATGCCAGAAGAGAAAGAGCATAAGTTTACTAAGTACATATAATGGAAGCGAATTTAACACACGAATGAAGCTGAAGCTGATGGAGGGGCTACGAAGGAATGTATGCACCTGATAGCAGACGATAATGAGGGCGATGATGGTGATGATGGTGGTGGATGGAGTTGGTTGGCTGGAATTGAGCTAATGCTATTCAACAGCACACACTTTCGTGTGCACTCACGTAAACATAGGCAAATGCGAAAAGTGCATTCGTTTTTCATCACTTCTATTTTTACTTTCCTCTATACCTACATACATTTTTGTTAATGTTGTTTTGTGCATTTAGTTTTGTAATCTTTACGAGATTATTTAGCTCATTTACGGAAATGCAAGGAATTAGCATTTGCAATTGAAGCGGTTTAAGGTAAGGATTTTTCCCCCCCTGAATAACATAATCTTTTATTCTCATCATCGTAATCACCATCACCACCATCTTCAACTTCTACAACCTAATTTGAAATTGAATTAAATAGAAAAATTAATGGAGAATTGTGCAATCGGAGTTAGTCGACTCAGGCGTGCGGTGCCTTTTTATTTTTTTATTTTTTTAAGCACTTATTACAGGTAGTATTTAATCATACTTTTAGTATACTTATGACTCAATTCAAAGATTTTTTAATTTTACGCTGGTTTCTTCGCGGACCATCGTATGTGCATAAATACTTATATTTACTTCTCTACTGGAATCTATTTCAAATATCCTCTTTGGTTTTAAAATATTTTCTAATCAGAAGATTGTCCAAATTTATGAAAAGGTGGTAATCACTAGTGGCAATCAGTCGGGTTACGGCAGACCTTCCAATCTCAGCTCCTGTAGCTTTGTTGCCATCATTTCAAGCGTATCTCGGTGTGTTTTTGTCATGCATAAGCAATTTCTCCAAACACACTTTTTAGAAGTGAAACCTCTTATCGGAAAATAATGAAATCTGTATCGGAAAACTTTTGTGTGACAAATTGTTTCATGTTGTTTTGCTCTCTATCACGCATCAAAAAATTACAACAACAAACTCATTTCTCTCAGTCTTTTTATTGAGGAATCGAAAATCGAAATGGTACGCTGTAACACATAGAATGGTGGAGAGTGGAACGGCGGAAACAAAACAACGAGTAAACAAAATCCACTCCTGCAAAAACAACACGAGCAGCACTCTCTCTCTCTCTTTTATTTATGTATTGGAACTAAAATAATTTCTTGCAAAAACAACTTTACTTTTAATAACACAACAGCCCATGGAGGGCCTAGGCCGAGCTTTTCGCATCCACTCATTTTGTGCGTGTTATATTTGTACATGAATGAACCTACATGGGACCTACAGTTTAATGCCGAATCCGAACGGCGAAGTGAAAAGCTTTTCATAAGCAATTTTTACTCTTGTAGGTTTGCCATTGTCTGCCAAGAGGTGGTGCCGTGTAGAAAAATTATTTTTTCTACTTTTTGATTTTGCCTGTGCCGAGATTCGAACCCCGGACACTCTGCGTAGCAGTCCAACGCACTACCACTACAACACAGCGACCACGCAAAAACAACACGACTAACAACAGCAGTAAATTTCTCTGAAGTCAATCACTCGCTTAAATGAAAATTACTGCATTGTTCACAATCAACCGCGTGTATACCCATACATATCTACACATGAGATAACGTCTCTGATTGTACTGCATGGACCCGATCCCTATACAACAAACTTTTCCATACACTTATATGATCACCAGTGTTGCCAGAAATTTTTGGAACACCAAAAAAAAAAAAGAAAAAAACAACTAAATAGAATTTTTGTAGTTAAGCTAAGCTTTTTTATGGAAAAATATACTTCAAATTTGTATTTGTTCTAAACAAACAGTTATCAATTGATTCAATAATTTTATCAAATCTTCAGTTATAAAAAATTTATCAGAATTTTTAATATTGAGTTCAACATAAACAAGTTTATTAGTTTATTTTCTTTCTTTCTTTTGTTGTAATAGAGTTTATTAAAATACTTAGTTAATGCCTTTGGTGAAATTAATGAGCCAACAACAACATTAATAAAATTATTTTTAAATTCTTTAACTTCAACTAAAAATTCAAATATAGTAATTGAGTTTTATAAGTTCAAAGGTTCCTCCACTGTAGTTCAAAATTTGTTATTCTATCAGTTATCAAAAAGAGTTTCTCTTTTTCCAAAAAAGTAGAAAATACTTAACTGTCTTTAAGAAAAGTTAATATTTCTTAAAGATTTAATATTTTGTGGCATACGTGATATTGTGCAATATAGTACGCGTATAATCCGAGCAATATTTATGTGGCTAAAAAAAAATAGTTAGGTGCTAAAACACAAACAAGAAGCCAAATTTAGCTCAGAAAATAGCTTAAACTGGCAACACTGCCGATCACAATACCGGCTCTCACTGTCTGTTACATATGTAAACTCAATGATACTTTCTCTCATATTTCAAAGGAATGTCATACCTTTAAGTTGATTTTTCCAACAAGTTTCTTTTAAATTTTTTCATTGCGCTGAGTCAAATAGAAAGACTACCGAAATAAGAGGACATGAGAAAATATAGGAAACTTAAAAACAGATTGAAGTATACAAGCGAAACAAGTTGGTCGTGATAAGTTTCACTTTACCTGCGAGATCTTAAACTCTCAGTTAAATTTTTCATTTTATAACCGTTTAACATTGCTGCCACTTTGAGCTGCTCCACAACTGCTTTCTGGTCATTATTGTTGTTTACCTTAGTTTCAGGTAGACCGCATTTGCACCGTAGTGCATTTGACAGGTCATAATCTCCATTTGGAAATTTGGAAAACTAACGATACTAACGATATCTGTTGTGACATCACGTTATTGCGAAAACTTCACTTATGTTGTGTGCCGGCTGCAACTTGCTAGTGCTGCGTAAATATTCTCATTTCATTAAAACTTGAATTTCCGCAAGCCACGTACTTATTCACGGTTAAAAGCTTTTTCTTCTTGTTCAAATATGGTAACTCTTGTAAAAGCCAAGAGAATTTTCTTTTTCACGAGTGTTTAAAGTAATGCTCCTCCGTTTCAGTTTCCGTTAAAGGATGTTTTCCTAATTTTACCATCGATTGGATGAACCTGTGCAATAAATTAGTTCACGGAAAAGCTTCAAGGCTTAAATATTATATAATTTTTATTCGATTTTTAATAAAAAGCTGGTTAGCATTTTAAGTTCTCAGAGGCACCGGGTTGAACCAGGTTAAAGCCGGTTTAAACCACCAGCTGGTGGTTAAACCATGCTAACCCCAGTGAGAAGAGATTCATAGGCATGCAAATCATGCGAAATAGGATGAGTAGAGAGAGGTATCCAATGACTCGAATGAATGAATATAACATACTGTAAACCTAAACCATTCTTACCTTACCAAACTTAAATCCATACCAATTTGTCATTTGCATACGAGCACATACAATTGATGAAAACAAAAAGGAAAACAAGAAAAAGAAAATACTAGAAGAATTATCTTTAATATTCTATTAGCGTAACTTCTTTTGCAAACAGAATAAATAAATGAGCGTTCCTTCCTGCCTCCTGATTTCCTCACTCTCTCTCTCTCTCTCTCGCTTGCTTCCTGCTGCAATATGCTACACGTACTTAAAGCTTAAACAAGCGCACTGCTCTTATAGCAATTAGCGTCGAGATTATATTCAAACACTTGCAAACTGCAGCATTATTTCATACTTTTCTTATTATTTTTTACGTACATTTTATTTTAAATCTAAAAAAAAAATATATATAATTTCGTTGTTTTAGTTTCCGCCATTTTAGTACCATTAACTCTTTATCTCCCTCTCCCTCGATCTCTCTCTCTCGCTTTTCTTTCAATTTGTGTTATTTTTCACGAGTATTTTCAGCTTAAAAAATCGTTCGTTTCGCACACAAACAACAAACAATATGGCGGCGGCAGTTGAAGTTGCAGCAACAGCAATGGGTTCCTACAAATAATAACGAGAGAGAGAGAGAAAGAGAGAGAGAGAACAAAAAACACAAGGTGACCGATATTTGTTTTCCGGTTTCAACGTTGTCGTTGCAAATCTCGTTTTCATCTTGTTGCGTTTGTTCTGTTCTGTTCTGTTTGCTGAGTGTTCTTCTTCTTTTTACTGTATTTGCTTGGCTTCTTTTTCTAATTGTTTTGAATTTTTCTCGTCCTCATTGATATGTACAAATTTTTGTTGCAAAAACCAACAAACAACAAAAAAAAAAAAAAAAAAAAAAAAACATAACAAATTTTTGTTACTTTGCCAAAAGAAAGCAAACGATTGCGAAGCTGCCTTCAAATGCAGCTACAACAATGCCAACAGAAATAACAACAACAACAACAGCAACACCAGAAGGTCAACACATTTCGTCCTTTCTTCTGGTAGTATTGTTGTTGTTATATTCTATTATTATTATTATCATTTCTATAATCTCTCTTACGTCTTACGTCTTACGTCTCACCTCTCACTTCTCACAACTCACCTCTCCCCCAAAAAATATTTAAACTTTCCTTCTTCTTTTCTTTTTTTACACAAATCTTTTTTTTGTTAGATTTTGTATACTTTTTGTGAGTCGTTTGTTGTTTTCCTTTGTTGTTGGCAGTTTGTGTCCTGCTTCCTTTTAATTAATATTTACACAAGTGCAAATGGCACTTGTGTCCTTTTTTTTGGAGGAGGGGGAGGGGCAGGGGTGGAAGAGCTCCTGTTCGTTATTGTTTTTTAATTTTACTTAAACTGCTTTAGCAAATATTTGTGAAATAATTAAAGTAGCAAGCCGAACGAACAAGCTGAGGAGCAGATTGTCTGATGATGCAGTTACTTTTTTTTTTTTTTGAGTTTCTTGTTTTTGCTCCTGCTTCTTTTTATGAATTAAGCGGATTTATGTGCTCGAAATGATATAATGTTAATTAATTGATATGAAAACAATATTTCAATAAGTTTTTACATTTAACACAGTGCATAAATTACACTGAAGTCCGCTACTCAACCTCGCAAAAGTTGCTAAACAAGGTTCAGTTCCTGCAAGGCAGTAGCCAGAATCACACTTTTGGTGGAGTTGACACTTTTATTTCTTTTTTTTAATAATTTTTTAAAAGTATATGTTTACATTTTTGTAAAGGCCCCCTTAGGTGACGGAGATGGGCGTTAGTAAGTTGGGAAAAAATATTGCAGGTCTTACATTTTACACCAGTAGGATCGCTTTGGGAGCGTGGGCAACTCATTGCAAGCGGTAAGCTTGTTTGGGGAAAATGTAATGTTACATTTTAATACTATAGGTGCGACTCCTGAGCAGGTTTGGAGTAATTTGTAATGTTCGAAAATAACATAATTCTAAAAGTAAAAAGTTATGCAGTATAAGAAAAGCTTCTGACTTCACCGTTCGGATTTGGCTTAAAACTGTAGGTCCTTCCTATTCACGTACAAGTATAACTCGCACAACTTGAATGGATGCGAAATGTTCGCCCTAGGCCCTCCATGTGCTGTTGAGCCGTTAAAATTAGAAGAAAAAGAAGAAGTTGAAGAAAGAATACAAAGTAGGCAAGGATATGGACCTTCTATCCACCATTTGTTTATACTGAAGCCCTTAAAATAACTCCGCAACAACTCTTCATATAAAAGAAGTATTAAGATAACTCTAGCCTCGAGTCACTCGAGTTCACTCGAGCCTTTTTGTCTTTTAAGCGTGACTAAAGTGAAGGATTTAAAGATAGAGAAAAAGGTAGTAGAACAAAAGCGTTGGAATACCTAGAGATAGGACAATAAATTCGGTAAAATAAATAATGAAATCATATTCTGGGTCCCTGTACATGCAGATGGCAGCGCTCAGCCTTCAGCATCACATTGGTTCCAAGCCTATTTAGATAGATAAATGAACGAACTAAATCTTTTAAAGATGAACTAAGAAGGGAGAAAAGGATCGGTAGGTAGATCGGTTTTTAAGCTTAGACAATCAAAGCAACTAATTGGATACTTCAACTCAAAAAGTGATGCGTTCTTGCATCAGGCTAAACAAAAACAAACTCAGAATCAGGTGTCCACTCAGACCATTGTAAACTGGGGGCAAACATGAATCACTTGGCCTTGGATATCACCGCCCGTTTCATTAAAAGCGTATAAAACGCCGGAGCACATTGTTTTGCATTGAAAGCCATTTTGGTTGAATGTAATGAAAATGTCTCGTCCACGCCGCTAGGTTCATAGTGTTACCACAAACTCTTCGAGCAGCATCCACCACCGCAGATGTTGCAAAGTTTTTCAAAATACTAGTTTGTCCAGTCATTTGGAGAAAGAAAGAATCGTATCCTAGCTAGAATGGGTCAAAGGCCAAGGCAAAGAATAACTTCCGTAATCTCCTAAGTCACAGAATCATTACAGTTTCTGCATAGGTCGTTCTCTACCAAACCAAGCAATATCCAGTAACTATGCCAATCAATAAACTGCATTCTCTGCAAGGAAGTGAGAACAATAGTTCAGTTTTAGTACGAGATAGTTACGACTAGAAAAATGTTGATTTACGGGATGGGTTCATGCTGCTGCATCTTCTAAGTATTGGAGGTATCATAAAAAAAAGCTGTTTGCCGGAGGCTGCATTATGGAGACAGAGTGATGGTGCGATGTTACAGGATTCTACCTTCAAATTAGAGGCGACTGCGTTTAATCATAAGTCTTAGCTCAAGATGTAAAGAGGGAGGGTTGTTAATACCCCGTAAAAGTAAATATGTTCGATATTGTTAATATTAAAGTGACCAACCTTGAAACTAATGCACTCTTTTAATGTTTTTAAGAGCCTTTAAATGGCAAGAGAACAATATATTTTATAAAAATCCAGATTTAGAATCCCAGATTTAGAGCCAAACCCTTTAATGAGATTCCTCAGTGAGGTCAGCCTTTCTGACTGCCTATAATCATGTTCTTACTAGAGGGTATAGAATAATCTAACTGGCCTCAGGAATAAACCTATTAATGTCTATTTGGCCAGGGCAAATTACAAGAGGGAAAGAGGGAAAGGATGTGAGGGGAAAGGAGATAGATGAGATTCAAAAGAGGGTGAGCGGAGAACGAAGAGAAAATAAGAAGGAAGGAATAGACAGATAGAGATGAGAGCGAGAAAGTAGAGAGGGGAAGCAGTGATCGGAGCAAGAGAAACGAAAGAAATATAGATCTATAGGGTAGAAAGATAATTATAGGGTTGTAAATTTCGAAAGAAAAGAATTTCGCAATGTTTGAATTTAACTTACTTTTACTTTTTACTTTTAATGGCACAACAGCCCATGGAGGGCCTAGGCCGAACTTTTCGCATCCACTCATATTATGCGTGTTATATTTGTACATGAATGGAAGGGACCTACAGTTTAATGCCGAATCCGAACGGCGAAGTGAAAAGCTTTTCATAGCAATTTGAATTTAACTCCTTTTGCTTTTTGTGCTTGGGTGCCTTCAATGTTATAGTCATCTTTTTGAAGTAAACGGCTACAGTTTTGTTCTTCATAGTTACGCCAAGTTTACGTCAATACGCCAATACGACGTCAACTACTAGCTGCAAGTAAAGCACTCGGCACGCTGCTTATATTAAAAAGAAATCTTTTCATTTATGAACATGTAAAGTTTAAAATTTCAATGCATGCCATAAAGAACTTCATGCTTTTTAAGCATTTACTTTTAAGCATACTTTAAGGTACAAAAAGCTCCCGATAAAGGAAAGAGCCATGCAATTTACATGCGCAGTTTACAGATGGCATTAAAACATGAAACTTTCATTTAAATTTTCTGTAGTGACGTTTGGTTATTCGCAAAAATTTACAAAATACCCTACAGGCGCTTTATTTTCATACATACAAGAATAAATACTATTACGAACTTTTTCTTATGTAATGCTCTCGAATTTACTAAGCAAACATTTTGCTTTTTATTCGTATTTGCACTTTCTGCGAATGTGGCAAAATTTATACGCTTTCACAGGCAACAATGGCAATAGAAACTTTTATGCCACTGCAATAAATCAAAATTTTGTAAAATTAAATTAATATGGTAATGCGTAAAAAGTTTCCTTAAGCCAATCAAATTTAAGTGAATAATTTTGTGCGAAACTTTATGGCATAATCTTAGCTTTGTACAGTTATTTCGTGTTGTCGAGCACCAGCACAAAATTCTTGAAGTGGTCGAATAAAAAACTAACCTTAATTGGAACTATGGATGCGCCCTTATGTACCATAGTTGAGCATTTTGCACTCTCGAACATTCGCTATTTCTCTGAAAGCAGAAAATCCTTTTTACATACTTGGATTTTCTAGAGAAATTTAGTTAGCTGAATGAGTTAGCTGTGATACCCAGGGAATACACGCAGATGCAACACTTCAGAGAAAGTATGAAACCGGTTATTTTTTAAAGAAATACAAGTTTATTTAAGAAAAATGGTTATACATTCAGTGGTCGCTGTGGCGTAGTGGTAGTGCGTTGGACTGCTACGCAGCTACGCAGAGTGTCCGGGGTTCGAATCTCGACACAGACAAAATCAGAAAATAGAAAAAATAATTTTTCTACGCGGCACCACCTCTTGGCAGGCAATGGCAAACCTACAAGAGTAAAAATTGCCTATGAAAAGCTTTTCACTTCGCCGTTCGGATTCGGCATTAAACTGTAGGTCCATTCATGTACAAATATAACACGCACAACATGAGTGGATGCGAAAAGCGAAAAGCTCTCGGCCTGGGCCCTCCATGGGCTGTTGTGCCATTAAAAGTAAGTAAAGTAAATGTTAGACATTCAATCTTCACAATAATGGCCATTGTCTAGCTACACATTTTTCCCATCTCTCTGGCAATTTGTGAATGCCTTGTACAAGGATTTCGTACGAATCGAAGTGCTGCTCAGCAAGTGCGTGCCCCTTTGATGAAAATAAGTGGAAGTCAGATGGAGCCAAGTCTGGTGAATAAGCCGCCTGGGGGAGGGCTTCCCAGCTGTACGAATCTACCAATTCCCGAGTCTGTTTTGTTCGATGTGATGGTGTATTGTCATCAAGAAATATCACTTTGTGTTGCCTAGCTTGATATTCTGGGCGTTTTTTTGGCGCAAGCTCGGTTCAAACGGTTGAAATCGGCCAATTGTTGTTAGTAGCGTTGACCAGTAACTGTTTCACCTGGTTTCAGAAGGTCAAACCAGACACTTCGCTGACCCAGAAAACACAGAGCATTGCCTTCTTTCAAAAGCGATTTGGCTTTGCTGTCGATTTGGCTTTGCTTTCGATTTGGCCGGTGTACCGCGCTTGACATATGAACGTTTACGTTTGGGATTCTCCAAATAGATCCATTTTTCATCGCCAGTAACAATTCGGTGAAGATATGACTTTCTTTTGTCCTGGCGAGCAACATTTCGCAAGCTGCTTTTCGATTTTCTTGTTGTCTTTCAGTCAATTCATGCGGCACCAATCTTCTCACCTTCAAAATCAATCCCATGGCTTTTAAACGTCGAGAAATAAATTGTTGGGTCAAATTTTATTATTCTGCAAGTTGTTCTTGCGTTTGACCTTCATCCTCATCGAGTAAAGCTTGCAATTCGGCATATTTAAACTTTTCCGCTGGTCTTCCACGTTCTTCGTTTCTCACATCAAAATCGCCACTTCTAAACTAATTGAATTATTTAATGTAAAATAAACGCGTGCAAGTGATGAAAACTAAAAAAATAATATTGAGAAATGAATAAAATAGAATCATATGATTTCTTAATTGATTGAATAATGCAGAAAAATTCTACTAATGCGTTTCTAAGAACCCTAAGTGTTCTTGGGTAGGAAGAAATATCCTAACAAGTGATGTGTATTGAAGTGGATCCGGGATACATTGGGTGGACTTTTGTAACCGCCCACTATTCTCGAAATGCTATGAAAAATGTTTGGTTCAAATTCGTAATGAGGGTCAAAATCTACTGGAAAGTTGTCATAACCTGTATCGGCTAATAATATTGGCTAATTAGAAGCAAAATATTTTCGCTATGAATTCGCACATATTGGATACTCCTTTGTAATGCAGCGCCATCTATATGAACCGACAGATTTTGTTGAAATTGTGTGTACCAGGGATTTTTCTGGGCCGAAGAACACATTTGTGGGCTTCATATTAATGTTATATTTTCCTGAGGGGACACCGGAGTAAAAGTGATTAAAATCGAGGGGCGTATACAACTTTTCATAGACTGGAACTTCATTTACTTTTGTTGAAATTTTATGTTCTAATGATTTGTAAGACAGGAAACACATTTTTAACTTTAATTTCTAAATGTGAAAATTAGTATAAATTAAAGCTAAGGGGGCGCCGAAGATTGTAAAATCTGAGAGAAGTTACTGGAGTCCCCTAGATGGACCTACCGATTTGGTCGAAAGTTTGTGTAAGAGTGTTTCTGAAGGTAAAGTACCAATTTTAGGGATTTGATTTGATTTAAAATTATTCCTAAGGATGCTCTGCAGTAGAAGTTAGTAAACATTTTTAAGATCTAATTTGTAAAGACAAACAAAAAAACAAAAAAATTCAGTCATCTTCTCGAAAAGCAATGTCATGATGGGGGTTAAAAATCGGTCCACTCTAATTTCTATCGAAAGAAATCAGCGAAGTATAGCTCGCTCCAACTTGTCAACTCTAGCTTGCTTCAACTGAGAAAAGTTTATTCTCATTCAATCGAAACCAATAAGTTTTAGAATGTTTCATCTAGGACAATTTTTCTCAGTCAATGGAAGCCAACAACATTTTACTCATCTTAACAGAGAGGATTGCAATCTTACTCAATGGATACGAGACGTTTGATCTGATTGGTCAATTGCATCCATAGTATGGTAAATTTTCTCTCGGCGCATGCTATCTTTTGAAATTGAACTACAATAAGTTTTCAATTGTGCCATAACAATTTCGGGCTGAAATTTATTCCGTTTATTCCGGGTGTAGTACACATGATACGTTTAAGAATCACTCGCTGTAGCGTAGTGGTAGTGCGTTAAACTGTTACGCAGAGTGTCCGGGGTTCGAATCTTGGTACAGGCAAAATCAAAAAGTAAAAAAAAAACAATTTTTCTACACGGCTCACCTCTTGGCAATCAATGGCAAACCTATAAGAGTAAAAATTGCCTATTAAAAGCTTTTAACTTCGCCGTTCGGATTCGGATTCGGCATAAACCTGTAGGTCCCTTCCACTCAAGTACAAAAATAACACGCACAACAAGAGTGGAAACAAAAAGCTCGGCCTAGGCCTTCCATAGGCAGTTGTGCCATAAAAAGAAAAAAAAATAAATGAAAAGAATATGACCACCACGAACACACATTTGCAGCTTGCGATTCTTTGGAGCTAATTTTCCACCACTCGTCCACACATATTGACCGGAACGTTGGCAATTTCGCGTTCGATATTGTTCCTGAGCTCCTCTAACGTTGTTGGATGGTTGGAATAAATCAACAACTTAACGCAATCGCATAAAAGGAAATCCAACGGCGTTAAATCGCATGAATAAGGTGACCTTTCGACCAGACCATATCTCGAGATTACACGATTACCGAACTTCCTCTTCAATGCGTCAATTGTTTGACCAGCTGTGTGGCGTAAGGCACCATCTTCTCGGAATCACGTATCACTGATGTCAACAAGTCCATTCAATTCTGGCCAAAAATTGACTTCCAACATGACACGATGGCGAACTCCATTGACCGTAACATGGCGATCATTTTCATCGATGGAAAAATACAGTCCACTCGTGTGGACATTAAATCCACACGATACGGTCACTTTTTGTGGATGCAATGGAGTCTCTGGAAGCACATGTGGGTGTGTTTCACTCCAATATCGCTTATTTTCCTTATTGACAGAGCTATTAAGCCAAAAATGAGCTCCGTCGCTGAAGGTGATTTTTCGATGAATTTTAGGATGTTCGTCAAGCGTTTGCAGAGCCCAATTGGGGAAGCTCCGGCGCTTCAAATGATCACAAGGCTAAGAACTTTACGGAAAATTCAACATAATGTCGACTGAGAGATTCCCAATTCTTGTGAGCGGCGTGGAATCAATTGATTTGGTTTAATTTGAATTTTTGAACTGAAGTACTTACTTACTTACTTTTAATGGCACAACAACCCATGGAGGGCCTAGGCCGAGCTTTTCGCATCCACTCATGTTGTGCGTGTTATATTTGTACATGAATGGAAGGGACCTACAGTTTACTGCCGAATCCGAACGGCGAAATGAAAAGCTTTTCATAGCAATTTTTACTCTTGTAGGTTTGCCATTGCCTGCCACGAGGTGGTGCCGTGTAGGAAAATTATTTTTCCTACTTTTTGATTTTGCCTATGCCGAGATTCGAACCCCGGACACTCTGCGTAGCAGTCCAACGCACTACCACTACACCACAGCGACCACTGAAGTAATTACGGCTGAGATGTTTTCGATACTTCGACCGCTGTGTTGCCTCACTGGGACGGGTGAATATTTTGACTCGAATTTATACACTATAGGACGCACAGACTGGTCTGGTGGGACGATTATTACGAGTGAAAATTGGAGAAATCGGATCTTAAAATTGCGACCACCGACTCAGAATTTCGGTAGTAATTTCTAATAATTTCCAAACTTAGCTTGTTCATGAACTTCACCATGATAAAAATTTTAACCGTGAATGAAGTTTTGACATTCTCAGATCAAAAACAAAAATTTAAGGGTTCGTTTATATTTAAATACATATAAAATTGTTATGCACCTCTTGAAAAACCCATTATTTGCACATATAGTATGAGGCGTTGAGTGCAAAAGTGCCCAATGGCACAGAACTTCTGAAATCGAGTTATAGAATTTAATTTAATTTATTAATACTTACTTACTTACTTAGCTGACGCTACAACCGATGATCGGTCTTGGCCGCCTCTATAAAGCTTCGCCTGTCGCCTCTGCTATGTGCGAGCTGGCGCCAGTTGGTAAGGTCAAGTGCAGTCAGGTTGCCCTGTACCTGGTCTTTCCAACGGAGATTAAGACGTCCTCTTCTGCGTGTTCCTCCACCGTGGTTCGAATAAAACACCCTTTTAGCCGGAGCGTTTTCTTCCATTCGCTCAACATGACCCAGCCAGCGAAGCAGCTGGATTTTTATACGCTTGACTGTCAGTGTCGACGTACAGCTCATACATTCTTACAGCTTATCGTTCCATCTTATTCGATACACGTCGTCTCAAACGCTTCTAACAGCCTCTCATCATTGATGGTCAATATCAACGACTCTGCACCATAAATGTGGACGGGAAGGATGAGAGACTTATAGAGCGTTATTTTCTTTGGTCGAAAGAGGGCTCTGCTTCTGAATTGCCTGCTGAGACCGTAGTGCCACCTGTTAGCAAGAGTTAATCTCCGCTTGATCTCAAGGCTGACATTAAATGGCTTTTTAATACTTACTTACTTAAAATGTTATGTTAGGCAAAGTCTAACTTACTTTACTTTTAATGGCACAACAGCCCATGGAGAGCCTAGGCCGAGCTTTTCGCATCCACTCATGTTGTGCCTACCTAATAGAGACTCAGCTCTATTTAAAGGTAGTTCTCTAGGAACTACCTTCCCTGTAACTAATCTCTGTTATAAAGCGACTTAATTGGCTGTAAAAGATTTCTTTCCTATAGGGTCTAAATTATTTATAGGGATTCACCTCTCTCTAGGGGCTCAATTTCTTCTATGTTGAATCTCACTTAATTTTAGAACCATACATCTATCTAAATACTCCATTACCAGTAGGGGCTCACTTTTCTCTAGAGGTTCATCTCCCTCACTGCCCTGTGCGTGTTGTATTATTGTGCGTGTTATATTTGTACATGAGTGGAAGGGACCTACAGTTTAATGCCGAATCCGAACGGCGAAGTGAAAAGCTTTTCATAGCAATTTTTACTCTTGTAGGTTTTCCATTTCCTGCCAAGAGGTGGTGCCGTTTTCTTTACTTTTTGATTTTGCCTGTACCGAGATTCGAACCCCGGACACTCTGCGTAGCGACTCATTGCCATGGGAAGTTGGGCAAATCTGCTCTTCTATAAACAAGTTTTCTGAGGTGTGTAGATTAAAAGAGGCGCAAATTTCTTAAAATTTAATGTTTTATTTTTATTTTTGTGCTCAATGCCTCACATTTAACTACTATTATTATTTGTTTTTAGTGACATTAACCCATTTAACGTTATCTACAGGTATAGGTTTTTGAAGTCCTCGTCATTAATGAGTTAATTTAGCTGCTAGCACAAACTTGCAGTTTAAATTTAATAGCTTTCAATTCCATCCTGGCTTAATAGGTTAAACTAGATTTCACTTAATCCAAATTTTTTCTTATAGAGCATCAAATTGTTGCGCTATTAACTTTCGCAATTTACTTACTTCTCCTTTCTCTTTTTTTATTTGGTTTTTAGTTTTCTTTTTTTTTTTTTTCAGTGTATTACATTTGATACATTAACGCATAATTGAAATAAACTGAAAGCACTTTTCGCCTTCTGCGACATTAAGATTTCTTCTAGTTTTCGTTTTTTTTTTTTTTGGATTTTTTTTTTGATACATTGCAAATGATATAAAAAATAGAACATACTACTTACACTCAGTGATTGCAGCATATTTCTAGGAGCACACACTTACACACTCACACACAAAAACACACACATTTGTTTACGGTATACATTAAGAGAGACAAATGAAAAACATTAAATTTTAATTACCTCCTCGTGATGATACCAAAAAATGTACGCAGGCGGCTCTGGACTGAATTTGACTGTACACGTAAGATTTATGGTGCTGCTTTTGTCGACATGAAGGTCAGGTGCACCGAGGATGGTAGCCGTTGGCACTGCAAATGTTGGCACGAACACACACACACATACAAATGCACACACATGATTGCATAGGGGGTGTGGTTGTAGTTGTGGTGCATGATTGTAAGTAGAAGAAGTAGACGATGGCGATGGCGATGACGGCGACGACGCGCAGAAAATGAAAGAAAAAAGAATAAAATAGAATCATAAAAAAGTGTGTAATAAATACAGAGAAGAGTAGCAGATAAAATGGAATTATTGTCAAATAAAAACCAGAAGTTGTAGAGCAATTTCATTCTGAGGAGAGTTGGAGGGGTGTGGTGCAGGGGAAATAGGATAGACGCAATTTATATGCTAAACATTTCATAATATATATTATTACATATCGTATAATACTTATCTTGCAGTTACTTCCTCATACCATACTAGTTGTATTAAGCACATATTAAATTGAAAGTAGATGAAGAAGTAGCAGCGAGTTCGAATGAGACGCTTTCGTTAGCCACTTACCCACAACGTTGAGGCGCACGAAATAGCTGCGCACGGGTTGCGTGGAAATTTGGCATTCATACATTCCGGCATCGCGCTTTTGTGCCCATTTTATTTGTAGCGTCCAGTCGTCGGTGTCTTGGTGATGTGTGGCCTGGAAACGCTGATCGGATGTGTATGTATAGGAGCCAACAGTGAGTATGTGTATGTCGCGGTGTCGTATCCAGGAGACCTGCACAATGAAAAAGAGCGAAAGAAAAATGCATAAATTTGTATTTGTGTGAATTTAATGTGCACTTTGAGGCGCACAGGAACTAGAGAAAAAAATGATTGTATGAGAGAGACACAACCACACACGCATATTAACGCACGAGTATATATAGGTACATGAGAATGTGTATGTGTGTGATTTATTTCGCTTCGCTGCTTTATCGCTGGCACACAAAGTGAAATCCTTCAAGTAATTCTTTTTATTTCGTTTCTTTTGCTTTTTGTAATTCATAAAAAGGAACGAAAATTAAAGAGCAAAGTTCATAATTTAGCGAACACAAAAAAGAAGAAGAGAAGAATCCGAGCAACAGATAAGCCTGCGAAAATGCTATTAAGCAGATAAGTGAAATTTAATGAAATGACAAACTAACCACACATAAAAAGTATCACCCAGTTGGAAAAGTTTGAATTTTTTATACTGAGAGAAGAATTTCGCTTTATGATTTATTTTTAATTTTTTTTTTTTATGAGACGACAGCCCCTGGCTCACTTCCCTGTAGCGACTCACATGTCGTGCATGTTATATTTTGTACATGAATGGAAGTGATGGACAGTTTAATGCCGAATCTGAACGACCTAGTGAAAAGCTTTTCAAAGGCAATTTTTACTCTTTTATGTTCGCTATTGCCTTCCGCGAGGTGGTGCCGAGATTTGAACTCCGAACACTTTGCGTAGCAAGCCAATGCACTACCAACTACTTATGCCCCAGCGACCACTTATGATTTGTACATACATAATATGTGATATACTTATATGTATTATTACCTAATCTCAGTTGTGTATGTACGGAGAGGGTTAAAGAGGCTTATTCGTTCATATTGATCCAAAAATCTCTTCGATTATCCAGCCATTTGTATGGAATCACCAAGTATATGCCACCTATTGCAAAATTCTTACTTCGCCAATGTCACCCGTATTAGCCAATCTTAGTTGGTTGGTTTAAGTAGTAGCTTTACTTCGCTCCAGGTGTTCATTTCCTTTTAATGGTTTTTTCCCCTAGACACTCTCTTACCTAATAGAGACTCAGCTCTATTTAAAGACTCACTTCTCTCTAGGAACTACCTTCCCTGTAACTAATCTCTGCCCTAAAGCGACTTAATTGGCTGTAAAATATTTCTGTCCTATAAGGTCTAAATTTTTTATAGGGATTCACTTCTCTCTAGGGTCTCAATTTCTTCTATGTTGAATCTCACTTAATTTTAGAACGATGCATCTTTCAAAATACTCCATTACCAGTAGGGGCTCACTTTTCTCTAGAGGTTCATCTCCCTCTAAGGACTCAATTCCCAGTAAGGACTCACTTTCCTGTAGCGACTCACTTTCCTGTAGGGACTAACTTCCCTGTAGGGACTCAATTCCCTGTAGCGACTCACTTTCCTGTAGGGACTCACTTCCCTGTAGGGACTCACTTCCCTGTAGCGACTCACTTCGCTGTAGGATCTCACTTTGCTGTAGGGACTGCCTTCCCTGTAGCGACTCACTTCGCTGTAGGGACTCACTCCCCTGTAGGGACTCACTTTCCTGTAGGGACTCACTTTCCTGTAGGGACTCACTTCCCTGTAGGGAATCACTTTCCTGTAGGGACTGCCTTCCCTGTCGCGACTCACTTTCCGGTAGGGACTAACTTCCCTATAGCGACTAACTTCGCTGTACGGCCTCACTTCCCTGTAGGATCACTCCCCTTTGGGCACCAATACCTTTACCAAAATAATGGTTCGGTTTCACAAGAAAATTTTGTTCAGCGATGAAGCTCACTTTTGGTTGAATGGGTACGTTAATAAGCAAAATTGTCGCATTTTGGAGTGATCATAATCCACAAGCCCTTTGGCCTCCAAGATCGTGCGATTTAACACCGCTGGACTATTTTTTATTATTTGTGGGGTTATGTGAAGTCGCTTGTCTACACAGATAAGCCCGAGACGATTGACGCCTTGGAAGAGAATATTCGGCGCGTTATTACTGACATACGGCCCCAATTGCTGCAAAAAGTGGTCGAAAATTGGGCCTTTCGGCTGGAATTTATTTGAACCAGCAGCGGCGGCCACTTGCCCGAAATCGTTTTTAAAACATAATTGCAAATCCTTATCTTTATAATAAAGCTAAATTCTTGGCCTTAAATTCTTTACATTAAATTATATACATTTTATTTCTTCTTGAAAACCACACTTCTAAAAAAAACACCCTGTATTATAACAAAAAACTTTATATTTTCAGAATATGTTATAAATATGTTTCGATGTGCATCTGTAGGGTATTTGGAAACAATATGACAATATATAGACTACAACTGAGCTCCCTCCTTACATCTCTGTCGTAGGTTCGTTATTTCAAAATTCCATTTGAGTGAAAAATATTGTAAAGTATACTAGGAATATTAGACAACATCTTCACTGGATGGCATTCGTGGCATTACTGAAAGAAGTTCTTTGTTGTTGCATGCAGAGCATGTTACAAGCAGAACAATCTATTGTAGTCTTCAAAGTGACTCATCCTGCATCAATTTAGAGCCAGTATCCTAACTTATATACTACTACTTACTACTAAGCTACATTAGCTAACTTCACATGTTGTACATACATAGTTAAACATGCATATTTGTATGTATGGTATGTATGGTATGTATGTGTGTATGTTTGTATTTGTGTGTATGTTTTTGTTAAATTCTAAATTAACTTAACTTTAGTTTTATATTTTAATAAAATAATAGCGTAATATAATTATTTGGCTGCCTCCAATACAACACGGAAACTCAACTTGTGATGCAGAAGCATTTCCTCTAGCCTTGCACTGGCTGTGGAAAAGTTTGAGATTCGCTTGCATTTAAATGGATTTGCGTATATGTAGAAGCGTGTATGTTATATAAATATTTAAAAGTTACTTATAAGCTTTCGTATGCATTACTTGTTCGTTTCTGCTGCTGCTGCTGCTGCTGCTTCTTCTTTCCGCTTCAACGAAATGAAGAGTTGCTCTGTGTACAAGCCACGTTAATATGTTTTAATTATGTAGGTAGTATATGGTGCAAGCAGTATCTGGTATATGTAAAAGTTGTGCAGTGGGTTTTGTTCTCAGTTCTCTGTTTATTTTTTAGGTTTGCATTAATATTTTCGATGTTGCTGTTGTATTGGTAAAAGTTTGCTAAAACTTTAAGTACCATAGATATAAGCCAAATGGATGCATTTTGTTGCTCTTCTCTTTAGTTTGGGCGCTTTATTCTGCTAAAAACTAATGTGCTATATACACGTAAGTAGTTAAGCATTTAGGCAAGTTGATGTTAAATGATCACAATTGTTATGAACACTTAAATTTTAATTCCTTTTGGGGCAATAAAGAATATCGCAAATAAGTATTTGTGAACAATTTCAAGTAGTTCATTTATAAATAAATTAAATATTTTAATTTGAGATAATGAATTGGTTTTTCTTTTTAATTCTAATTCTTTATAATGGAATGATCTTTTAAAACCAATTATTTAACTAATATTTTTTCATTAACCTTCGCACAGACGGCAATTTTTGTGTATGCTAGTGAACAGTATTTACCCGGGTAAATATTTTTTTCCTCATGTAAATTGTTCTGAAATTTTTACATAAAATCATTTTCCGCATAATATCAGTTGGATTACTGTTTCAAAGTGAGGTTTCTCTCCTTTTTGTTTATGAGGTTATCATGTTCAATGAATTCTAATGCAACCTTGCGTAAAAAAAATAAGTTCATATAATGGAATTTTTAAAAACAAAATGGAACAACAATCCAAAAACTTAGAATATCTTTCTGCAGCAGCTGTGTCCAGGTTTATTGTTTAATTTAGGTTTTTCGTGTACGTGTGCTTGCAAATCTTTTTAGGATTATCATTTGAGGACAAACAGCGTTACTGGGAAAGAGTTTTTGCAGCAGCCGTTTCTGAATCAGAAGACCTGGACGATGGAAACTTTGAATCCGATGAAGATTACTTGCCAGAGAAAGTAAGTGCTGATTCTGATGCCGAATAGAATGAAGAAGATGAAATGATGGAACTGAATGACACTACTGAGTCTGAAGCTAATTGCTTTTACTTTACTTTTAATGGCACAAAAGCCCATGGAGGGCCTAGGCCGAACTTTTCGCATCCACTCATGTTGTGCCTACCTAATAGAGACTCAGCTCTATTTAAAGACTTACTTCTCTCTAGGAACTACCTTCCCTGTAACTAATCTCTGTTGTAAAGCGACTTAATTGGCTGTAAAAGATTTCTTTCCTATAGGGTCTAAATTTTTTATAGGGATTCACCTCTCTCTAGGGGCTGAATTTCTTCTATGTTGAATCTCAATTAATTTTAGAACCATACATCTATCTAAATACTCCATTACCAGTAAGGGCTCACTTTTCTCTAGAGGTTCATCTCCCTCACTGCCCTGTGCGTGTTGTATTATTGTGCGTGTTATATTTGTACATAACAATAACAAAATTAACGGCACCACCTCTTGGCAGGCAATGAATGGCCTACAAGAGTAAAAATTGCCTATGAAAAGCTTTTCACTTCGCCGTTCGGATTCAACATAAAACTGTAGGTTCTTACTTTTCTTTACTTTTAATGGCACAACAGCCCATGGAGAGCCTAGGTCGAGCTTTTCGCATCCACTCATGTTGTGCGTGTTATATTTGTACATGAATGGAAGGGACCTACAGTTTAATGCCGAATCTGAACGGTGAAGTGAAAAGCTTTTCATAGATATTTTTACTGTTGTCGGTTTGCCATTGCCTGCCAAGAGGTGGTGCCGTGTAGAAAAATTATTTTTTTCTATTTTTTGATTTTGCCTGTGCCGAGATTCGAACCCCGGACACTCTGCATAGCAGTCCAACGCACTACCACTACACCACAGCGACCACACTGAAGCTAATTAGGAGGACAGTATTGAAAACATTGACATAGAAAGTAAAGAAGGTGTCAATTTTCCGTCGACTGTAGACTTTTTTTTACAGTTAAAGATGTAACAAAGTGGTATAAGCATCCACCAGAAACGCAACGCCAGGGGTCGCGTAATATTTGTCGAGACAGTTTTTTCGTAAGCGCTAAGCCATCAACTATAAATTTAACTAAAAAAGGATACTTTTTACTGTATTATGAGTTCAGCCATCCAAGATGTTATATGCAGGTATTTATACTAATAAAAGGGCTGAAAAAGATTATAATGAGTGGAACAATAAAAATCTTGATAAAAAACCACTGTCAAGGAAACCACTAAAAGAAGAAGAATTTTTTGCCAGACATTAGCCCAGCTCTTATGTGAACCCCAAATAAAATCCAGATCACAAGTTTGAAGAGTAATGGCACATTTTTTCTATAAGAAATGCAGTTGAATGCATTTTAGGCCAAGCATTTCATGCCTTCAACGAAGAAAATGAAGAATTCACGGCTGATGACAACGATGACCGTGATTCCACTGGCCGAAAGAGAGTCAAAGGAGCGTTACAGGAAAAAAGCGTAGTACACGTAACGTTTGCAAAAAATGCTAAAAACCAATTTGTGTAGAACCTAGTTTTATGACTTGAGTTACATATGTATTTATATAAACCAGTAAACAAAACCAATAAAATATTGCAATAAAACATAAATAATAAATCATACTACAATAATTTTATAGTTTTAATGTATTGGACTTCACAGATTTCCAAACCTGCTCTAACTAACTTCAATATTGATTATGTGATATTTAACGAACCATTTGTGGTAAGGTACTAAGATTTAGTATGGAAGTATTTCCTGTTTTCAATTGTGATAATGAAGATAATGTTCGGCCTCAATTAATGCTAATCGAAGCGACCGTTTCGATGCATCGCATTCAACTTGTATGAATTCATTGTCTTAAAACCAGCAATTTCTAAACCCTCTGGTGAAGCATGACTACATGTCACATTACGCGTACATTAATTATTCTATACATCGATGCCAAGCTAACTATACATTTCCTAGTATGCCGACAAGATGATCCAATGTTGCTATCGTATGCCATGCACTTGTTTGACATGAAGACATTATAGATCCGGCAAATTACATATGCATTATGATATAACTAACAATAACTCAGTTAAATGATTTCAATCTCGAGGAATTGGTGCTGGGGCACTTAAGTATACACTTAAAATAATAATAATAATCAATACATACTTACACACACACACACGCACACACGCACAAACTCACATGTAAGTATGTATGGGCACAAACGTATACAAGTGCATGACGGTAATTTCCTTGCAGCAGCAGCGACAGCATAAAGTTGTTTTAAATTGCAGTTAAAACAATTCCATGAAATTACTTAAACAGTTTCACACTCATAATACAAACATAAATACAAAGTAACAATGCAGAATGGAAAATGGTAAAGGAAAATGAGAAAGGATACTGATCGTTGGTAGGAGGCACAAACGAGTGGAAATAAAAATGCGCTAAACACAAAATAACAAAATATTCAAGTGTAACACTCGAGTAAAATATTTTCATTGTTATTTTTATATAGAAAACAAAAAATTATATATTAAAACAAAGCAAATAAAAAAAAAAAAAAAATCTTGAATCTCAAGCTGAATTTCACCCTCGCGTCTGTTTGTTTTTTTTGCACACACCTACACCCACAACTACACAAAGAGAAAGAGAGATTGATGTCAAGCATGCTTGTGTGTGGGGGGATTGTGAGCGCCACGCATATTCTCTCTCAAACACACATACACACACGCACGCATACCGTTACTTATATAAATGTTTAAATATGTACGAGTATGCACAAGTGTTCTCGTATTAAAGCTGAAGTGCATAAATATCGCTCTCGCACTACACGCTGCACTTCAAGTTGACAACAAACATACATACATATGTACATAGGTATATAGTATACACAAGCACAAGCCGTTGCAAGGGAGGGAAGGGGGGATTAGGGGATTAGGGGATTAGGGGACAAAACCTTATTTCATTTCTGATAAATATCATAAGTAGTATATAAGTATTTTGATCACTGGATATACCTAGTCTTGCCATAAGTTCTATTACCAGCTTTTCAAAGTAGTAGGCTTTGAAATTTTAAATTGTATGATCCCGTTATTCGCATTTTTTGGTACAATGTTCTATTGCAAAACAAATTCAAAGCAGTTTGGTTTCAAATTTTGCGTAATTAATATGGAGTGGGACAATGACGAAAATCGCATCGCGGTGATTGCATTGCACAAATGCGGAAATAGCGCAAGTCAAATATTCACGTTGCTAAAAAAAAACTCGAAATATCGAAAATGTTTGTTTATCGTACCATCGATCGTTTCGTGGAATCGTCTCAAGTGGAAGACAGGCGAAGAGAAGAGGTCGACCTCGCGTTGTTCGTACGAGTGGAGCCATAACAGCCGTGCGGGAGCGGATTCGCCGAAATCCCTTAAGAAAGCAAAAGATCATGGCTAGAGAAATGGATATGTCTTTCAGATCCATGTCCCGACTAATCCGTGATGACCTCCACATGAAGACCTTTCGCAGGTGCACAGGCCATCTTTTAACTCCACAGCTAAAACAAATACGATTTGAAAGATATAAGAAGCTTTTGCAGTGGCACGCAAGAAACGGTCATGAAAATATCCTTTTTACGGATGATAAAATTTTTACGGTGGAGGAAGTTTTTAATAAGGAAAACGACTAAATCTATGCGAGAACATCTGAAGAAGCTAAATTTATTGTGCCAAGGGTTCAAAGAGGTCATCATCCAACATCAGTTATGGTCTGGTGGGGAGTATCCCATAGGTACTCTTACTTAGCTAGTTAAATATATTTCTCTTAAAGAAACAACAATCTCTGGTTCTGTTTGTGTACACATACATACATATATACTTATACTTATGTGTATGTATTTATGAGCTTATAAAATTACTCATATGTATGTACTTATATTCTTTTAGTTTTTTTTATGGAAGTGGCACAAAGCATTGAAAGCCGAAAATTGTGGGACTTGCACTTGCACTTCACTTCGCTTCAAAAAGCCACCCCAGCTCCATTTCTCTTCTTCCGTAGCACTGCCCGTAAAACATTACTTCACGGAACGAGAGCGACCTATTGCCTCTTCATGAATCTGAATCTGAACTGTTGATTAGCGCAATGCAGTTTTGTTATTATTTTAGTTGCCATGTTACTGACAGCAGACCAATACTCATTTGAGACAAGTATAATTTCCACCTGATTATCAACCATTCACTAGTACTTATCAGGTGGACAAGTGTGAAATCGGTATTGCTAGCTACACAAAGAATGCCTCGCCAACAAAACTGTTCGTTTTTTGAGTCAACCCAGTCATCGAGCCATTTTATCACATTTTCGTACGAATCGAAGTGCTGCTCAGCAAGTGCGTGCCCCATTGATTAAAATAAGTGGTGGTCAGATGAAACCAAGTCTGGTAAATGAGCCGCATGGGGGATAGCTTCCCAGCTGTACGAATCAACCAATTCACGAGTCTGTTTTGTTCCATGTGATGGTGCATTGTCATCAAGAAATATCACTTTGTGTTGCCTAGCTTGATACTCTGGGCATTTTTGGTGCAAAGTACGGTTCAAACGGTTTAAATCGGCTAATTGTCGTTGATAGCGTTGACCAGTAACTGTTTCACCTGGTTTCAGAAAGTCAAACCAGATAAAACCTCGCTGATCCCAGAAAACACAGAGCATTGTCTTCTTTCCGAAGCGATTTGGCTTTCCTGTCGATTTGGCCAGTGTGCCGGGCTTAACATATGATCGTTTACATTTGGCATTCTCGAAATAGATCCATTTTGCATCGCCAGTAACAATTCGATGACTTTTGTACCTGGCGAGCAACATTTCACAGGTGGTTGGTCGTTTTTCGATTTTCTTGCTGTCTTTCAGTCAATTCATGCGGCACCCATCTTCACACCTTCAGAATCAATCCCATGACTTTTAAAGGTTGAGAAACGCATTGTTGGGTCATATTTAATTGTTCTGCAAGTTGATCTTGTGTTTGACCATTATTCTCATCGAGTAAAGCTTCAAACTTTTCTGCTGGTCTTCCACGTTCTTCGTTTCTCACATCAAAATCGCCACTTTTAAACTTATTGAATTAGAACCACTCGTTGCACTGTGTTTTGCTTAGAGCGTGCTGACCGTGAGTTTCCACAAGTATTCGATGAGATTCCAAGGCAGATTTCTTCAATTGGAAACAGAAAATCAATGATATCCGCACAAAATTCGATATTTTTACGAGCTATAAAAAATATGTTGTTGTATGAAACGTGATTGTTTATGAACTGATTATTGTTGACAGAACCAATTGCGAATAAATGGCCCCATTGATTTGGTTTGACAGAGCGTATAGTTTTACCTAGCGACACAGAGATGTCATTACTTGTTTCATACTTGTATACCTGGTAACTCTTCCCTTTCGATCATAAATCGCGGACAGACAAAGAATACGTGTTCTGTGTCTTCTACAGAACAAATTTTCTCCTCATGTTTAATCTTTTCAGTATTTGTGTCAAGTAGTAGTTTACCTGTCCATGTCTACGGTTTAGCTATCTTATAATGTCTGAAATCAGTTGATACGTCCAACGTCCTTTACATGAAGAATTAAATAAGTTTTGCCATACTTGCTCGCTGAATAGAGGCGCTATTCCAGCTAGATTATTGAAGTTTACTAGAGCAGCGCCCTCTATTAATGAAGTATGACCAAAATGAGGATGTATATGTATATACACATAAGTGATGGGCAGCACATATGCATCCACATGTATCCACGAGTATGATTCAAACTTGATTGATAGAGGGCGCTTAGTATGAATCAAACTCGATTCATAGAGGGCGCTGATTCTCCTATGATTCAAACTTGTTTGATAGAGCGTGCTGCTTTCTAGTAAAATTTGACATTTCACACAAAAATTTTACATTTCTAACAAAAAAAGAATGGAAGAATGAGCGTGTATAGACTGCAAAAAAAAAAAAAACCAGAGGTACAGGCAAATGGCGTTTATATTTCGATAAAATCTACAGCAAAAACTACGGCTGAGAGAAAGAAGTATGTCGAAAAATGGAGGACCAACAAAATTCAGATTTTGCTAAAACCAGCACCGAGAGATCGTGAGAGTGTAGACTCTCAAAGCAACTTGAGGCACAACAGAATTCGTCATTGAGTTTCGACGAGGTGGCCGAATTCCCAGCTTCTCAATGAAAGAGAAGGGCAGAAGATTTACTTGAAAATTTGGCTGAAAATCCTTCCTTCGTGGAAAGAAAGCAGCTCGCATCGTCCCACTAACGTACATAAGTTTTTTTTATGTGTGTGTGTGTGTATGTTTCTCAGTAATTGCCTTTTAAATTTTTCGAAAAAATTAACTTTTCATAAACAAAATATTTGCCATAAATTTCATATGACACACACATACCCATACACATGTAAGCGTGTAACTAGGCTCCAGTTGTTTTTAAATTGTTTGATTTTACCTGTTGCAGACTTTAAACCCAGGACACTATTCACATCAGGCCAATTCACTACCAACCCACACCATGGCGAAATATGCAAATGCCAAATATTGGTAGCCTCAAACGGCCGATAAGGAACTTGCTACCAACTGTTGAGCAGTATGAGTATCAGCTATCAACTTCAAACCTTGCCATATCTTTATAGAAGCAGACTTCGCTCAGGGAGTGTTCTGAATTCCGGACCATTTTAGCTGAAGCTCCTGGCGAAAAAGCGGAACGATAGCGAATCGATATGTGTAGAAGCAAATAAGGCCACAGCAATGCGTAACGTGCATGAGGATGTTTGGGAACATCTTAAAGCTGTCTACTTAAGATAAGTTATGGCAGCATAACAGGACAGTGGATTCATGCTCTTATATCGTACGTAGCAACGTGTACAGAGAGGAAGCATGGTAATGTAAACTATCATGTGACACAATACGAGAACTAGGAGCACATACTGGTGGAATGTATGAGATTCAACTACGCATGAAAAGGAACAGAACATGGGGGAATCGCCCATGGGTTTCATACATTATATGCTGAGCTCACTAGTGGCATGGAATGCTGCGAATGCCATGTTGACTGAAATGATGCAACAAGTACGAAGTGATGAGTAAGCTGTAAGAGCCACAGTGTTCTCAACAATGGAGATTAGCTGGAAAAGCAAAATCCTGCTTTGCTAAGAAATGCCTTAACTGGCGATGCTGCGAGAGGCGATCATGACAGAATGACTAAGGAGGTGCATAGGCACTTAGGTGCAATGGAGGGTGAATCGTGAATGAATTTTGTACAGCTCGCGGCTGCCAGGATCTATGAAGATTTCCCCTTCCTTGTCGTGTACAAAAAAAAAAAGAAGAAAAATTAAAAATAAAAGAGAGAGAGAGAAAAAAACCAAGCAAGTAAAACTGATTTGATTTCGCTTACGTTTTTTTATGCGACTGAAATATTTTGCTTAACATTGTGTTACATTCACATTTAAATAATATTAGTACACACATACATACAAAGAAGAATTGTAATTAATATTCCTATATTGTATACATGTATGCATGTGTTTGCATATGTGTGTGTTTATGCTTCTGTCATTTCGAATTATCAGCATTTATATTTGAACACGTTCATTCTGCTAGATTTGTGAATTGGAATGGATTCGTGTTTAGTTTCATTAATTATACGCACACACACACGCACACACCCAAACAAATTAACATAATTGAAATCTTAATGCTACACACACACACATTAACACATAAACTTAATATTTACTGCCTTCGCTTTCCTTTTCGTTATTTTAATAAGCAAAATATTTGTGTGCGCCAGTTCGGTGCATACACGAGCATTATATTTACATATCTTTGCATGTATTTATGTATGTGCATACTCAAGCACGAATGTGTGTGTGTCTGTATTTTCATTTCTGTGCGTGTTGAGTTTAAATTTTTTTCACATACTCCTATGTATAAACAATAATTCTTGAAATTTCTGCATGTAGATTTTCTATGTTACGAGTAAATTTCTCATACATCCACGGACTGTCGGAATGTTGTATACCTAAAACGACTTAAGTACTTGACAGAGACCCCGGAGTATCGGAAATGGCATGCAAATAAAATTGAGTAGAAGAAATTTGATTCGTTGGTAAAATTTTCTTTGTAGCCTGATTGCCTGAGGTGATGATAAATCCAATTTCCTTTCGATTTCAATGATTACTTTTAATTTTAATTTTGATTTTCCTTTCTTTCCTTTCTACGAATTTGACTTTTTCTTGCTGGAAAACAACTCTAGAGCTTCTGCAGCTCCACCACTGAAAGTGGTGAAAGTGAGAGCAATGAAAGTCATTGTTTAGTTAAGTTTATGTACGATTGCATACTTTTAGGCTTACTTATAATTCAGTTATTATAGCAATTCTAAATAACTAATATTATAAACTATTGGGGGAAATTGGGGACTTACTTTAATTGGTTTGACGAATAAATATTAAAAATTGCTTGATTTCAAATATCTTTCAAGTTAAAATCTCCTCCTTCAGGTACACTGAAAATTTATTTATGAATGTGTAATAAATCTAAATTGTTCATATTTTATAAGGAGCGAACACGAAGAAATTTTATTATTTACTTTTTAGTTGAGAAAAAATTTTAAATACATTTAATACTGTCAAAAGACTAGATATTAATAAATTGTAGGGGATGCCTTTAAGCGAAATGTCAGACAAGGAGCTTGAGCGACGTTAAATTATACTGCACCTTTTACATGAAAACCATTCATGGACCAAAAAAAGGTAGGAAACCTAGTGGGTGTCAGCATTGCAACGGTAAAACGAAGCATTAAAAAGTAGTAAGAGAATCTTTCGGTTAAGAGATAAGAGTTAAAGGTTCCGGCAGAAAATGTGTTCCAGTAGACAAAAAACTTGCTGATTTAGTTAAAGCCCAATTGAACAGAAATGCAGATGCATCTGCCCGCGAAACTGCTTCTAAACATGGAACTTCAAAAAATTATGTCAGAAAACAAGAAAACCAATTCTCATTTTCAATCATATAAGGTGCAAAAGGTTCCAGATCGAAGCGAAGAAAAGGAAATTGAAGACAGAACTCGAGCTTGAAGGCTTTACGAAAATTTTCTTAAAAAATTTAAATCATGCTTCATGGATGAGCTAGAGGCCAAGGGTCAAGCCAACGTAAAAAGTTGAAAATTATAAAAAAAGAATATCCCAATTTCCCAAAACAATTTTTCAATTGCCAGGCATTATGCACTTGTGGAAATAGAAGAGAAACTTTAATTACCATGGGGCCCATAAATCAAGAAGTATACATAGAAAAGTGCTGGCACTAAGACTAACTGTGGTAGACTAACTGTTGCCTCAAACGAATACTCAGCCCAACAAATTGCCCAGAGTTACCAGGTGTACACGTATGAAACAGGTAATGACATCTCTGTGTCGCTAGGTAAAACTATACGCTCTGTCAAACCAAATCATTGGGGCCATTTATTCGCAATTGGTTCTGTCAACAATAATCAGTTCATAAACAATCAAGTTTCATACAACAACATATTTTTTTTTATAGCTATTAAAAATATCGAATTTTGTGCGGATATCATTGATTTTCTGTTTCCAATTGAAGAAATCTGCCTTGGAATCTCATCGAATTCATTGTGGAAGCTTACGGCCAGCACGATCTAGGCAAAACACAGTGCCACGAGTGGTTCCAATTCAATAAATTTAAAAGTGGCGATTTTTGATGTGAGAAACGAAGAACGTGGAAGACCAGCAGAAAAAGTTTGAAGGTGCTGAATTGTACGCTTTACTCGATGAGGATGAGGATGATGGTCACACTCAAGAACAACTTGCTGAACAATTATGGTAAATGTGACCCAACAATGCAACGTTCTCAACGTTTAAAAGTCATGGGATTGATTTTGAAGGTAGGAAGATGGGTGCCGCATGAATTGACTGAAAGTCAAAGGCATCAAGAAAATCATAAAGCCACCTGTGACATGTTGCTCGCCAGGTACAAAAGAAAGTCATATCTCCATCGAATTGTTACTGCCGATGAAAACTGGATCTATTTCGAGAATCCCAAACGTAAACGATCAAATGTTAAGCCCGGTAAACCGGACAAATCGCTTCGGAAAGAAGACAATGCCTTGTGTTTTCTGGGATCAACGAGGTGTTATCTGGTTTGACTTTCTGAAACCAGGTGAAACAGTTACTGGCCAACGCTACCAGCAACAACTAGCCGATTTGAACCGTTTGAACCGTGCTTTGCGTCAAAAATGCCCAGAGTATCAAGCTAGGCAACACAAAGTGATATTTCTTGATGACAATGCACCATCACATGGAACAAAACAGACTCGGGAATTGGTTGATTCGTACAGCTGGGAAGCTATCCCCCATGCGGCTCATTTACCAGCCTTGGCTTCATCTGACCACCACTTATTTTCATCAATGGGGCACGCACTTGCTGAGCAGCACTTCGATTCGTACGAAAATGTGAAAAAAAGGCTCGATGACTAGTTTGACGAACAGTTTTTTTTGGCGAGGCATTCACAAATTGCCAGAGAGATGGGAAAATTGTGTAGCTAACAATGGCCATTAATTTGAAGATTGAATGTACAACCATTTTTCTCAAATAAACGTGTATTTTCGTAAAAAATTCATACTTGCACACCTGGTACATGCTATTGAGTGTTATTTGGCAATGGCAAAGTGTAATCTCAAAAAAACAAAAGGCATGGCTAAAAACGAAAAGTAGTTAACAAAAAAATAGAATGAATCAGCCTAGAAACTCAGTGCTTCTACTGTGTAAGAGACGATGAAAAGAGTTAGTGGTAAAGTTCCAAATTTTTTCAGGAATTCAGGAAATTAAATTTTTGATGTCATAAGTCATAAACACGGCATTGAAGGCAAACAAAACAAATTCAAATTCGTTTTGGAAAAAATATTACTATTTTGTAAGAAAATCATTCCGTACTTGGCTAACAAATTTATAAACATTTCTAATTCCTCCTCCGTGTGCAACTTGATATGTAAAGGGGTTTACAATAGGAACATAACAATTTTGTATTTAAATATCGGATGTTTTTCTTAGAAGCGGAGAACTTTAAATTTAATTAAAAAATATTTAACAGAAAAATAGTTTTAATATCCCTGAAATCGGCTTGTTTTTAAAGATGGCATTAATGTTTGAATATGATTTCGGGCATATGGCCGCCGCGGCTAGTGTGCACATGACGTAATCTGGAATCGTATTGAAGTTCAGTATTCGTATAATTCTCGAGAAATGGTCCCTTCCAATGGTCACCCCGCTCATGCAGTTTGATTCCTTTTAAAGGGGTTATGTTAAGTCGTTGGTTTATGCCAACAAGCCAACAACAATAGAGAAGCTCAGCAAAAACATCGAACGCGAAATTGCTAACGTTCCGGCAGATATGTGTGGAAGTGTTGAGCGGTAAGAAATTGACTCCAAAGAATCAATCGCTGGTGATCATATGATCGATATCGAAATCCATACTAAAACGTAAATTGTCTCAATTATTTTGTGTTTTATTTAAATGCAAAATTGTTTAGTCCCTATTGAAACCCCCTTTATGTGTAATTTGTACATATGAAAAAAAAAAAAATTTAAATTCAAATTTTTACAATCCGGTTTTCAATAGATTTTAAAAGCTGAACCCTCTAGTTCCCAAATTTTTGATTGACCTAAAAAAATTATAATAGATAAATATCGTTGTACTTATAAAAAGCACAGACCTGTTGTCTTGACACTTAAAAAAATTTAAATGGCGTGGATTTTTGAAGTCGGGAAGTTGGGAAGTCGGGATCACTCAAAGCAATTGTGGTTGTTTGAGCCTGTTAGGACTTTTTATATATATATATTTTTTAAATTAATTAACCTTTTATATTAAACGTTACTATTCCTAGCTAGTCATAGACGGTTTTATATACCCTTAGTTAGTATCATCCTTAGTGGTAGTGCGTTGGACTGCTACGCAGAGTGTCCAGGGTTCGAATCTCGCACAGGCAAAATCAAAACGTAGAACAAATAATTTCTCCACACGGCACCACCTCTTGGCAGGCAAATGGTAAACCTACAAGAGTAAAAATTGCCTAAGAAAAGCTTTCCACATCGCCGTTCTCTAGGGCCCTTCCATTCATGTACAAATACAACACGCACAACATGAGAGTGAATGCGAAAAGTTCGGCCTAGGCCCTCCATGGGCTGTTGTGCCATTAAAATTAAAAAAAGTAAAAAAGTTAGTATCAAGGGAAGTATTTTATGTATTTGTTTTTATTTTTAACTATAATCCTCAATTCAATCTAAATATTATTTTTGCAGATTTTCGAACATTTTTGATTTTGATTCCTCCTACTTAGTGGCTGTAAGTAATACACATCGCAGCTCATAGCCGAAACATTATCATGATATATTCGGGAGTTCACTATAATACTGTGGGCAAAAAGTAGTAAGACTTTGTTCATAATTTCAAATTTTTTTATTCATTCTTCCAAATCTATTTCGTCCCCTTCAAAGTAATCCCCCCCGGAACCAATACACTTGTGCCAACGTTTTTTCCAATTCTCGAAACAGTTGTTAAAGTCAATTTCCGGAATAGCCTTCAATGCGCTTAGCGATTCATGTTTAATGTCTTCAATTGACTCAAAACGGTGTCCACGAAGCGGTTTTTTTTTGAGTTTAGAAAATAGCCAAAAGTCACACGGTGCTAAGTCAGGCGAATAGGGTGATAGGGTGGTTGCGGAACGATATCAGTCGAATTTTTGGCAAAATGGTCTCGTAAAACCAATGCAGTGATTTTGGAACCAATCGTGCATTCACTCTTCTTAGGCCCAAATGATGTTTTAAAATGGTTTTCACTGATCCTTCCGATATTCCAACGATGCCAGTAAGGTCTCTGTTAATGACTGTTAATCGTCGATTCTCGATTCTCGAGCACCAATTCCTTGATTTTATTGAAGTGTTGATCATCAGTTGATGTTGATGGCCGTCCTGGACGTGGTTAGTGTCAACGCGTTCTGGACCATCTTTGAACAATTTGTACCAATCAAAAACACAAAAACACTTGCTCGCGACATACAATTATCACCGAAGGCCTTTTGCAACATTCTGAACGTTTCGGCACCAGAAATTTGATTTCGCACACAAAATTTAATGGAACTTCTTTGTTGAATAATTTCACTCATTGTGAAAATCGCCGAATGCACTTTTTGTACTTCAGAAAGACAAGCGTATACTAAACACTAATGATTATTTTGATGTGACATTTGGCACAGATGACAGTCACCGACAGTCATACCAACCTTAAAAAAATAATATTTTGATGAATGGGTTTCCGCGCGAAATTTAAATTAAAAAGTCTTACTAACTTTTGCCCACAGTAGTACGATATGATAAAAAATACCGCCAGACTACTTTTCTTGTGGTTATTACACCCGTTTCGGTGACGTCTGCTTAGATCCCTGATTGGGAACTTGGGTTAATGCAAATTTTCGCACAAATTTTAAATTGGCATTAGCTTGAGTCGAAAAAGTTAACCTTCAATTAGCTTTGAACAGGGAAGAATATGTGACAAGGTAACACATCCATGAATCGAGGTAGAATCTGAATATTGTAATACCTATCTTGATATGCGACATACACATACTTACATAATTTTATATCTAGAATGTGGCAACAATAATAACTATTTGTAAAGCTGTATCTACATAAAATTCCAAAAAATTTCTTAATCATTTCGATGAACTGTATTGATTTTTCATGGAAATAAATTCCAGCCAATGGTAAAGAACGCTTTAAGACAATTTCAACTCGTACAAATACATACATACATACATACGTATATTAATTAATGCAAGTATGTATGCACATAATCATGTATTCATTTGTATGCATTCCTATGTGGAATACAAGCGTATGAATATTGTCATGAACGAAATGCCGCACTTAAAATTTTAGTTGCTATTCGAATATTCGTGAGTACCTTGAACGAATTTATATGCACACACACACACACACATACATACATATACATACGAATACCTATGCATGTATGTTTTCGTATATGTGAGTACAAACAGTGAACATGAAACATGAAACAGCAAGCAAGCAATACACACTTGAAAACTAAATGTTTATATCAGTTGATCAAAATTTAATCAAAGATTTAATTGAGGGAATTACATTTTAACAACATTCAAATAAAAATTTATGTAAAAGATTTTCATAACTTATTGAAGTTTACTTCTCTAGAATCGTTTTTATATTTACAAGGGGGTAAAAGATGATAATGGCAAATGGCAAAACGGAAATTGTCACGGAAATGAAGGGTAGCGCCCTCTATTAATCAATTATGAGAAAAATGAGAATGTATAGGTATACGAGGTATACGAGGTATGATAAAAAAATAACCGTTATTTATTTATTCATCAACAACTATCTTGTCCCCTTCAAAGTAATCCCCCTCAGATAAAATACACTTATGCGAGCGTTTTTTCCAATCCTCGAAACACTTCTGAAACGCGCTTTTTGGTATCGCCAACAGCTCCTGTTTCGATTTTTCGTTTATCTCCTCAATCGTAGCAAAACGCTTTCCTTTCATCGGTGTCTTCAGTTTTCTTCAGTTTTGGGAAGAGGAAAAAGTCAGCGGGGGCCAAGTCTGGTGAAGACGGTGGTTGAGGCATGATAACGGTTTTGTTTTTGGCCAAAAACTTACGCACAAGCGACGTTGTTTTTGCTCAAAATTTAGCAATTTTGGAACAATCTTCGCTGCCGCACGTTTCATGCCTAAAACATCCGTAAAAATTGCTTGGCATGAGCCGAACGATATGCCAATATCATCAGCAACCTCTCTGATAGTGATTCGACGATGTTTTCATCGGTTGTTGACTGACGTGCTCGGGCGACCAGGACGAGCATCGTCATTGACATCTTCTCGGCCTTCCTTAAACCGGTTATACCACAATTGAACTTGTGTTCTGCTCATAGTAGACTCGCCAAAGGCCACAGTCAACATTTCACATGTCCTTGCGCATTTAATTTCATTTTTTACACAAAACTGAATACAGTTTCTTTGATCCATTTTTTCGAATAGTAAAGAATCGAAGAGCACACCAAAACACGACTAACCTTTTTATCTGTCAAAAACAAACTGACAATCCAAAATGGTTGGTATTGCCAACATATACGAGTATAACAGACATGTGTACCAACATAACAGAAAAACAAACAAAAAATGCGAAAATCGAATATACGTAACTCACGAAATTTGAAAATATCGGTTATTTTTTGATCACACCTCGTATGCAGCATATATGCATCCACTATGCGCCCTCTATTAATAGAGCAGCTCTCTATCTCCATATTGATTGATAGAGGGCGATGATTCACGTTTGTTTGATACTCGATTGATAGAGGACGCTGAGTAAGAATCTTAGTCGATTGATAGAAGGCGCTGCCCATCAGTTTCTAGTAAAATTTTATATTTAAAACAAAAATCGTTAGAAATTTGTGGAGCAGAAAGAATGAAAAAACCACTGTTGAGGTCATACAACATCAATAAACCTTTGATGATTATGAATATTATAATGATGACAAAAATGATGATGATAGTAAGATTATAATTATAATGATATAGCAAATAAATTCGTATGCTTTGAGTATGAATATTTTGAAGGAGATGATGATTTTGCAGAGGTCGTTGCATGCATTACAAATGCAAGGTCGCTGTAGCGTATTGGTAGTGCGTTGGACTGTTACGCAGGGGTTTGAATTTTGGCACAGGCAAAATCAAAAAGTAGAAAAAATATTTTTTCTACACGGCACCACCTCTTGGCAGGCAATGAATCGTAAACCTACACGAGTAACAATTGCCTATGATAAGCTTTTCACTTGGCCGTTCGGATTCAACATAAAACTGTAGGTCCCTTCCATTCATGTACAAATATAACACGCACAATATGAGTGGATGCGAAAAGCTTGGCCTTTGGCGCTAAATGCGGTCATAGTCGACACTGATAAACTGAAGTTCATTGTGGTAAAGGCATAACACTTGCCACAATGGCTGCCTATCTCTTTATCGGTGTCCTGTGTGATCACATTCACTCTCGCATTCTCCCTCCTTCTTCCTCTCAGCTATCAATCTTCCTTCCATTCAACACAATGCTCTGCATTCATAGGGGTATCCCCCTATCAAAAAAAAAAAAAATAAAAATGCAAACGATAAAACTGAAGTTTATCCCGATATAGCACAGCTGCAATCGGAGAGTCATCAAACGGAACATAAATCGTTAAAAATTGCTACGACCACGACGGTAATGTCTTCGACCGACTCTTATTTTCACAAGATTACTAAACAAAACCAGAAAACCCAAAACGCAAACGATCTGAAGAAGTAAACTTCTGTAGGACGTTCCACTGATGCACACAATATTTTTTTTCCATCTGACTTTTTTGAACCGATTGGCTCTAGATGAAACTACAAACAATCATATTCTGCAGAAGATCTACTTTAAATTATTGTGTAAATGCTTTTCTACTTTTTGCAAATTTTCATAATAAAAGCAATAATGTGGTGTAATAAGTATTTAATAATTTTGGCATGTGATCAGGCAATAATTGAACAGAGTCAGTTTAAGACCTGATTGACTATGACTGAAATATTTGTTAATCAAACAATAGGCATGCCCAGGGCCGGCAAGAGTTAATACGGGCTACGGGGATAATACGATGTTAGTCTTTTGAAATATAGATATAACACTTAGTTTTCGAGCTTTATAGTTTTTTAAACTCAATCTATGTGATTGTTCGGATTACAAGTTTGAAAATTCGTTAAAACTACATTTACAAATTTTATTCCCAAAAATTAACTACTATTTAAATTGGAATTAAATAATTTAAAATTATTAGATCTCACCTTGCTACAAAGTGAAGTAAACATACTACATGCTTGTTTAGAAGATGGGGCCACTTTTGCACTCAATGCCCCAATTCATGAATAATGTTTGGTGGTTAGTCCCATGATTCTGTCGTGAGAGAGAGAATTTAACGCTGCTTCTTGTTTCGGTTTCCGTTCCATTTCTATTCATTTCGTTCATTTACAGATTTTATTATTTTTTTTTATTGAAACATTCAACACACAGGGTGTACCCCTATGAATGCAGAGCATTGTGTTGAATGGAAGAAATAATGATAGGTGAGAGGAAGAAGAAGGGAGAATGAGAGAGTGAATGTGATCACACAGGTCGCCGATAAAGATGTAATCTATTCTCTTTGTTCTCTCCTCTCTCTGTTGGGTATTTTCGTTAGTCAGATATTTTATCAAAATATAGAATTGATTTAAATTTGTATGTAATTCAAAGCATTGCGATGGCTGAGATATTCATGAAATTTGTATGTGTATTAGAGATGGGCACGTGACGTGATAATTACGTGACATGCATGTATTACGTGAAAGATTTCATTTCCACTCCAGCTTACCTTAACGTGATATGGTTTCCATGATTTCCAAGTGAACATGCGTGACATAATTTTCACGTAAACAAACGTGAATAGAAGTTGACATAACTTTTTACTTTTAAATTTTTGCTTTTGTTGTTGGTTTCATGTACATTTTTTTAAATGGTATGCGTGAACATGCATGATGTTTTGTTTTTTCCTTTTTTTAAAAAATATTAGCGTGCAGGATTATGCGTGAGTAATACTGTCCAAGTTGTGAGGGTGTGCAGCGTGAGTCAAAAAGTACTCACGCGCTTACCTCTAATGTGAATATATTTTCATATATTTCGACAGAACCCTAAAAAGAAATCCAACGGCGTTAAATCGCATGAGCGATATGGCCTTTCGACCGGACCACGATTACCGAACTTTCCGTTCAATGCATCAATTGTTTGACCAGCTGTGTGGGATCATCCTATTGGAACCACATATCACTGATATCCAGTCCATCCAATTCTGGTCAAAAATAGTCTTCCAACATAACAGGGAGAGCGAACTCCATACGGTCCGGTCCAATCACACCGTCTGCATGAAACCCACACGACAGGTCAATTTTTCTGGATGCAATGGAGTCTGTCTCGCCATTTGGATTCGACATTAAACTGTAGGTCCCTTCCATTCATGTACAAATATAACACGCACAACATGAGTGGATGTGAAAAAGCTCGGCCTAGGCACTCCATGGGCTGTTGTGCCATTGTGAAAGTAAGTAAAGTAAATGGAGTCTCTGGAAGCACATGTGGTTTTGTTGCTTATCTACAAAACCATTAAGCCAAAAATGAGCTTCGTCTATGAAGATGTTTTTCGATGAAATTCAGGATTTACGACCACCAACACAGAATTTCGGTAGTAACTTTTAATAATTACCAAACGCTGCTCGCTCTTGAACTTAATCATGTTAAAAAAGTAATGACGTTAATGGCACAACAGCCCATGGAGGGCCTAGACCGAGCTGTTCGCATTCACTCTCATGTTGTGCGTGTTGTATTTATACATGAATAGAAGGGCCCTAGAGAACGGCGATGTGGAAAACTTTTCTTAGGCAATTTTTACTCTTGTAGGTTTGCCATTGCCTGCCAAGAGGTGGTTGCCGTGTAGAAAAATTATTTTTTTCACTTTTTTTTTTTTTTGATTTTGCCTGTGCCGAGATTTGAACCCCGGAAACTCTGCGTAGCAGTCCAACGTATTACCATTACACCACAGCGACCAGGACGTTTTGACATTGCCAGGTCAAAATAAAAAAATAAAAAAACATGTATGGGGTGCATTTGTTTTTAAAGACAAATTTGTTATGAATGTCCCTATTGAAAACCCCTTTATATCCAAAGTCAATTAGTTTCAAAATTCATTATTCCGTTTTGACATTGCCAGGTCAAAATAAAAAAAAGCATGTATGGGGTGCATTTGTTTTTAAATACAAAATTGTTATGTATGTCCCTATTGAAAACCCCTTTATATCCAAATTCACTATTCCTCAGCTCCAATTATATTTTAATTAAATAAATTTGAATTTAGATTGGATTTTCATGTTTTCATGCCGATTTGTTTTTCTCTATTAGCTACACAAAAATATTTATAGGTTTTATAGGTTTTTTTCCACCTTTAGCTTATCTGGAAAATTGCAAACTTTTTTCAGCATTTATAATTGTAGCATTTGTCACTTATTATTGCAAATTTCCATTGTTGAACATTTATCAAATTTAACTTGGCCCATATTTCAATTCTCCAACTCGCTGTAGCTAACAGAACATTATGCTGTTGTTGGAGGAAGAGTTGGAGGGGAGGAGGGAAGAGTTGAAGGTAGTGAAAAAATGTATGAAAAGTGATTTCCCAGGGGAATGAAAATAATTCATTTATATTGATTAAATGCAACTGCAATTTCAATTTTTCTTCTTTTCTTTTCTTTTTTTTTTGCGTTTTCGTTTCGTTTTTGTTCTTTGCCTTTTACATTCTTCATTCTTTTTTTGTCAATCAACTTAATTCCTGTCTCATCTTTTCTCTTTTATTCAGTACATTTTTCACGGTGGCTCTTTTTCGTTTTGTTAATTTCTTTACGATATTGCATGTAATGTGAAAGGGGTAAGTAAGAACAGCAGAACAGCAGCAAAGGCGAAATAAATGAAAGGTAAGAAGTTATTAATGAAATCAGCGAGAAGAAAGGAAGCTGTAAGTAAATGAATGTGTCAGATTTAAAATAAAAATTCACTTCACGCAACTACAGTGGAATAATCTTTCGCGAGATGCTTTTGGCTATAATTTATATTTTTCTGTTTCTGATCTTTTTTCTTTGGTATTGCCCTTTAATTTCAATGTAAAATATAAAGGCAAAATATTAACAAACAAAGGAACATGGAAAGTAAATGAAAATGTGTACGAAATGGATTAACCGTACGATGAGTGAAATAGAGAAATAAAATGTTGTTGTAAAACTGAGACGAGATGACAGTGTAAATGAGAGACTAACGGCACTGTCACATAGAATCCATTGTGTACTTGAGAGCGAAGTATACAACTGTTATGAAGAAAATGAAAGGCAGACACAGAAGGCAACGCAATATTTTTGCATGAAAATTAATCAGCTGATATCTGTTTGCTTTCTCTCGCACACTCTCAACGTTGCAAATACAAAAGTTGAGACTTGAGCAACTTCTTAAGTTATTTCAACTTATACTTTCTGTAAATGCTTCGCCACAAACGATTTCATATAAGTTATCTCGGTTGTCTTAAGGGGTTGAGTTAAAAATAGTAAATATGCAGTATTAAATTGAAAATATAAATAAGTAAGAGAAAGAAAATTGTGAAATAATTGCATAATTAATTCATAAGAAATTAAAAAGGATAATTAAACTTGCATTCTTTCACTTCAAATAAATGAAAAATTATACAATTAATTTGCGGAAAAGGAAAAAAAAAAAACAACAACAGAAAACCACATACAAAGAAAGAAGAGGGTCTGGGCACACGAGAGGAGTTGCGCATGTAGCAAAAACTAAGTTTCACGCACTTGCTCAAAGTCACACAAGCATAATTAAGCAGTCTTAAAATTATTGTATACATGAACCATGTATGTATTCTTATGTGTTAATGGACACTAGCTATGTGAGAAAAATAGTATGTGACCCTAACAAGAATAAAACACCACTTTTTGTACATGCTTATGGTGTTAGTCTCTTTGCACTAGGTCTGTGCCTGGCATAAAATATTGCACACACATTTCCACACCTCGCCTAAGAAATTCAGTTTAGCAGAGTGTGTATTTGCTCTCGTAGCTCATTCATTTGGTTGTGGTTGGAATTTATGCATGACATCATTTGTTATTTAAATAAATATAAAAGTATAATTTAATTTTACATATTTTTATTATTTAAAAAATTAGAAATTATAAAATAAAAATTTTAATTTTTTAAAAAATGTTACCTTTAAAAAAAAAAATTGAATTTAAGTTTTTAGTTTTCTCTATTTTGAATTTGTAGTGCAGTAGTCAAATGTATCTACAATAACAACAACACTGGCCTATGCTCTTTGAATCAAGAGTGCTAATCAAAAGTGCCATAAATGTAGCACACTTTTAGGGTTACACTGAAACTTGAGCATCAATACAAATTTTTGTACAGAAAACACTGTTTAATATTTCAATATCAAGATCTACATGAGTGGATGCGAATAGCTCGGCCTAGGCCCTGCTATTGGCCTGGGGCGTAGGACACAAGGTAAAGTTCGTGACAGTCGCAGGTGCGTCCATGGTCGATCCTTGCACTTCTACGTTTCAAGTCGACACACAGCCTCCTCGTGGCGTCCCCTGGATAGCGATCTGACAACCGTCAGTGAGTTAACTAATATGTGCGGCGGGCTTCTCCATGGCCTTGAATGAATGGTTGTGCGTCGGGCTTGGAACCCACCACGTTAAAATACCCACCAATGAATCCTCCAAATAAGCCTCGGATAATGAACCCCTCTAATGTTGACGACTCCTGCAAACGCCCAAAGGACAACGATTTACGGATATGCACCTGGAATGTCCGAACCCTCTACAGGGAAGGTGCCTCTATCCATGGATTTATTAATCTCCAACAACTTGATGTTAAATATACTGATCTTAACAAAGCAGTTGTTAAAGTCAAACATGGCCTTCTGATTAAAAAAACTAGGTTTCATTGGATGGAAATCCACCTTTGCTTTTAAGTTGGATAGAGTCATATTTCACTAAGAGAAAACAAAAGGTGATCTTCCGAAATGCTGAATCAAAAAGCATTGTTGTTACTTACGGAGTTTGTCTGTCCCAGACAATATATAATAAAAATTAATATATAAATTTAGTAGCCTGTTAATATTCACAAAACTATGTCACCACTAAACCGATATGGACCGTGAGATTGTTGCATGGATAGCATTTGTGTTTGCGCCTAAGAGTACTGATGGACACGATCATCTAACACACCCACACTCTCCCCTTATAGTAGTGAAAATGGTAACTACTTGTAAGCATTTGTCCGAGACTTTGACCATATCTGAACATACTGAATTCAAAGTACCCAAATACCAATCTGTTTATTAACTATTTCACGTCTGTTATTCGAAATTGCAAAATTAGAATGTATGCAGATGGTGTAAAGTTGTTCTTATCCTACAACTCTATAATCAAACAAAAACTTTTGCAAGAAGATCTTGATCATTTGTCAAAATAGTGCCGATTAAACTTAATGTTACTCAATCTGGATAAATGTATGTAAGTTTACTTATATGACATTTACGAGGAGGCCACCTATCTCTGCTAAATACTCTTTACAAGATCAGACTCTGAATCATGGATTAATAGTTGTTGATTTGGATGATACCATGGAGTCCAAGCTAAGTTTTAACTTAAATATCAACTCGTGTGTTAAAAGTTTTTTAGGGTTTGCTATACAATGGTCAAAAGAATTTAATTTACAACTTACACAACAAAAAAGATATTCACTTCACTTGTTAGACCCATTCTCGAGCATGCATCTCTTGTCTGGAAGCCTCAATATAATTGCAACATACATAAGTAAAATCGAGTCGGTTCAAAAACAATTTATTATTTTTGCACTGCGGAGTTTTTGGTGGAACATTGAGGATTCCTCATTGGAATGTTACACCGTATGAACCCCGATTAAAACTTATTAATCTTCCGACATTAATGAGTAGAAAAAAATGCTGAATATAAAATTTTTTGGAAACCTTTTGAATGGCACTTTATTAGTTTCGTATTTGCTTCTTTCTTTCTTTCTTTTAATGGCACGTCAGCCCATGGAGGGCCTAGGCTGAGCTTTTAGACCCACATCCTCTCATGTTGTGCGTGTTATATTTGTACATGAGTGGAAGGGATATTCCCTAAATCTTGATTCCGGAAGATACTCATTCCGCAAGTTGTTGCATTCTTTACTTCACACTTGTTCACTTTATTGCTCTAGGGAGGGTCAAAAAACTTATTACAACCCGTAAATTCACAAATAAGTTGCTGAGTTTTTTAAAATTCATATCAAAATTTTTTAAACTAGAGACACTTTCACTTTCTGATACCTATTCAAAATGATTTAATGGCTTTAAAGTTAATTTTAAAAACCATTGCCAACATTAAATATTTTACAAAATATTTGCAAGTTTTAATTATTTTTTTGCAGCAGCTCAATTTAATTGTTGTTTTTATATTCAAATTGAAAATGTGTAGAAACAAAAGCTACCAAACTAAGAAAGCCATCCATACATCTGAAAAGTGTTGTAAAAATGAGGCAGAGAAACGTGGCAGCAATTTTATTAGCGAACAATTTAAGTCGGAAACAAAAAACTAATTAAAATTGTTTTTTTAATTTTCTCCCTGTTGCTCCAGCTGTAGCTAGCAATACTAGCTACAATTGTCAACGTTAAAAATTTCTATTTGAGTTTCGGCTTTACATATTTTCCCATTGTTGTGTTGCTCCTGTTTCGTGCGCTTCAACAAATGCTGCCTTCTCATGTGTTTTACTTTTTTAACTTTTCATTCCGTCTATTTGCGTTGGGTTTTCTAGCATGAAATTACAACAACAATGAGTGGGAAAAACAGTGGAAAAGCTAAACTATGTACTATATATGTCGGTACTAGGTAATATGGAGAGGCATCAGAAACACAGCGAAATGTAGCAGGAATTATTATTGAAGTTTACTTCTTTAGAATCGTTTTTATATTTACGAGGGGGTAAAAGATATTCGTGGCAAATGGCAAAACGGAAATTGTCACGGAAATGAAGTGCAGCGCCCTCTATCAATCAAGTATGAAGCAAGTAAGGATGCATATGTATACCCACATAAAGAATGGGCAGCACATATGCATCCACATGCATTAACAGGCACAGGCAAAATCAAAAACTAGAAAAGAGAATTTGTCTACACGGCAGCACCTCGTGGCAGGCAATGGCAAACCTACAAGAGTAAAAATTGCCTACGAAAAGCTTTTCATTTTGCCGTTCGGATTCGGCATAAAACTGTAGGTATCTTCCATTCATACACAAATATAACACGCACGAAATGAGTGAATGCAAAAGCTCGGCCTAGGCCCTCCATGGGCTGTTGTGCCATTAAAAGAAGAAGAAGCATAAAACTTGATAGAGGGCGCTGAGTATGAATCATACTCGATTGACAGAGGGCGCTGTGTATGAGTTTCTAGTAAAATTTGATATTTAAAACAAAAATTTTACATTTGTAACAAAAAGAGTGAGTAATATACATATACTATATATATATATACTATATATTTAAAAGAAAGAGCGAGACTAGCGTATGAAAAATTATGTGTATACCATACACATATGCAACCACTATACGTCCTCTACCATTCGAGTATGAATCATACTTGATTGATAGAGGGCGCTGGTTCGCCCTGGTATGATTCAAGTTTGATTGTTAGAGGGCGCAGAGTGTAAATCATACTCGACTGATAGAGGGCACTGTTCATCAGTTTCTTGTAAAATTTTACATTTCCAATAAAAGTCATTGGAAATTTCGTTAGCTGAAAGAATGAACGAGTAAAGACAGAAAAAAACAAACGCGACACACAAACAAATTGCGATTGTATTACGATAAAATCTCCCGAAAAATATGCGTGAATGTAGATTTCGTAGAAAAATGGAGGCCCAGAAAAATTCAGATTCTACTATTGTGAAAAAAAAACACAAAAACCAACACCGAGAGATCGCGAGAGTGTAGACTTCGCAAGCAACTTGAGGCAATAAAGATTTCGAATTTCATTGAAAAACAACTCGCAAAGACCAATGCCGAAAGACAGTTTGTATTTGCCATTCATGAGTTCATTAGAGCCAATAATTGTATCAACACTCATCACATTGAGTCCCAACGAAGGTCCTCAGAGCATACAGCACCAGGCAGTCATTGAGGTGGCTGAATTGCCAGCTTCTCAATGAAAGAGGAGGGCAGAAGATTTACTTGAAAATTTGCCGGAATATCTTTCCTCCGTGGAAAGAAAACAACTCGCATTAGCACAACAAAAGAAAGGCAAGATTTGCATAGTTTCTAGTCAACCTCATAACATACGCGAGTTCTCAGACCGACAAGTGGCAAATTTTCCACCTTTTGAGATCATACTTACAACCTGAATATTTTAATGATGATGATGATGATGATGATGATGATGATGATAATGATGATAATGATGATAATGATTATTACAATGATAATAATAATGATGATGATGGTAAGATTAGTACTATAATGAAGTAGCAAATAAATTCGCATGCTTTGAGTATGAATATTTTGATGGAGATGATGATTTAGCAGAGAGCACTGCATGCATTGGCAATGCAAACGATCGAAGTGAAGTTAATCCACATGTAGCACATCTGCGATCAGAGAATCATCAAACTGGCTTATACAAGGCTTAAGCTTATCGTTGACATAAATCAGCACATAATCAATTTTAAAATATGTTTGTTACGCCTGTAATGTCTGCGATAGATTTTGGTATTTACAAGATTACTAAACCTAACCTGAAAACGCACAGCTTCTGTAGGACATCACATTGCCGCACACAATTTTCTTTGGTCACCACTTTCACCTTTGTGCAATTAAGAAATGCGTACAGTGGCCGAAATGTGTATAGTTCTTTTGAGGCGGTGGAAAAAGAATAAAAGAAATATGACAAAGTAAAATGGAGTGGACAAGGGAAAGTTTGTCGGGTTCTCTGGAGAGTGAATTACACAGAAATTTGATTTCATTAGCCTTAACTGGAAATAAATAAACTTAATTTTACTTAGTTTTTTGCCACTGTGCTTATTTGTTATATATTCGGATTATATAACCTACAATCTTGTAGACGCACATAAGTGGCAGAAAAAAAAGATGCAAGAAACTTACAGTTTTGTTCCCCAAATTACGGACGCGACAGCTCAAGTACGCCGATTTGCCCATAAGCGCAGTGACATTGCGCGGCGTTGACGGATCAAAATATGGTTCAATCCATTTCGGGTGTGTATAGCTGGTGGGTGCGATTGTTGTTGTTGACGCTGCTAACATCTCATCCAAGGAATTATAACCCTCGATGGGTCCTTGTACGCCGCCATTTGTCATATCTGCAAAGAAAAACAACAAACAAAAATGAGAAAAAGACAAAAAGCTATAAAGCTTGAAATTCAACTAAAAAGCAAACAAAATAAAATGAAAAAGGTTACAGAAATATTTATGCATAAGAGAAATTAAACTTTCGGGGGAATTATAGAAGAATGCATTCATTCACACACAACAGCAAACACATACACACACACACACACATACATGTTCCACATTTGTTTGAATGCAAATTCATAGAATGCATTCAAATGAAATTGAAATATTTTACACTTTTTTTGTTACTTACGACATATTTTCGTCTTATGTGTTTCTTCCAAGCAATGTGGAAGTTTTTGGGTAAATGGGGAGAGGGGAAAAAAAATTCATCAAATAAAACAAACAAAGGGAGAAGAAAAAATTGTGGGGAAAGATATTCAAGAATATGAAGAATACCGGAAAATGAAGTAGAGAAACGACGTCGTCGTCGTCGAAAGGGAACAGAAAAGAATGAAGAAGAAATGTTGTAAAATAAAATGGAACTTTCATTTAAATTCATCAGCGCATGTAAAAGTTCAACTTATGTATGGTATTTGATTGTATGTGTGCGTGATTGTCTCCGTGTGTGTGTGTGTGTGTGTGCCTGTGTGTGTGAGTATTCACTGTATGGTATTAACACATATGAGTGCATATGCATGAGCGTGAGTGTGTATGTGTGAATTTGACTTACACATATGAGCGCTGACTGACTCTCAAGTGAAGAAAAGTGAACTGGTAAAAATTATTTTACTATGTACGAGTTTGTCCTTTTTTCTCACATTTATTTTTGGTATTTTTGTTTTTTGTTTTGCCTTTTGATGTTTTCATTTTGAGTGTATGAAATTTGTACTGGAAACACTTTATAATGCACTTCATGTGTAACAGTAGCGGCGCTAAAAACAGCAATAACGATCGCTGTGGCAACTCTGGCTAGCAGCAGTAGCGTGCGGTATATTTGCTTGCCGACTTACTCGTTCGCTTGATGGATACCAGAGAGAGAGAGAGCACGCAAATGTACTTGTGTGCATAAAGGCCTGAATGTGCCTGAATGTGCCTGAGAGTGTGTGTGTGCTACACCTATGTCTTTATGTTGGTGCATGCAACCGCTTATGAGTGCGTCTGTGTATGAGTGTATGGGGTATGTATGGATGTGTTTGTACTTGTGGTAGCGTGAATTATTACTTGAATTTGTATGTTGCTGACATTTTTCGTCTACTTTTCATTTCGCTTCGGTTTTGGTTTTTGGCTTTGGCTTTGGCTTTTGTTTTCTTTTACTACTTACTATCACATACTTTGCAAATGTATGTATGTATATAAATGAGTGAAATTTTTAAATTATAAAAGAATTTAAATCACATAAAAGTATGTAGATGAAAGCATCTACTCAATTATTAGCTTTAAGATTTTTCTTTGTAGGTAAAAGCGAGTGGAAGGTGGAAGGAAATTCTAATGGAATTTTACATTTTAAATCTATCAAAATTGTAAATATGGCAACACTTCGTGTGTGACTTAGGAATGGATTTGAACATATGCAATTAATTTGGCTTACATTCAGTTATGTGGCACTCACACTCAAACACACAAACACACACACACACACACACATACTACAAATGCATATTTTACATATATTGAAAGCATTGCACATTTGCACATTTACTTAAATACATTCTGCATAAAAGAATAAATAAAGCGTGCAGATTGATGAGGTTTCGTTGTGGTGGTTGTTGCGTTGTCCCTATAATTTTAACTGCGTAAACTTCTCCTTTGTTAAATTCAAACCACAGTTGGTTGTGCCACTCCAGTCAGTGCCACCCAATTCACAGAATAATTACATGCCGCAGGTGTAAAGTACCTACTTTAATATTTTTCGACTGCAGTCTTTTCAAGTGGTCGTCATGGCATAGGTGGTCCACCACATACAATTCAAAGGAAAAAAAAGGAGTTCTAAAATAGAATATACGTTACAGCGTCCCACAGTGATGCGCCCAATAGGCGAAGGCCTAAAGTTTGATTTAGTAAATATCTACCATAAGTGTTTAGAATTTTTGGAAAGTTAATATTTCCACCAGAAAAGCTGTACATTTTTTTTTGTATTAACTGATTACTGTTCCAGCAGCAGCTTTGGAAAGTGGACTTTTCTGAGCAGAGAAATTTATAGCATTAAACTTGCATTTTTAGGCTTTCTACAGGAAAAATTCCCAAACATACATTTTTCACACGATTCGATTCAAATAAACAATATTTAAAAGAGTATTCACAGAGGTATTAATAAACAATAAATTATTTCACTTCGCCGTTCGGATTCGGCATTAAACTGTAGGTCCCTTCCATTCATGTACAAATATAACACGCAAAACATGAGTGGATGAGAAAAGCTCGGCCTAGGCCCTCCATGGGCTGTTGTGCCATTAAAAGTAAAAGTAAAGTAAGTAAAGTAAATTATTTCATACAATATTTTTTTTTTTTTATATATATTTGAAAACATCATGTTTCCCTAATACTACTGTGGGCAAAAGTTAGTAAGACTTTGTTCATAATTTCAAATTTTTTTATTCATTCTTCCAAATCTATTTCGTCCCCTTCAAAGTAATCCCCCCGGCCCCAATACACTTGTGCCAACGTTTTTTCCAATTCTCGAAACAGTTGCTAAAGTCAATTTCCGGAATAGCCTTCAATGCGCTTAGCGATTCATGTTTAATGTCTTCAATTGATTCAAAACGGTGTCCACGAAGCGGTTTTTTGAGTTTAGAAAATAGCCAAAAGTCAAACGGTGCTAATCACACGGTCAGGCGAATAGGGTGGTTGCGGAACGATATCAGTCGAATTTTTGGCAAAATGGTCTCGTAAAACCAATGCAGTGATTTTGGAACCAATCGTGCATTCACTCTTCTTAGGCCCAAATGATGTTTTAAAATGGTTTAAATGGTCACTGATCCTTCCGATATTCCAACGATGCCAGTAAGGTCTCTGACTATTAATCGTCGATTCTCGAGCACCAATTCCTTGATTTTATTGACGTGTTGATCATCAGTTGATGTTGATGGCCGTCCTGGACGTGGTTCGTCGTCAACGCGTTCTCGACCATCTTTGAACAATTTGTACTAATCAAAAACACTTGCTCGCGACATACAATTATCACCGAAGGCCTTTTGCAACATTCTGAACGTTTCGGCACCAGAAATTTGATTCCGCACACAAAATTTAATGGAACTTCTTTGTTGAATAATTTCACTCATTGTGAAAATCGCCGAATGCACTTTTTGTACTTCAGAAAGACAAGCGTATACTAAACACTAATGATTATTTTGATGTGACATTTGGCACAGATGACAGTCACCGACAGTCATACCAACCTTAAAAAAATAATATTTTGATGAATGGGTTTCCGCGTGAAATTTAAATTAAAAAGTCTTACTACTTTTTGCCCACTGTAGTACAGCAACTAGCCAATTTGACCAACGAGCTGTTTACAGTGGTTTTAATTATTTATGTATATAAAAATAACTTCAAAGGAATATTATTGCATTCCAGCTACCAGTTCAAAAGGTTTTACGCGTTGAAGTCGTCTGCTTAGATCACTTATGTTAAGCAGTCGGGAGGCTTCCTCATTTACATGTTGATGTAGTCCAGCTTTGTGTGATTCCGTCAGTTTAGAGATTTCCACGTTTACAGTTGGTACATTCAAATCACGATGAAGATCGCTATTTCGGATATACCACGGAGCATTTACAATGTTTCGAAGCACCTTATGCTGAAAGCGCTGAATAACTGCTACATTTGATTTCTTGGAGCATCCCCAGAGCTGTGCACCATATGACCATACAGGTTTCAGAACTTGATTATGCAAGATGAGCTTGCAGTGAGCAGAAAGGAAGGAGCTCCACCCAATAAGCCAATAAAGATTTCGATATTTAATTTCGAGTTTATCTCTTTTCATTTTAGCATGTTCACTCCAATTGAGCTTGGCATCTAACGTCATACCTAAGTATTTAGCTGTATTAGAGTACGGTATCTGATTCCCAAGAATTTGAATCGGAGTATACGATATCTTTCTAATTGTAAAAAGTTGATATGTAAAGACTTTGTAGTGTTCAAAGCTATTTTCCATTTTGTTGTCCACAACCCGATTTCATTTACAGCATTTTGCAGACGTTGTGATGATTCCTCCTCAGAATCAGCAACTGTGAGAATCGCTGTATCATCGGCAAAAGTAGCTACGGCGCAATTTGTAGGAGTTGAGATATCACAGGTGTAGAGTACATATAAGGTGGGTCCCAATGAACTACCTTCTGGTACTCCTGCTCTAATAAGTTGCAGGTTCGAATAGCTATTTTCTTGTTTGATACGGAAGTAGCGCTCAGTCCGGTACGACTCTAGAATGTCACAGACGTTCGGTGGTAAACAGCATCTTAGCTTCCTGATGATACCTTCATGCGAAACCTTGTCAAAAGCTTTGGCAACATCAAGGAACAGATGTTATGCAATCTTTTTTATCTTCGAGACACTTTTCTACTATATCAGTGATTCATAATATACATATGTAATTAAATCTTTCGTAGAGCTTACAACAACTCAATGTTTTTATAGGTAAACACACAAAAGATAAGTTTGATGGAAAAAATAATAAATATATGTGAAAATAAGTTTTTTTTCTTAAACACAAGTTTAAGACCTTTAATTTTAACATTAAAGAAAAACGACATAAACATAAAAAACGATTACAAAGAAGTAAACTTCCAAAAAATAGTGATTGTCAACTTTCGAAGAAACAACAAAAGCGTGCTCACAATTTGATTGTAGTATCCTTCTAAAGTCACCACATGTTAATATTATTTCGCATCTTTATGTTATGTGCTCAAAGCGGAGAAGCATAGCAATACCTGACTACTGATGAGTTGTGAAACATGAAAAATATAAAAAAAACACCTTGTGAGTTATTGTAATTGTATTAAAATACAAATTTTCTTTTTATGATATTAACTTTATTGAATTGTTATTTCTAACTTCTTTTGTTATTGACATTAAATATATATAAGTTTTGTTTATTTTTCAAATGTGATGTTATCAATTGAAGGTTAGAGATATTTTATTACTTTCATGGGATAAAGTTCATTTAAAATGCGCAACAAATTTGTATTTTTTATAAATGCATAATCTCGGGCTTACACTTGCAAAGTAAACAGCTACATTTTCGAAAACATATTATATTCGAAAATGTTCGAAAACTAGCTGCTAGTACCAAATGTGTAAGTATATTAGTTATGCAGTTTGATTTTCTTGAGTTTTTCGAACGTGACGTAGCGTAATGTAACATTGTCAAATGTAACGTATCGATCTGTATTATGAGCTAGCCGTGTGAGTGATTACCAAAATCGTAACACAGTTAACGTTACTCTACGTTACGTTACGAATAACCAATTTAGAAAGTTATGCTGAATCAGAAGTTTACCAAGATGCTAGCCAAAATATCATAGACATAAAAGTCCAGCACTTAGATAACAGAACAGTTGCAATATCAGCCTCGAAAATCTCGAAAATCATTAAGTAAAAATTACCCATCCTAAATATTGATATGGACTCCAAAAAGTTTGCCCTTTAGTTTGTCTCCGTCTGCATTCCATTTGCTCATAAATCAACGCAACTTCTACTGCTTCTACGGTCCTTAGTAACCATTATGTCATATAAAGAAAGAGAAGGAGAGAGAGAGAGAATAAAACTAGCTGCTAGTAGCAAATGTGTGAGTGTATTAGTTAAGCAATTTGATTTTCTTGAGTTTTTCGAACTTGTAATCGAACTGAGAGGAAAACAATAATAAAAAAAAAAAAAACATATATCAAACTAGCTAACGGTAATACTCTCTCTCATTGCCTCTCTCACTCTCTCGCTGTCGCCCTTCGGTTCGGCGCTTACGGTAGCTGCCTCTCCCACAGCGTGCCCAAAGAATTATTCCTGCACATTTTTCATTGTTTTAAAAAAAAAAATTTCCGATTTTTTTCGACTGCTTTTGACATGCCTCGCATTTACGATTTAGTATGCGTATTAATAAAATTTTGTATACCATTTTTGAAATAACAATGACAACAACAAAATTGATCTGAAACAAGTAGGAGAAAAAATTCAATTAAATTGTATGGAGCCACAGAGCAAAAGGAGAACTCGTAAAAAGTGCAAGCAGCAAACAGCAAACAGCGAAAAATGCATAAAAGGAAAATAAATTGAATGAAATTATTAACCTTGTGTTGCATGCCATATTGACAGTTTATTGCACAATAATAGCAACTAAAACAAAAGAAAAATGAAAACAAAAACAATTGCAATAAATTGAAGAATATAAATTTGAATTTGTACACTTCACAGCAACGCAAATTCGCCATTGAATTTAGCTAAAAGCCAGTGAAGGGGGTAGGGGGAATCACAATATTTTTTAAATGAAAATGTTTGCTTTTAACTGGGTCACACGACCGTGTAAAAAGAAAATGTTAAATATGATACAGTAATATCCGGTTAAGTTAACCATGCTTAATAGCATTTCCCGTTTAATTGCACCAGAAATATTACGATTCTAGTTTAATAAGTACTCAAATAACCCGGTTAATTGCTTCTTTGGGTTTATTGAATCATAGATTAAACATATTAATCGATTCAATTGAGCGGGGATTACTGGATATGGATGCAATCTCGGCTGCTGTTTAAATCTCACTGCCACATTTTTTGATTGCAATTTTTTTTTTATAAAATTTTATAGAAAACCTTTGGTTAATCTCCAGTATCCTCATTATTAATTATGTAATTTTAAGTCCTAATTTTAGAACAAATATAAATCTAGTTTTGGTGAAACCAAACATCCTTATCGCAAATATTATTAGAATTCAAAAGCCAATAAGAAAAGTAAGATTAAGGTTGAGGTAGAAGCTTAATATTTTGTTTTGCTCCTCATGTCTTCCGTCCTTTCTTTCCTTTCAAGGAAAGCCTTTCATTGCTTCTATCATCTTCCATGTATTCAAAGATTACAAAGAAAGAGAACTAAAGTTATATTCAATGAGATCCAAGATCGGTGCGTTTCTTAGGTCCGATGACCTGGAATACTTTTGCAGGTCGGTCGAAACGTGATACGCAACACGTTTTGGAACTAGGTATAAAACCTATATATTTTTTTTTTGGTTTCTCACAATCATGTCGACATTTTTCTGTTGGCAGATTATAAAAACTGTGATTAAATTTAATATTATTCTACTAACATCGCGATTTTATTAAGTTTCCATATAAAAACTAGAGAAATGTGACAGTTTTTTTCGTTTTCAAATTGTGGCTTATCACGTTTTGACTGCACCGTACGCTCTCTTTTCCTCTCCTTCTCTATCTCTCTGTTGTAGACCGCGCTCTACTAAATAACGTGCAAGAGCGCTTGAAGAGCCCAGAAAGAGATTTCACATCGACTATCGACTACGAGAATGGAGACGTAAAGCTTGATTATGCAAACGTGACGTAGCGTAATGTAACATTGTCAAATGTAACGTATCGATCTGTATTTTGAGCTGGGCGTGTGAGTGATTACCAAAATCGTAACACAGTTAACGTTACTCTACGTTACGTTACGCATAACCAATTTAGAAAGTTATGCTAAATTAGAAGTTTACCAAGATGCCAGCCAACATGTCATAGACATAGAAGTCCAGCACATAGATAACAGAACAGTTGCAATATCAGCCTCGAAAATCTCGAAAATCATTAAGTAAAAATTACCCATCCTAAATATTGATATGGACTCCAAAAAGTTTGCCCTTTAGTTTGTCTCCGTCTGCATTCCATTTGCTCATAAATCAACACAACTTCTACTGCTTCAACGGTTCTTAGTCACCATTATTGCATATAAAGAAAGAGAAGGAGAGCGAGAGAGAGAGAGCGCGTCAGCAACGCTACTCAAACTTAAGTAGAAACATTTCATTTTAATGCATTTACGTTCGTTTTAAAAATTAAAATCTTTGAAACATACTTTTCCCTTTTCTATCATTATAAATTAGAAAACTCTATGAAGTTGCATTTCTTCCCTGCAAACTCATGTAAAAAAGAGAACTTGGAAAAGATAAATTTTGAAATGTTTGTTAAGTGAACTTTACTAAATTGATGATGACGACGGTGATATTGCTGTTGTTGGTACTAAGGACGATAATGACGATGACATACTAGCTTTCCTAATTACAAATGCTAAACAAAGCAGGAAAGAAACGAAAAAAGGATTACTAGACGACCGACCGTATCTGTGTACTTTATCATAATATTTTATAATTTTTGTTGTCGTTGGTTGTGTGTGCATTGCCTTTACGATTAATTGCAACAGTGTGCGTAATAATTATGTGTCATCAGATGTGTGGCACAAATGCAAAGTGCTTGTACTAAAGTTTTTCTAGAAAATTACAAAGTGAGAATTATTTAGTAACTACAACTGTAATGCACAGCAAGAGCAACAACAACAAGAACTGAGTCTCTTTTTTTTTATTATTACTATTAAAATATGTTGAAGAAGATGTTGCTGCTCATTTGCACTGTTGCTCCTATTGCTGTTGCTGATGATGCAAACAACAGTAAGTGAAGCAAGCAGAAAGCTAAAAAAAATGATGAAGAAAATATTGAAAACTTTTCAGAGATTGGCAAAAAAAAAAACAACAACGAACGAAACAACAACAATAAAAAAGTGTAATGTAAAATTACAACTGCAGGCAAAAAGAAAAAATATATTTTTAAATTTATGCTTGAACAAAAAATAATCCTATTTCGTTTTTTTTTTTGGCTTTTTTTCCTTCAACAAAATGCAAATGCATTCAAATACAAAACTCTATACGTCGTCAACATTACATAGTGATAGAGAGAGAGAGGTTGAGAGGTTAAATTATGTATATTGACGCTTTAGTATGGAAATATGGTATTCGTTATTATGAACGAGTCTTCGGCACAAGGACAAACTGAGCAGGGGAGAGAGTACCTTGATATGAATGTAAGTGTTGTTGGAGCTCACTCTCTCATTCCCATTCTCCTGCATTCTCATTTCCTGCTTTAACTGTTATGCTCTAACTGCTCTGCTGCTGCTGCTGCTTCTGCTGCTACTGCTGTTGCTGCTCTTTCTCTCCTCTTCTTTTCCTCTACTCTCATCATTCTATGTAAATGCATAAATTCATAAATTATGCTGGGAGATGCTTGAAGGCAACATTGCAAAAGCCACAAATTCACACATACGCATGCTTGCACATGATGCACATTCACACACATACACAACATACAAGCACACGCTCTGTCGTACGAGCCCAACGGGAAAGGAAGCGCTCCATAAGCTCCCTTGAGAGCAGCTCATATACGTTTAACATAGCATGCCATAGAAATTAACCGCTGACATGAAATTTCCGGGAAACGGAGAAAGAGTGCAAGGAGAGCATGGCTGTTAGGAGAGAGGACAGAAAGAATGCTCTGGATGAGATAAATTAGATAATAAATTAAAACCGGTTATCATTTGTTCTCTTATAAACTTCCCAAAAAAAATAAATTCAGCGCTGGCAAAGCGAATTTTTGGAAAGTGCTCCAAATTTCCGTTGGGAAGTTAACTGCACAGATACGCATATATTTTAGGAAGATTACAAAAATGCAAAACATTTTACTTGAAAGTTTTGCTGAATTCGAATTTATATGCTTCCATATCTTGCGTCTGTTAATTGAACATTAATACTAATTTAAAGTTAATCAATCATATTTGGGAAACAAAGTTCGCGGCCTAGTACAGTAGAAGGTAGATTAGGTTAGCCTAGGTTTAGGTCGAAGAAAGGCTATGTGTGCGTCGCATCTTCACCTGGAGGTTCCTCATTTAAAACTTCCGTTTTGTTGACTCTCCCTATCTGGTTGGTTCCCCTTGTGGTTCCAGATTGAATCTTTTGGAAACACTTAATCTACACGAAAAAAATATGTTAATTTAGAAATCTCGTTTGTCGAGTAGCTGAATACGTTTTGCCCACCCAATGTTTAGTCGTGGTCATACTTAAGTAGGGTAATTGCAATTCTGCAACTATCCTTGGCCAAACATGCCCTGCTTGTGGGTTCGATTAAGAGTCGGCTTTCAGCAGCAGAAAGGATGCTCCATCAGAAACTCTATGCTGAATTCTTATCATAAATGTATGTTCGTAAGCTACGGGAATTTCGTATCCTTGACTGCCACTCAAATGAATTGATTTCCATCGGAACACAACTGGAAAACACACAGAAGAACTTCAAGGCATGCTAAAAGGGGTGAAGAATGTTAGTGTGAGATCTAATTTCTGGTTGCATATATATCCAAGACCATTTTGTAATACTAAATGCAATTATTTTTGCTAAAATTATAGAAAAAAAATTCTTGTGAATTCGTTAAAATGTTTATACCACTAATTAATCGAAAGACTATGTTTTCTGATTTGCATTAATTTACTTATATTATAATGCTGTAGCAAAGATCATAATGGCTGAGAAGGGCGGGGAGTTTAAGTTCATCTTCAAACCTGCTACAGCACAACTTTGTATAAGAAGAACAGTATCGTGATTTTCGTTACAGCCTAATCTAAACGCTCGTGCATAGTGTGTGCATTAAGAATGCATCAACTTCTTTATCAGAGCTTCGTCATCAGCATCCTACATACATCAGCCATATTCTCTCTCATGCTATTGAACTATAATGCCAGAACAAACACACACACGCACACATACAGATACGTTTTGCGAGCGCCTTCATGTCTCGTTAGCTGCATCGTACATCGTACAGCAGCCAGCCGACAAGCAGCAGGCGGCAATCATGGATTCTGTTGCCATCTTATAATGGTCTCGCTCCTTCGTTCCCTCAACGCAATGATCATTATCAGCAACGCACAAAACTTGATGTAACTGCTGCCTCTGGATTGACATTACACTCATACACAAATTTGTGTCAGAGCTCACAACATTTGCATGCATTTCAATGTGCATGTGTATGTATCTGTGATGTATGCATGAATATGTTTACATATGTGTGTGATGTGTGTGTGTGTGTGTGTGATAATATTTAAATCATTCGCTGGTATGCATACTTGCACTCAAATCATACATCAAGGATATGCTCTTGTATTTTTTAATCTTAACGCTTAAAAATTTCTGTTGAAATTTCATTTCTTCTCTCATTTCTTTTTCATTTGGCATTTTTTTTTCCGTTGAAAATTTTGTTTCTTTTCTCATTTTTTTTTCATTTCGTGTGGGTTTTTTTTTGCACATCTTCTTTGCTTTAGCATCATCAGCAGCGTTCACCAATTTTTTTTTTTCGTATTTTAGGAAATTTGTATTTGTGTGCTTCATTAAACTTGCAACGGCAGCAAGGAACGACAACGGAAAAATTTGATTTGAAAAATTTATAAACGAACGAAAATTTGTATACTTATATTTATGTATTCACACATACGAATAGAAAAAATGTACATATATACCATATAAAGGAATGTTGAAATTGCATATTGCAGTTAACAGCAGCTGCGCATTTTCACCTTCATTCCTATTCCTTTATATGCACATAGTTACTCGTAGATGCTTCACTCATGTGTGTGCATGTGCTTGTGTTTGTGTGGCCTCAGTTTGTCCCTCTGTTTGTGGTTTTAGGTTAAACACACACTTAAATCCTTTCAAATAAATTGCATAAATACATATTCATATTGCTGCACCTCTCTACTCCCTCCACCGTCCGTCGTCCGTCGTCCGTCGTCCGTCATCCTTCACCTTCATTTTCTTTTTCGACCCTCACTTTGGTGCCAGCCTTCTCGTTTTCTTGCCTGACTGTTTGCCGTAAACATCAAAATTACAGTGTTTTTTTTTTTAGGTTTAGAATTTTTGTTTTTGTTATTTTGCTATGCAATTTCATGCATATTGACACAAATTTGTTAGAATTTCAGCTCAAGCAGAAAATGAATTAAAAAATTATTTGCATTTATGTAAATTTTAATTCATTCAGTTCATCTTGATTCACTCTACTTTCCTACTTACTTTGTGCTTTTATCAGTGTTACTTTCCATTCAAGTATTGATTTAGTTGTGTGAAACTTGACACTCATTCACTGATTGCTGCCCAAAAAGGAAGTGTTCGAGATAGTTGCCTGAAGTCGGGCATTTATAGACGATATGTTGCTGGTATGGGAGTTTTTTTTTGTTATGTGGCGCTTTAGACGTGGTTAAGCTCATAAGAGAAATGTGAAAAAGAAATGCACAGGTGGGATTTTACACAGGAATATTATATAAAGGAATTAATTATAACATGAAAATACTTTCGCAATAAATTACATATTCCATTTCATATTCAAAAACATAAAATTATGCACATACATATGGAGACTACAATGTACTACTTTTCATAAGCAGTAAGTGCATTTGTTAGGCGAATGCTTGTGAGTGTGAGCAAATACTTAGTTTGAAAATTCATTATTTATTTGAAAATTTTGTGTGTAGAAAGAAATGAATTGAGAAAATCAACGTAAATGAGATAAAATAATGCAATACAACAAAAGGGTAGAGGGTAAAAACATCACACTTGCACACACACACACACACACATACACACATACATGCATATGCCCATAACAAGGACAAATGGCAGTTGAAAATGAGCCCGGAAGCCTTGCAGTCGACCACAATGTGCGACTAGCCGACAGCGAGGAGGTTCTAACGATTGTCAAACGACAAGACTCCTGGACCTGATGCGATTCCAAATTCAGCTCTTAAAATGGCAATCCAGAAGCACCCTGAAATCTTTGTAGACGTCTACAACTCATGTTTAAAGGAGGGCATATTTCCTAAAGAATGGAAACTGCAGAAGCTAGTGCTAATTCGCAAAGGATCCAAACCAGCGGAATATCCCTCTGGATACTGCCCATTATGCATGCTCGACAAAATCATGCAGGCAAAATCCGGGAGTGACTAATTGGGAACCGTCTTGAGGAAGCCATCGATAATGCAGGTGGCCTTTCGTCGCACTAGTATGGATTCCGCAAAGCACGCTCTACCGTAGATGCTATAATGGCAGTCAAAAATATTACGCAGAAAGCGATTGAAGGCACCCGATTGCCTAATTGCCACATTAGACGAAAAGAACGCATTCAACGTGGCGAATTGTAGTCAAATTTTAAGCGCGTTGGAGCGGTTCGATGTGCCCCCAGATATTCGCAAAATTATAATGAGTTCTTTTAACGACAGGGTTCTGTGTTATAAAACAGATAATGCCACCAAAGAATATAAAATAACTGGTGTAGTATCACAGGGTTCGGTTCTTGGCCCGCTCCTATGGAATATCATGTATGATGGAGTCCTTCGCCTCAGTTTGCCCCCCGGCGCTAAACTAATTGGATTTGCGGATGATATCACAATAGTGGTTGTCGAAAAAGAACTTAGTAAAGCTGAAGAAGTATCCAACCAAGCCGTCGGCTTAACAAAATATTGGCTGCACAACTATGGTCTCACTCTTGCAGGCCATAAAACAGAAGCGGTGCTCATTAGCAGCAGGAAAAAAGTCGAAACGGCCAGAATAACAGTGACAGTAGGCGAACATGTCTTAGAGTCTAAGCCCTGTATTAAATATCTAGGTGTAAAAATCGACCGGAGGTTGAACTTCAAGCAACACATTGAATACGCCACCAGTAAAGCAGCGGAGGCGGTAACGGCGTTAACCAGAATAATGATGAACCCCAGAGGGCCTAAGCAAAATCGCAGGAAACTACTAAGCAATGTAGTCACTTCAATATTGCAATATACGCAGCTCCCGCGTGGGTGGAAGCCACCAGATACAATTCATACCTGAAAGGCTTGAAGACGGTGTACCGGGACTTTGTGCTCTAAGGGTGTGCTGCACTTTTCGCACTGTATCTGATGACGCCATCACAGTAGTGGCGGGAATAATACCAATCAAGCTTTTAACAATTAAAGTCGCCAATACAAACTCACGCAGAACCAGTCCAGAAAGGCTAAGGGATCGCAGCATGCAGGTGTGGCAGCAAAGGTAGAATTCCAAACTCAAGGGACGATGGACGTACCGACTGATTCCCAATATTCTAAAATGGGTAAATCGTAGACGTGGACAGATAGACTACTACCTGACCCAAATACTAACTGGACACGGCTGCTTCAAATCGTTTTTGTAACGATTCAAGCATGAAGTAGACCCGTACTGTAATTATTGTGCGCCAGGCACAATAGAAGACGCAGAGCACGCTTTTTTTGTATGTCTGCGCTTTGAAACTGAGAGGGTAGAGTTGAGCATTAAGGTGGGGAATCCAATAAGCGTTGATACCCTGGTGGATATAATGCATGATGCAAGTGATAATTGGTCCGCTGTCTGTATCAAGGCAATTATAGTCATTTCAAAACTGCGTCGCTCTGAACAACAGCGCAGATCTTCTTGAATAGGCAATAGGCCGCTCGCCCTCTGCGAAGTAATACCTGACGGTTATTCCACGGAATGAGGGAATCAGAGCTGGGGTGGGTTTTTAGTGGGTGAGTCGAAAGGTAAGTCTTGCACTTCGGCTTGCAATGCTTTGTGCCACATGCACACAAAAAAAACATACATGCATGTGAGCATAAAATTACGTTGCATATATTTCAGCGCAATAACGCTTATAGCTACAAATTTCTTCCCAAGAATAATAAGAGGAAAAGAAGAATAAGAGGAAAAGAAGAATAAGAGGAAAAGAAGAAGACAAAATCGAACTCGCAGAACAATTAAGAAACTTTAGCAATTTAAATTTTTACCCAATTTAACGGCGTGCAATGTGCAACACTTTGAACTGAAGCAATAAATTAATTTTCACTTTTCACATTGAATGTGTTTGTGTTGGTGTTGGTGTTGGTGTTAGTACCATATTTCTATGTCTGCATGAATGTGAGTGAGTGAATGTGAATTGAATGAATGAACATACTCAAGTGGATGATGTTGGTAGAAAAGCAGCTCGATAAAAGTGGGAAAAGGAAGAGAAGCTCAAAGCAATGGTTGCAGTTGTTCTACTTAATAATGGCGGCAGTATTGGCTGCCAATATTTTATAATAATAAAAATAAAATAACCTGAGTATATTAATGAGCAAATGTAATGTGTGTAGAGCATGGAGATGTCTATGTATTTTATATATACATACTTATATGGAATCAGTGTGTGCGTGTGCTTCTTTTAGTGGTATTGAAGTTTCATTTTACGCCACAGCTATGCTTAACACACTGTTTCTCTCACAGACGAACATGACGTGGGAATTTGTAACGTGAAGTGCCATTATAGGCAACGGATATGAGAACAAGCTTTGAACAAGTTGAGTTGATTGTTTGTGTGTGGTGTGTGTGTGTGTGTGTGTGTGTGTGTGTGTATATGTATGTAAGTAGTAGTTGAAGCTCAAGCTGAATAATAAAGTGCTTTGCAATGAATATCCAGCAACATATACATGCGCACACACAAACACTCACACACACATATGTACGTGCATGTAGTTATGTATGTATGTATGCTACATAGTATAAAGAAGAAGCTGCTCCATCATGAATGATGATGTGCTTCTTTTTTGACATTGTCTATGCGCTGCATGCGTGTTACGGTGAATTGTTGAATTCACTGATGAATAATTTTAATGGTGCTGAAATTTTAAGAGTTAGAGCTCCACCCATTGTCAGTACCTACTACCTATGTCAGCATATCCTCAAAGGTGTTCCGTTTTCTTTTTCCTATTACTGAAAAACAAAACAAACAAAAATTCATTTATTTTATTCCAAACTGATGCGCTCAGCTGGCATCTTAATTAAGATCAAATGATGTTGCAAATAATTTTGTGTTTCTATTTTATTATTATCGTGGGGAAAATAATTAGAACAACGCCAACACAGAAACACACATGCACCACACACGCCGCCGCCATACAAACAAACAGCAGCGCGTAGTCGCTTGCAAAACACCTGCAAGCGTAAATTACTCCCCAAATGCCGAAAATGAATTTGGTGTGCAATTTCTCCGCCTTTATTGTTTTAAATATGATCATAAATATTTGGTTAAATAACGACGATACGATGGCAACACCTTTCGGCAAAAGCTATTCCACACACTCTACACAGACACACTCACACACATACATACACAAAAACATATGTACGTGAACAAGTGTGTGAGTGCATAAAATTAATTTAACTTTTTTAATTGTGCGCGCATGATTTTCGAAATTCTACGCTTAAATTAACGTGAACAGGCAAAAGAAAAAATATCGATGATAATAAAATATTTATATTTATTTACATTGGCAACACTTACAATGTCCATATTTTCATTTGTATGCAGGTATTTAAGAATATCCCATATAAACTCAACATATTATTAAATCTGCTGCTCGGCTGTTTTTGAAAATGTACCGTGAATCAAGTTTCTGCTGCTGCTGTCTGCCTGCAGCTTCTACATACTGCATGCAGTTGTCATGTGAGCGTAATACACTCAATTAAAGTATGTGTTTTCGACTTTAATGAACAATTCCGCCCGCCACTCAATAAAAGTTAATTTGTTATTGAGCAAAAAAAATATATAAATTTAATTTTAAAATATTGTTGAAATGTGATGAGAGTAAAAATAAATATTTACATTATCTTTAGTTACATTGAAAAACGTTTCGATTACTTAGCTTATTCAGCAAAGCAGTTAAGTAGACAAATTAACCCTAGCCTGCATACAATTCATCAGAATAACGATTTCAAAGTTTTAAGTAGATTCGCAGGACATACGAACATGGAAAAGAAGGGAAGATCATTTGAGGCATTGAGTGAAAAAGTCATCGAAGTCAATCAATTGGCCGCTTCATCTCTGGAGAACTCTGAAAACTTGTTTTTTGAGTGGATTCGAGTGACAACTCTTAGCGGTGTGACCGAATTCAGCGTGGAACGACATTGTATGATACAATTTTTTAGTATTAAGTAGTAACCAAACTCGATTTTGTAAATTTTGTGGTCTGCGCCACTTTTAAACTCACCTCAATTAATCGGAGATAATATTTTTACACCACTACTGATCTCACCATTCAGTGGGAAGGAAAAAAAAAACCAAAGCAGATACTTCGGTTGGCTCTCACAATGTCATCTCATGTGTACCCACTCGGTCGACTACGAACAAGTGAGTAATTCTCAAATTAGCGAGTGATTGTCTTCAGTTGAATTGTTTTATTTGTTTTATGTTAGTTGTGTGGTTTTTGCAAGAAATTTCTTTAGTGTAAATGAATAAATTTGAGGGAGAGAGAGAGAGAGAGAGAGAGACAGCGCGCGCTGTAGGTGTTGTTTTTGCAAGAGCCGACTATGTTTATTTGCTCATTTGTTTTGTGGATTTTCGCTCCCCACCACATCGCTATGCGTCACATCAATTTCGATTCTGTGTATTGTTACTCACGGAACACTCTTATAAAAATTGATTTCAAATAATATATAATTTTATCATATACTAGTAAAGTCAATAAATTTGACGCTTGAGCGATATAAGTATAAGCATTTACTTTCCGTTTAAGTTCTGGTAAAACATAAGTCGCAGTGTGCTAGACTACAATATCAGGAGCCCCGGATTATCGTACGCTTTTCTTAAAATCATAATTTAGCACGTTATTTAAATATTTTTCCAAATAAATCCCTCTTCATATTTGCCAGTCGACTGCCTGAAGAACACAAAAGCAGTAATGGCATCCATTGTGGTGAATACGTACACAAACAGAGGAGGCATCTAGCGGGTATTGTTATGAAAAACAATCAAAATCCACCACATTCACCTGCACTAACTGTAAATCCAACCAAATGATAGCATTCGCACAAACCAGATGCGCGTGTTGTAAGGCATTGATTTTGAACCAATAACTAAATAAATCAAAATATCCGGCAGTGTCATTTTTTCAGGGCGGTTGATGGTAGGCCAATCACCTGCTAAGATAATAACAAAAACCAAGGAAACTAATATTAGGCACCGAATGTCTTGTAGAAGCTCTTAGAAAGAGAACAAGAAAAATATGAGGACAACATTCGAACTAGCGACACATATCGCTAGTTTGCTGCAAGACTGTCCACTACAACCGATGATGGGCCTTTGTCGCCACGTTAAAACTTCTGGGAGATCTATACTTCAGATAAATACTTACTTAAACACTCTCCTAAGATTACGTGATTGAAGTTGCTTAGCCCTGTTTAGCCTTAATTTTCTATTTAATCAGTTAACTTTTTTTTTTTTTGTTTTGTCTTGCAACCCTAGTCAACTTGATTTTCCGATAAGCTTGGTGAATAGCGGTGGTATTTTTGTCATCTTTAGATACTTACTTACTTTACTTTTAATGGCACAACAGCCCATGGAGGGCCTAGGCCGAGCTTTTTCTCATTCACTTATGTTGTGCGTGTTATATTTGTACATGAATGGAAGTGAACAGCTTTTCATAGCAATTTTTACTCTTGTAGGTTTGCCATTGCCTGCCAAGAGGTGGTGCCGTGTAGAAAAATTATTTTTTTTTATTTTGCCAGTGCCGAGATTCGAACCCCGGACACTCTGCGTAGCAGTCCAACGCATTACCACTACGCCACAGCGACCACTATTTTTGTATTTTTGTCATCTTTAGACACCGGAATTTTTAAAAATATCATTATAATTCAATAGGCCTGGAAGAGAGGACGTCCTAACTTGAAGAAGATACGCTAATATAGATAAGCCGCTAATCCAGCAGAGGAAAGTCGATGTGGAAAAGGTATCCCGTATTGAATTTTACAAGTAGAAACAAACTTGTATTAGGATTGTAAGTGCCGATATTTCTTATATTTTTTTCCAGGTGTACGGCAATGAACGATATGAAACCGGTAATGACATCTCTGTGTCGCTAGGTAAAACTATACGTTCTGTCAAACCATATCATTGGCGCCATTTCTTCGCATTTACTTCTGTCAACAATATTCGGTTCAAAAACAATCACGTTTCATACAAAAACATAACTTTTTTCGCTCGTAAAAATGTAGAATTTTTGTGCATACAAACTACGACATCATTGATTTTCTTTTTCCAATTGAAGAAATCTGCTCTGGAATCTCATCGAATGCTTGTGGAAGCTTACGGCCAGCACGCTCTAGGTAAAACACAGTGCCACAAGTGATTCAATAAGTTTAAAAGTGGTGATTTTGATGTGAGAAACGAAGAACGTGGAAGACCAGCTGAAAAGTTTGCAGCTGCTGAATTGCAAGCTTTACTCGATGAGAATGATGGTCAAACAAGAACAAGAAAACTTGCAGAACAATTAAATGTAACCCAACAATGCATTTCTCAACGTTTAAAAGTCATGGGATTGATTTTGAAGGTGGCAAGATGGGAGCCGCATGAATTGACTGAAAGTCAAAGACAGCAAGAAAATCGAAAAACCTCCTGTGAAATGTTGCTCGACAGGTACAGAATAAAGTCATATCTTCATCGAATTGTTACTGGCGATGAAAAATGGATCTCGTATTTCGAGAATCCCAAACATAAACGATTAAGCCCGGTACAAAGCCAAATCGCTTCGAAAGGAAGACAATGCTCTGTGGTTTCTGGGATCAGCGAGGTGTTACCTGGTTTGACCTACTGAAACCAGGTGAAACCGTTACTGGTCAACGCTACCAATAACAATTGGCCGATTTGAATCAAAAACGTGCTTTGTGCCAAAAATGTCCAGAATATCAAGGTAGGCAACACAAAGTAATTTTTCTTGATGACAATGCACCATCAAATCGAACAAAACAGACTCGGGAACTGGTAGATTACAGTACAGCTGGGAAGCCCTACCCCATGCGGCTTATTTAGCAGACTTGGCTCCATTTGACTACCACTTATTTTCATCAAAGGGGCACGCACTTGCTGAGCAGCACTTCGATTCGTACGAAAATGTAATAAAATGGATCAATGACTGGTTTGACTCAAAAAACGAAGAGTTTTTTTTGGCGAGGCCTTCAAAAAGTGCCAGAGAGACGGGAAAAATGTGTAGCCATTACATTGAAGATTGAATGTATAGCCATTTTTCTTAAATAAACGAGTATTTTCTTTAAAAAAAAATCCGGTTTGATACTTGTACACCTGGTATAATTTCTCTATAATTTTTTTTTCCTCGAAATTGATCCCCTTTTCCGGAGACGCAAGGTTTTCGGCCCTTTTTAGTAGAGAAAAAAATTTTTTTTTTTTAATTTTATGAATATAAAAAACATTTAAAGTTTTACTATACATTTATAACCCATCCCAAAAAACTTTCAAAAAGAAAAAAAAATCCTATTACGAAGGATTCCAAAAAAGAAAAAAAAAAAACGAAACAATTTAAAGGTTGCGATATGTAAAAGCAACCCACATTATATTTAAGATTTAAAAACTTTTCGCTACAATTTATTTGTGATACGAAAACCTCTTGATTCATAAAGCAGCTAATGCGAAGTTCATAACTGCGCCCGGTTTGCAGCAGATTGTGCAAAATAAATTCCAACTTACTGCACCCGAAGGAACAATTCTACTATGAGAGCATTTGAAAAATGGAAAACTTTCATTTCCACTGTTGACTTGCAGTTAATTGAGAAAATTTCCAAATTTTTTTATTTCATAATTTCTAGCTTGAAATTGAGGAAAAAAAACTAAAACAAATTTACATACGCTGCTGTTGTCGAGGTTGCACAGCAACAATAATAAAAAATTGTAATAAGTTGACGTAGAAAATTCAAGCAAAAAAAAAAACAAAAAATATAAACTGAAGTGACACAATAAAGTAGTGAAAATAGTTTAAAATATGTATTTGCAAGTTCTGCAAAGGGAAAACCATAAGTACATATGAGGAAAAATGAGACAGGGACGTTTTCGAGGTGCATTGATGTCTGGCAATTCTATACTTTTATCCGTAATAAAGATAATAAATCATGTTTCTACCATATATACTAATATTTTCGTATGAAGAGGTATTCAAATAGTACTGACATTAATTGTTTAAGTAATGCATTTCGCTTTAGACTACCAGTAATCAAAGCCATAGCCAGACCTACGCTTAGAGGAGCTCAGCTCCCCAAACATTTTCCCAACTAACCGACAAATCTTTGGAAATAGTAATTTCATAACCACAATCAACTTGTTTCTTATAATAACAGCTTTTCCAGTATCTTCAACGGTGTTAGCGGTGCCCCGGAGGCCCGGAGGGTTTAGTGTTGGGTCTATAGCTTTTCACAATGTTTGTTCTTCTCTAAAAACAAAGTTTCCTTATTCCCTCCTGACGATCGTTTACTGCATAATCGGTAAAGTTCTCTCTTGGTTGTCCAAAAACAAATTACCTTTGAACTTGAGCTATTCGAGTTTGGGGTAAGTACACGAAATGCCTGGGACTTTAAATGACACACTTTACCAACTAAAAAGTGAATGGGATCTATTAAAGCTTTAAAGTTAGAGGAGGATATAACTGAATATCAAACTAGTTATTGGAATTTTCTCAAAATCCTCCCTCTTCTTCTTTATAGGTAATTTAGTATAATGGTATGCCAGTAGGAGAATAAATAAAAAAATTATGTGTGACATATTTATTTAATACCAACAATAATGTCAGCCTTGAGATCAAGTAGAGAATAACTCTTGCTAACAGGTGTTACTACGGGCTCAGTAGACAATTAAGAAGCAGAGCCCCCTCTCGACCGAAAAAAATAATGCTCTATAAGTCCCACATCCTTCCCGTCCTAATATAAGGTGCAGAGTCGTGGACATTGACCATCAATGATGAGAGGCTGTAAGGAGCGTTCGAGAGGAAGATGCTCCGTAAGATCTACGGTCCAGTATGCGTGGACAATGTGCATCGGATAATGGAATGGAACGATGAGCTGTATGAGCTATACGCCGACACTCACATAGTCAAGCGTATAAAAATCCAGCGGCTTCTCTGGCTGGGTCATGTTGAGCGAATGGAAGAAAGCACTCCGGCTAGAAGGGTGTTTTATTCGAAACACGGTGGAGGAACACGTAGAAGACGACGTCCTCCGTTGAAAAGACTAGGTATAGGGTGACCTGACTGCACTTGGCCTTAGCAACTGGCTCCAAAGAGCGCATAGCACAGGCGAAAAAAAGGTGCGGTCACTGAATAACAAAACAACCGTAGCCCCTTGTTTCTGGGAAATAACAACTATCAAAAAATATTTCACTTCTCTAAAAATGTAAAAAAAAATTTATTTTATGTCATGATATATTTTTTATATTTAATAAATAAATTTTGTTTCCCTCCTCGAAAGAAAGAGGCAATGATTGTTTTGTTGTTCAGTGGCCCCACCTATTTTTTTCTGAGGAACATTTATCTTTATCTTTGTTCTTACCTCCGACCATTTGTTTAAAATATAGGCGTGCTTTTTTTTAAGTTCTTTCAACGTTGTGTCTTCAACGATCAATTTATTCAAAAAAAAGAGCATGATATTTGAATTCCCAGTACCAAAAACCACTCAAATAGTTATCGATTTTGAGACGATTTTGAGAAAATTACAGAAATTACAGTCTCCTAGTGATAGTGCATCGGACTTTTACGCAGAGAGTCCGGGGTTCGAACTCGACACGGAAAACCCAATTTTTCTATACACCACCACCTCTTGGCAGGCAGTGGAAAACCTAAAAGAGTAAAAATTGCCTATGAAAAGCTTTTCACTTCGCCGTTAGGATTCGGCATGAAACAGTAGGTAGATCTCTTCCATTCATGTACAAATATAACACGAACGACATGAGTGGATGTGAAAAGCTCGGCCTATTCCCTCCACGGGCTGTTGTGCCATTAAAAGAAAGAAGGAGATTTATGTACGCCATTGTCTAAATTTTTAGATTGGAGTGATCTCATAAGCATTTTAAAAATTAAAAAAAGGACCAATGTGCAAGTGATTCCAATCTTTTGTTTTCGGAACATATTACATACGGCGGAGATAGATTGAATTTTATGCTACGTAAATTTTCGAAATTCCGAAAATTTGATTCTGGCTACGACCGGTCAGTAATGCACCAAAGAACTTCTTGTAGTTCTATCACTCTACAACTCTTGAAATTAGGTTTACACATAAAAAACATGTTTGAAACGGCATAATAAAACTGCAATGATGTATGAAGTAACACATTACATGTTAAATTACCGGTAAGGTATTAGGAAGTGCTTCTAAGAATCCATCATGTCATCACATATAAAAGTTAATGCGAACAACGAATACACAGTATATTGATTTAAGTTACCGACAGTCAATGAAGCAATGTATTTCAAATTCGATTACCTGTAATGCATTCGGTAATGCTTCAAACACAAAAATATTTTTCATAAGTCTTGAAAAGAAAATGGTATTGAAAACAAAAATAAAGATATGCAATGAGTTTGGCTAATTAAGTATATAAATTTCTAGTAATTCATAATTTAATTCACTTAATTCAATTTGTTTGTACACATTACTGGTAATACAATAAGTAATGCATTTAGTTTTTTTACTATCTTAATTCTAAAATCCAAATTGTATTAGAAAGACAACGAATTTAATGAATATTGTTACTGAGAGCAGGGGAATCAGTAAATCAAATGCAAAATAATCTCGATCGATTACTGGTAATATAATTGGTAATGAGGAGAGATAATTTTTTATAGTTTTTATGTAAAATGGTCGCTGTGGCGTAGTGGTAGTGCGTTGGACTGCTGCGCAGAGTGTCCAGGGTTCAAATCTCGGCACAGGCAAAATCAAAAAGTAGAAAAAATTATTTTTCTACACGGCCACCACCTCTTCGCAGGCAATGGCAAACCTACAAGAGTAAAAATTGCCTATGAAAAGCTTTTCATTTCACCGTTCGGATTCGGTATTAAACTGTAGGTCCCTTCCATTCTTGTAGAAAAAATATAACACGCACAACATGAGTGGATGCGAAAAGCGAAAAGCTCGGCCTATGCCCTCCATGGGCTGTTGTGCCATTAATAGTAACGTAAAATGGAAATACTACCTACTCAAACTGAAATACATATACTAATAACTTTGCTGCTTAATTGCTGTAATCTGTTAATGAATATATAGTATATTACCGGGTAGGGATTTGGTAATAAGTATATCTTAGAAAAAGCGAAAAAGCTCGGCCTAGACCCTCCATGGGCTGTTGTGCCATTAAAAGTAAAGTAATATCTTAGAAATTTGGTTTTATTCAGTTAATAAATTTAATTGCTACTGAAAATTTATCGAATTTACTGGGAAAAACTACGGTACTTATTAAGTACCAACTTTGATTACCGGTAATCTATGAAGTAATGCATTTAAGCAAATATTTTCATTACAAGTGGAAATTTCCGTTTCAAACTGAAAACGCTACTGAAAACTAAGTAAGACCAAAAAGGCAGAGCAACCAGAGAATTAACGACAATGTGAACAAATGTAGCATGTGTGTGTATGTGTGGAGAGCACACGAGCAGCGACAGCAGCAGAAGCAGAAACAATACAAGCAAGACTTATGAATTCTTCCAGCAGCAGCAGATATATTTTGATTTGAAATAACTTCTCAAAAAGATGTAAATAAGTAAACAAAAACAACATAAACATAAAGATTAATTGGTTTTCGGGTACCTTTTTCGTGTAATAGTGTTAGTGTGAGTACGCCTATATGTGTGTGTGTGTGTGTCTGTGTATCCGCCATGAGTGTACACATATGGGGGAGTAGACATAGCAAAAACTAACAAAATAAACATGAATCCAAAGCAAACACAAGCACAAAAAGATAAACAGAGAACAGAGAACAGAAAACGAAAACGATAACCTAAAAGGGACGACAACAATATTTGGAAATCTATAGAATGTGTAGCCAAAACTTATTATAATTACTCAATAAATAATGGAAATGGCAAATCAAATGACTTTAGTGCTTACGCACATGCAAGGAGGTGGTCTTGTTGGCTGGCTAAATGAGAGAAAGGAAAATGGGCGAGACCATTAAGTTTTCGGAACAATACTTACATATTTACTATATGTAGATATAGCATATTCTCCTACGAATGTGGAAGGCCTCCAAAACCAACAACGAAACGAATTGATGAGAACAATAAAACGAAGAGAATACACAAACTGAGAAAATTCTGTGAATAAAGTACAGAAAAAAAAAATTTCATTTGGTGAATGATTAAAATAAATGTTTCACCAGCAAGCAGCAACAACAGCTAAAGCAACTATGAACAACGAACAATGAACAACGACCGAATGTCGGTTGAACATTAAAACGAATGAACGAACTATGGTAAAACATTGACTATACAATAGTATAGTTTTACCATAGTTACCATAGAACAACCGACAAGAAACCCAAAAATTTCCAAAATCAAAGCTTATGGATTATAATTTTATTGCCAGAATGCAGTAGCAACCGGAAGGATGGGAAGGATGTAGCTGAAGTAACCGTAGTGATTGTATACTCAATGAGAAAACTTGATGGAATTACATAAAATTCGTCATAGAGTTGATGTAATTGGGGATTGTGGTTGCTTTGGTAACACATGATCTTCCTTTTTCTTTTAGAGGCACACAGGGCCATTGTTGAGTTTAGGCAGAGCTTTTCGCATTCATTAATGTTGTGCAAGCTAATATTTGCACCCGAATGAAAGATTATAAAGTACATGATCATAAGCTATAATACCGCAAGTATAAGAGTACAGCAAAGAGAATGGTTTGTGTGCAACTCTCGATGGCTTATGTCATAAGCACTTACTCGTTCCTAATAATCTTAAATTATCAATTCACTACTGCATGCCTAGTAGGCAATTTTTTCACCTTGTAGGTTTGCCATTGCCTGCCAAGAGGTGGTGCCGTGTAGAAAAATTGTTTTTTCTACTTCTTGATTTTGACTGTGCGGAGATTTGAACCCCGGAGACTCTCCGTAGCAGGTCATCGCTCCACCAACTACTAACGTCGACCACTTTTCATTACTATTATTGCCAATATTATTGCGCCTCTTCAACAATACAGCACCTAAGCAATTTTATTTCTGCACTCAAGTATTTTATGAAGTTCAAATTGATATTTGGATGCTTTCTATGAGTATCCATATGTGTAGAGCACTTTCCTTGCCACCAGTAGTCTCTCCGTGATTTTTGCAATTTTCCTGTTTATTCTTGTTAGAACAGGCGGTCAGAATCGTCCAGTTCCTCGTTCCTCCTGATTGGTCAGTTGAGATATAAATGTGAACCCGCTAATTAGTGAATATGTGAATATGTATGATATACATATGTATTTTGCTTATTTTAACTTGTCGAGGGGTAATATATCCACCATTATTACGGAAAGCCCATAGTAACCCATTGATGTGAGCAGCCATCAGTGAGGTGCACAGTACTTTTACTCCGCTCTCTCTCTCTCTCTCTCGGTCTTAATTATGTATTTTCACTAAAGGAATTTCTCGCAAAAACAACACGACTAACAATAACTGTAAATCCCTCGATAATATGAAAATTACTCGATTGTTCGCTGTCGACCGCGTGTAAGGAGTGCGATCGAAAAAATCGCATAACTTTGAAAGACCACTGCTTTGAAACTCTTCATCTGAATGAAAAAATTCAAACAGTAGGCTTTGCGTTGGAGAAATTCTGATGAAATACAATCACATGTTTTTTGACTTGTGAACTTTCAGTTGAGTCATGGCATCGGAAGTGGAAAGACGCGATTTAGTTGTTGAATTATTTCGAGAAAATCAGCAGTGGAGCCAGAAAACCATTGCAAATAAGGCGAAAGTTGCACAAAACACTGTCTCGATGATTCTTAAAACATTTATTACAGACTTAACAGTTGCTACAAAATATGGTTCTGGAAGGAAAGGCGGTTTCGTGTCTCCACAAAAGTCGAACAAAGTCGTCGCTCTCTTAGAGAAGAATCCAGCGTTATCTAATCGAAAATTGGCGGAAAAAGCGAGTTGCAGTGAGTTTTTAGTTCGTAAAATTAAAAAAGATGCGGGCCTTAAAACATACAAAGTGCAGTCAGTACCCGATAGGAACGCTACTAAGAACTTGGTAGCCCAGAGCCGAGCTAAAAAATTTAAGACAGATTTTTTCCAAAAATTCGATTGCTGTGTTATGGACGATATGAAACATACGTGTTGTCTAAATTTTCTCAATTGCCTGGTCAAGAGTTTTACACCACACAAGAACGAGGAAAAGTTGAGGAAAGATTTAGGACAAAACAAAAGTCCAAGTTCCCGAAGAAGTGTCTGGTATGGCAAGCGATTTTTAGTTGTGGGCTAAGGAGTAAAAGTTTCGTAACAAGTGGCACTGTTAACGCCGAAATTAATGTGAAGGAGTGCCTCCAGAAGAGATTACTGCCATTCATTAGAAAGCACATTGTATCTACTTTCTTTTGGCCTGATCTAGCCTCCCGCCACTACAGTAAAGTAACCCTTAAATGGTTCGAAGACCAATACTTCAAATTGGTACCAAAAATCGCCAACCCACCAAATTGCCCAGAACTTCGGCCTATCGAGAGATATTGGGCTCTAGTGGAAAGAACATTAAAGGCAACAAACAAAGAAGCTAAATTCATGGAAGATTTAAGAAATAAGTGGAATGCTGCCGCCAAGAGAGTCTCAGAAATGACAGTAAAGGCGCTAATGGCAGGCATACCGGAAAAGCTGTTCGAATTCTGTAAAAACCAACTTATAATAATAAGTTTTATTAATTATTTTATCAGAAATTAGATTTTCTTTTCAAAAATTTTTACATTTTCTTATTTGTATAAGGGATTTCAATGCTAGAACAATTTAAAGTCATCCTATTTTTTCGATCTCACTCCTTTTATGCACAAATGAGATGACATTGAGAGAGCCGACGTTTCTGCTTGTACTGCATGGGCCCGGCCCGTTCAACAAATTTTTCCACTTACTTAGTTACATAGTACATATAAATAGAACATTAAAAAAGAGGACGTGAGGAAACATGAGATTTACAGTTGTGCAAGTGAATTATTACTTACTTAAGCATTTTTAATCGAAACTATGTATTTTATAATAGATTTTTAAAGAGTACAAGGGTAATTAAAATATCCGAAAGAAAAGTTAACAATAACATCATAAATGTACGAGTATATTAGGATTAAATCTATGGATACAAACTGAGTATTTTCAAAGAGTTTAACAATAGTTAGTAGTAAAATAGTGTTAGAATAGCAATAGTATTAATGCTACTTTGAAAGAAAACTAAAGGATAAAGGTGCACAGCACATGTTTAGGTGTATGTATTCGCACATACATATGTACGTTTAATATTGTATATTTGAGAGTTGGTATAAGCGTAATGGAAGCGTAATAGTTGGGCTGCTACGCAGAGTGTTCGGGGTTCGAATCTCGGCACAGGCTAAAATTAAAAAGTAGAAAAATAATTTTTCTACACGGCACCACCTCTTGGCAGGCAATGGCAAACCTACAAGAGTAAAAATTGCTATGAAAATTAAAAGCTTTTCACTTCGCCGTTCGGATTCGGAAAGTAAAGTAAGTAAGTATAATATAAACGCATACAAAATGTGCGACATTCTCACAGTGAATTTAATCCCTCGATACACATACATGCATACATACATACATAAGTAAATTATACTTATAGTAAACTATAAACATAAGTAGGGTCAACATTAAAATTCGCACACACGCACGAATAATTTCATATACTTCATATACCAAAGTGACCAGTTGGTCTGATTTGCTGGTATTCGTCCGATTTTTCGGAATGATTTATTTTATAGTTTTCCCAATCTGGTCACGTTAAAATTCGCACACACGCTCCAACAAATTCAAGTATCCAGACCAAAGTGACCAGTTGGTCTGATTTTGCTGGTGTTCGTCCGATTTTTCGGAATGATTTATTTTATAGTTTTCCCAATCTGGTCACGTTAAAATTCGCACACACGCTCCAACAAATTCAAGTATCCAGACCAAAGTGACCAGTTGGTCTGATTTTGCTGGTGTTCGTCCGATTTTTCGGAATGATTTATTTTATAGTTTTCCCAATCTGGTCACGTTAAAATTCGCACACACGCTCCAACAAATTCAAGTATCCAGACCAAAGTGACCAGATGGTCTGATTTTGCTGGTATTCGTCCGTTTTTTCGCTATGTTTCTTTCATTTTATAGTTTTTTCCAATATTCTTTTTCTTTCTTCTTTTAATGGCACGTCAGCTCATGGAGTATGTTATTGGTACACTTACACTTGTATGCCGAATCCGAACGGCGAATTGAGAAAGTTTTCTTAGACTAATTTTACTCTTGTAGATTTTCCATTAATATTTGCCTAGATAATTTTTAATTATACCGAAATTTAAAAAAAAAATACCAAGGGGAAAAAAATGTTGTAATTTTTCAAGAAATCGACGCTTTTATTTTTGATCGATTAAACTGGGACAAAAAAAAAGTTTCCAGATCTGATTTATGTGTACTGTAATTTCTGTTCTCAGATCCGACTTTTTGGTTGAAAAATTTAATGAGCTTTTCTTTAGGTCCGGGTTTTCTCAAAAAATACCTGGTCACGTTAATCTACGCAGCTGTATGCGTGAGCATAAAGGATATCGAGAAAGTAAGCATGTACTCGTATATTATAGTTTAGATATTATATATCATTTTTTTTTAATAATTATGATGAAAGTTTCATTTCTGTTGGAAACCACTTGAAATTAAGAGTTCATTATATTTATTTATGAACTATAGATATATAGACATAGAACTTGCTGTTTGAGTGTATGTGTGTAAAAGTGTGTGTAATACATACATTAACATTTTCCATGACAAACATAACGAAAACAATTTTTCCTACCGCATTTACTCTTTCCGTCAATGTCACACATACACACATTCCGGCTCCTTTTCAGCTCCTCATTAATAATCTCATTTTATATGTCCGATAAACTTATGAAGAGATAATTTTATTTTTCTTGTGCTTGCTGCTTTGAAGATTTCAAATATTGCCATCATTATTTTATTAATGATTTTCATCATCATCATCAGCACCGTAATCATCGATTTTCTATGAAATGTTGTAATTCTTTTGGTTAAATGGTTTTTGTTGAGGACCCGAGCACTTGAAATTGAATGGCATTCGATTGAGGAAAAGAACCCGTTTGCTTTGCTTATTTTTTCCTCCATTTTGTTTTATTTTCTTTGCTAAATTCCATTTAACTCTTTTTTTTCTTATTTTTATTTTATTTTTATTTTAGTAATTTTTTTTTCTACCACTTATTTTCAAGAACAATACTCAATGGCTTGGAAAAAGGTCAGGATTATGGTAAGTGCAGGCTCTATGTATGTGTGTTTGTGTGAGTGAACATGACTTGTATTGAGGGAGCGTGTGAAAAGTATAGAGATAACGTGAGCTGCAACGATGTCAGATAGAGCGAAAAGATTGCGATAGAACAGAGAAAAGCGACATACCCTGCATGTATACATACGAGTATGTTTGTATGTATGTTGCACTTGATGCAAACAACTTTAACTTTGAATGAGTTTCAGCATGTATGTAAAACCAGCGATGGGCACATTTTCTATACCCATAACACGCGTGTATAGGCAATAGAGCGCTGCTTGCGCGACGTTGACACACGTATACTATATATAAACTTCTTCGTGTAGCTTTCGATCGTCCGCGTTCGGCTGCTACTTTGTTCTCATTTCAGCGAAGCAAATCAAATCAGTTGCTGTTCCGCACTACTTAGAGAAAACCTCGATGACGAATTTTTCTCTGATTCACACACAAGCGCAATATGTGATAATATGTGTGTGACCATCACTGATGTAGACACAAATCGTACGATTGGTATCTGTAAAAATGAAATGAACACTTTAATTGCAGATAGTTGAAATATTTTATATCATTTTATTGTCTTTTGATAGAATTGAAAGATATTTTACCAAAAGAACCAAAGCATCACTTTGGTGAGGTAAGGGTGATTTTTAAGAGCTAGGTTTTTGAAAATTTAAAAACACACAGAAATTTTACAAAAGTGAATGAAATTTTTACTTGTATTGATAAATTAATTCCTGCCATTTACTTTTTAAAGATAATTTCACTTAAATGTTGCTAGCGGCTACGCCTCAAGTGGTCCATTCTGAAGGACCAATTTGGGCACACTGTTTCCACATTTCGGCCGGAATCCCACCAATGTTGGTTCAATGTTGGCTTCCAAAGCAGCAATCGTGTTTGGCTTGTCCCTATAGACAAGAGAATTAACATAAACCCCACAAAAAATAGTCTAACGGGGTCAAGTCACACAATCTTGGTGGCCAATTGACTGCACCAAAACGTGAGATTAACTGCTCACCAAATTCGCCTCTCAATTGATGCATGGTTTCGCGTGCAGTGTGGCATGTGGCACCGTCCTGTTGGAACCACATGTCGGCCAAGTCCAATTCTTGCATTTTCGGCAAAAAAAAGCGTGTGGTCATCGAACGGTATCTTTCTCCATTGACCGTAACGTGATGCCGCCTACCCATACACCGAACAGCACCAAACAGTGCATTTTTCGGGATGCATTGGTAGCTGCTGAATTGTCTCTGGCTGGTCTTCATTCCAAATACGGCAATTCTGCTTATTCACGTATCCATTGAGCCAAAAATGAGCCTCGTCGCTGAAGACAATTTTGCAATAAAACAAATTTTTCACAGAGCGCGAGTTTTGTAAATAAATTTATATAATTGACAAGCGTTGTTCATGCTGAAATGGCAAACGACACTGAGTATTTTTTACTTTGACACATGTCAAGAAACAACGCCTGAACTGTCAGAAATATAAACGTCAAAAACCAAGTAGCAAAAAAATCACCCTTTAGTAATTTTAGTAGTAGTAGTAGTAGTAGTAGTAGTAGTAGTAGTAATAGTAGTAGTAGTAGTAGTAGTAGTAGTAGTAGTAGTAGTAGTAGTAGTAGTAGTAGTAGTAGTAGTAGTAGTAGTAGTAGTAGTAGTAGTAGTAGTAGTAGTAGTAGTAGTAGTAATAGTAGTAGTAGTAATAGTAGCAGTAGTAGTAGTAGTAATAGTAGTAGTAGTAATAGTAGTAGTAGTATTAGTAGTAGTAGTAGTAGTAGTATTAGTAGTAGTAGTAGTAGTAGTAGTAGTAGTAGTAGTAGTAGTAGTAGTAGTAGTAGTAGTAGTAGTACTTAGTAGTAGTAGTAATAATAGTAGTAGTATTAGTAGTAGTAGTAGTAGTAGTAGTAGTAGTAGTAGTAGTAGTAGTAGTAGTAGTAGTAGTAGTAGTAGTAGTAGTAGTAGTAGTAGTAGTAGTAGTAGTAGTAGTAGTAGTAGTAGTAGTAGTAGTAGTAGTAGTAGTAGTAGTAGTAGTAGTAGTAGTAGTAGTAGTAGTAGTAGTAGTAGTAGTAGTAGTAGTAGTAGTAGTAGTAGTAGTAGTAGTAGTAGTAGTAGTAGTAGTAGTAGTAGTAGTAGTAGTAGTAGTAGTAGTAGTAGTAGTAGTAGTAGTAGTAGTAGTAGTAGTAGTAGTAGTAGTAGTAGTAGTAGTAGTAGTAGTAGTAGTAGTAGTAGTAGTAGTAGTAGTAGTAGTAGTAGTAGTAGTAGTAGTAGTAGTAGTAGTAGTAGTAGTAGTAGTAGTAGTAGTAGTAGTAGTAGTAGTAGTAGTAGTAGTAGTAGTAGTAGTAGTAGTAGTAGTAGTAGTAGTAGTAGTAGTAGTAGTAGTAGTAGTAGTAGTAGTAGTAGTAGTAGTAGTAGTAGTAGTAGTAGTAGTAGTAGTAGTAGTAGTAGTAGTAGTAGTAGTAGTAGTAGTAGTAGTAGTAGTAGTAGTAGTAGTAGTAGTAGTAGTAGTAGTAGTAGTAGTAGTAGTAGTAGTAGTAGTAGTAGTAGTAGTAGTAGTAGTAGTAGTAGTAGTAGTAGTAGTAGTAGTAGTAGTAGTAGTAGTAGTAGTAGTAGTAGTAGTAGTAGTAGTAGTAGTAGTAGTAGTAGTAGTAGTAGTAGTAGTAGTAGTAGTAGTAGTAGTAGTAGTAGTAGTAGTAGTAGTAGTAGTAGTAGTAGTAGTAGTAGTAGTAGTAGTAGTAGTAGTAGTAGTAGTAGTAGTAGTAGTAGTAGTAGTAGTAGTAGTAGTAGTAGTAGTAGTAGTAGTAGTAGTAGTAGTAGTAGTAGTAGTAGTAGTAGTAGTAGTAGTAGTAGTAGTAGTAGTAGTAGTAGTAGTAGTAGTAGTAGTAGTAGTAGTAGTAGTAGTAGTAGTAGTAGTAGTAGTAGTAGTAGTAGTAGTAGTAGTAGTAGTAGTAGTAGTAGTAGTAGTAGTAGTAGTAGTAGTAGTAGTAGTAGTAGTAGTAGTAGTAGTAGTAGTAGTAGTAGTAGTAGTAGTAGTAGTAGTAGTAGTAGTAGTAGTAGTAGTAGTAGTAGTAGTAGTAGTAGTAGTAGTAGTAGTAGTAGTAGTAGTAGTAGTAGTAGTAGTAGTAGTAGTAGTAGTAGTAGTAGTAGTAGTAGTAGTAGTAGTAGTAGTAGTAGTAGTAGTAGTAGTAGTAGTAGTAGTAGTAGTAGTAGTAGTAGTAGTAGTAGTAGTAGTAGTAGTAGTAGTAGTAGTAGTAGTAGTAGTAGTAGTAGTAGTAGTAGTAGTAGTAGTAGTAGTAGTAGTAGTAGTAGTAGTAGTAGTAGTAGTAGTAGTAGTAGTAGTAGTAGTAGTAGTAGTAGTAGTAGTAGTAGTAGTAGTAGTAGTAGTAGTAGTAGTAGTAGTAGTAGTAGTAGTAGTAGTAGTAGTAGTAGTAGTAGTAGTAGTAGTAGTAGTAGTAGTAGTAGTAGTAGTAGTAGTAGTAGTAGTAGTAGTAGTAGTAGTAGTAGTAGTAGTAGTAGTAGTAGTAGTAGTAGTAGTAGTAGTAGTAGTAGTAGTAGTAGTAGTAGTAGTAGTAGTAGTAGTAGTAGTAGTAGTAGTAGTAGTAGTAGTAGTAGTAGTAGTAGTAGTAGTAGTAGTAGTAGTAGTAGTAGTAGTAGTAGTAGTAGTAGTAGTAGTAGTAGTAGTAGTAGTAGTAGTAGTAGTAGTAGTAGTAGTAGTAGTAGTAGTAGTAGTAGTAGTAGTAGTAGTAGTAGTAGTAGTAGTAGTAGTAGTAGTAGTAGTAGTAGTAGTAGTAGTAGTAGTAGTAGTAGTAGTAGTAGTAGTAGTAGTAGTAGTAGTAGTAGTAGTAGTAGTAGTAGTAGTAGTAGTAGTAGTAGTAGTAGTAGTAGTAGTAGTAGTAGTAGTAGTAGTAGTAGTAGTAGTAGTAGTAGTAGTAGTAGTAGTAGTAGTAGTAGTAGTAGTAGTAGTAGTAGTAGTAGTAGTAGTAGTAGTAGTAGTAGTAGTAGTAGTAGTAGTAGTAGTAGTAGTAGTAGTAGTAGTAGTAGTAGTAGTAGTAGTAGTAGTAGTAGTAGTAGTAGTAGTAGTAGTAGTAGTAGTAGTAGTAGTAGTAGTAGTAGTAGTAGTAGTAGTAGTAGTAGTAGTAGTAGTAGTAGTAGTAGTAGTAGTAGTAGTAGTAGTAGTAGTAGTAGTAGTAGTAGTAGTAGTAGTAGTAGTAGTAGTAGTAGTAGTAGTAGTAGTAGTAGTAGTAGTAGTAGTAGTAGTAGTAGTAGTAGTAGTAGTAGTAGTAGTAGTAGTAGTAGTAGTAGTAGTAGTAGTAGTAGTAGTAGTAGTAGTAGTAGTAGTAGTAGTAGTAGTAGTAGTAGTAGTAGTAGTAGTAGTAGTAGTAGTAGTAGTAGTAGTAGTAGTAGTAGTAGTAGTAGTAGTAGTAGTAGTAGTAGTAGTAGTAGTAGTAGTAGTAGTAGTAGTAGTAGTAGTAGTAGTAGTAGTAGTAGTAGTAGTAGTAGTAGTAGTAGTAGTAGTAGTAGTAGTAGTAGTAGTAGTAGTAGTAGTAGTAGTAGTAGTAGTAGTAGTAGTAGTAGTAGTAGTAGTAGTAGTAGTAGTAGTAGTAGTAGTAGTAGTAGTAGTAGTAGTAGTAGTAGTAGTAGTAGTAGTAGTAGTAGTAGTAGTAGTAGTAGTAGTAGTAGTAGTAGTAGTAGTAGTAGTAGTAGTAGTAGTAGTAGTAGTAGTAGTAGTAGTAGTAGTAGTAGTAGTAGTAGTAGTAGTAGTAGTAGTAGTAGTAGTAGTAGTAGTAGTAGTAGTAGTAGTAGTAGTAGTAGTAGTAGTAGTAGTAGTAGTAGTAGTAGTAGTAGTAGTAGTAGTAGTAGTAGTAGTAGTAGTAGTAGTAGTAGTAGTAGTAGTAGTAGTAGTAGTAGTAGTAGTAGTAGTAGTAGTAGTAGTAGTAGTAGTAGTAGTAGTAGTAGTAGTAGTAGTAGTAGTAGTAGTAGTAGTAGTAGTAGTAGTAGTAGTAGTAGTAGTAGTAGTAGTAGTAGTAGTAGTAGTAGTAGTAGTAGTAGTAGTAGTAGTAGTAGTAGTAGTAGTAGTAGTAGTAGTAGTAGTAGTAGTAGTAGTAGTAGTAGTAGTAGTAGTAGTAGTAGTAGTAGTAGTAGTAGTAGTAGTAGTAGTAGTAGTAGTAGTAGTAGTAGTAGTAGTAGTAGTAGTAGTAGTAGTAGTAGTAGTAGTAGTAGTAGTAGTAGTAGTAGTAGTAGTAGTAGTAGTAGTAGTAGTAGTAGTAGTAGTAGTAGTAGTAGTAGTAGTAGTAGTAGTAGTAGTAGTAGTAGTAGTAGTAGTAGTAGTAGTAGTAGTAGTAGTAGTAGTAGTAGTAGTAGTAGTAGTAGTAGTAGTAGTAGTAGTAGTAGTAGTAGTAGTAGTAGTAGTAGTAGTAGTAGTAGTAGTAGTAGTAGTAGTAGTAGTAGTAGTAGTAGTAGTAGTAGTAGTAGTAGTAGTAGTAGTAGTAGTAGTAGTAGTAGTAGTAGTAGTAGTAGTAGTAGTAGTAGTAGTAGTAGTAGTAGTAGTAGTAGTAGTAGTAGTAGTAGTAGTAGTAGTAGTAGTAGTAGTAGTAGTAGTAGTAGTAGTAGTAGTAGTAGTAGTAGTAGTAGTAGTAGTAGTAGTAGTAGTAGTAGTAGTAGTAGTAGTAGTAGTAGTAGTAGTAGTAGTAGTAGTAGTAGTAGTAGTAGTAGTAGTAGTAGTAGTAGTAGTAGTAGTAGTAGTAGTAGTAGTAGTAGTAGTAGTAGTAGTAGTAGTAGTAGTAGTAGTAGTAGTAGTAGTAGTAGTAGTAGTAGTAGTAGTAGTAGTAGTAGTAGTAGTAGTAGTAGTAGTAGTAGTAGTAGTAGTAGTAGTAGTAGTAGTAGTAGTAGTAGTAGTAGTAGTAGTAGTAGTAGTAGTAGTAGTAGTAGTAGTAGTAGTAGTAGTAGTAGTAGTAGTAGTAGTAGTAGTAGTAGTAGTAGTAGTAGTAGTAGTAGTAGTAGTAGTAGTAGTAGTAGTAGTAGTAGTAGTAGTAGTAGTAGTAGTAGTAGTAGTAGTAGTAGTAGTAGTAGTAGTAGTAGTAGTAGTAGTAGTAGTAGTAGTAGTAGTAGTAGTAGTAGTAGTAGTAGTAGTAGTAGTAGTAGTAGTAGTAGTAGTAGTAGTAGTAGTAGTAGTAGTAGTAGTAGTAGTAGTAGTAGTAGTAGTAGTAGTAGTAGTAGTAGTAGTAGTAGTAGTAGTAGTAGTAGTAGTAGTAGTAGTAGTAGTAGTAGTAGTAGTAGTAGTAGTAGTAGTAGTAGTAGTAGTAGTAGTAGTAGTAGTAGTAGTAGTAGTAGTAGTAGTAGTAGTAGTAGTAGTAGTAGTAGTAGTAGTAGTAGTAGTAGTAGTAGTAGTAGTAGTAGTAGTAGTAGTAGTAGTAGTAGTAGTAGTAGTAGTAGTAGTAGTAGTAGTAGTAGTAGTAGTAGTAGTAGTAGTAGTAGTAGTAGTAGTAGTAGTAGTAGTAGTAGTAGTAGTAGTAGTAGTAGTAGTAGTAGTAGTAGTAGTAGTAGTAGTAGTAGTAGTAGTAGTAGTAGTAGTAGTAGTAGTAGTAGTAGTAGTAGTAGTAGTAGTAGTAGTAGTAGTAGTAGTAGTAGTAGTAGTAGTAGTAGTAGTAGTAGTAGTAGTAGTAGTAGTAGTAGTAGTAGTAGTAGTAGTAGTAGTAGTAGTAGTAGTAGTAGTAGTAGTAGTAGTAGTAGTAGTAGTAGTAGTAGTAGTAGTAGTAGTAGTAGTAGTAGTAGTAGTAGTAGTAGTAGTAGTAGTAGTAGTAGTAGTAGTAGTAGTAGTAGTAGTAGTAGTAGTAGTAGTAGTAGTAGTAGTAGTAGTAGTAGTAGTAGTAGTAGTAGTAGTAGTAGTAGTAGTAGTAGTAGTAGTAGTAGTAGTAGTAGTAGTAGTAGTAGTAGTAGTAGTAGTAGTAGTAGTAGTAGTAGTAGTAGTAGTAGTAGTAGTAGTAGTAGTAGTAGTAGTAGTAGTAGTAGTAGTAGTAGTAGTAGTAGTAGTAGTAGTAGTAGTAGTAGTAGTAGTAGTAGTAGTAGTAGTAGTAGTAGTAGTAGTAGTAGTAGTAGTAGTAGTAGTAGTAGTAGTAGTAGTAGTAGTAGTAGTAGTAGTAGTAGTAGTAGTAGTAGTAGTAGTAATAGTAATAGTAGTAATAGTAGTAGTAGTAGTAGTAGTAGTAGTAGTAGTAGTAGTAGTAGTAGTAGTAGTAGTAGTAGTAGTAGTAGTAGTAGTAGTAGTAGTAGTAGTAGTAGTAGTAGTAGTAGTAGTAGTAGTAGTAGTAGTAGTAGTAGTAGTAGTAGTAGTAGTAGTAGTAGTAGTAGTAGTAGTAGTAGTAGTAGTAGTAGTAGTAGTAGTAGTAGTAGTAGTAGTAAGGAACAAATACTTTCAGTTTTCAATATTAATAAAGAGAGTCTTCTTCTTCTTCGTCTTCTTTATATAAATTCTTTAACACCGTCATAATTTATATCCAGAAAATTATTTATTAATGAAAACCTTAACTTATCATGAAAGAATTGCTTCGAAAGATCTTACCTTTAGCCTTACCAAACTTTAGACTGACACTAGAAAGTATCTTATCGAGTTAGAGATTAGTATGTCAACGTTATGGCAGACTATCGAAAAGTATACATTTCATACTAAAAACTACTTTCTGGCAATACTGGTTCCAATGCAGAATTACTTCTCTTATCAGCTCTAATTGACGAAGCTTTAAAGAAATTTAAAAATTTGTGGCTGAACGCCAACCTGGGGGTTTAATCAAATTTTATTTACAGACCATACATATGCACTATATATAATGTAGTGTATGTAGTGAACACAGTCAGTAGCTGTATCATGATTTAAGTGTGTGCGTGTATCGTGTATAAATCTTGCCTACTGTACTGTACTACATACTGTGGAAATTGATAACCTTTTTGCTTACTAAACAATTTCTGCACATTCATTTATATGAAGATGATATTTTAATTCAACGGTACGAGTACATCATTTACTTATGCTGCATACCTTAGTATCAAATACCTACAATAATGAAGTAATCTTATGGTATGACTCGTTTACAATACCCAATTGATTGGGATTAAATTGATTTTGTGAGAAAAATATCATTGCACATGCTTGAAATTTTAATGATCTCAATCATTAAAACTCCTCTCACACACTCTCCTGTAGGGGGGAAAAACAACAAATAAATAATAAATAATTAATTAAAGAAATGCATTTAAAACTGTAAAAGATTCTCTGACCGCACTCGAATTTATGCAATTAAAATATATTTAAATAAAACATCTGCAAACGTACAGGCTGAGAGAGACAGGCCAATGCCAGCTGCGGGGATGTGAGGTGAATGCAGAAACGAAAATCGAAAGTTGAAATTGTAATGAAATCATTTCAGTATGTACGTGCACTTTAAGGTGGGTTAGCAGCAAAAATTTGAATGCTACATCATCTATTTTGAATAGAGAAGTGATTCAGGACAAAAAAGGAGGTCTTAAAAAACTGCTAAATCAGTATTTTTACCTTATTTGATAACCGATTGTCAAGTTTAATATTTCGTTAGAAAGCTCCCTCCTATGAGTATGACCAGCATTTTCTAGTAATTAATCTCTTCTGTTTTTTTTTTTTGTCGTTTTCGAATAAAAGTTTCAGTATAAACTTAGTGTAAAGTTTCAATATAAACTTAGTGTAACTCTGATGTAACTTTTTTGTGTATGAATGATAAGAAAAAACACTTTCTTCGCAAGGGTTTAATGATATTTTGGGAGAATTGATATCATGTAAAGCAAATTCTATGAAAAGAGAAGTTTTTTGTTAAGAATAAAAAAAAAAAAATTCAAATTACTAGCCGAAGATGATATCACAGGCCAAAATGACCTGAAAAGAAGGTCGTACACATAGAGAGCGGGCTTTCCAATGATATATTAAACTTGACAATTAGATATTAAATAACCAAGTTCTGGCAAAAAAAAAAGACTGATTTACCGTGTTTTCAAGACCCCCTAGGGGACACTCCTCTCCGGGTTAATTTTGAAAATAGCTGGTGCCGCACTTAATTTTCTTTTGCCCCGCCCCGCCTTTCTCTCCCTTAGAAGGTGACCCGGCCTAGTGCACAAACATATGTACATATATACTCGTACACATACATATATACTCGTATACATGTTCGCATACGTTCATACATTAATATATAGTATATAAAATATTCATTCAGAACATTTTGCACAGTACGAAAGCAACTGCACACCACAATTGAACCATAACGAATGAGATGAGATAAATGAATCATGCTGGAAATAACCAAAAAATAAAAATGTCATACACAAAAAAAAAAAAAAAAAAAAAAAATATTAAAATACTTTTGATTTGTGGTAAGAATATAAAATACATGCACACCCACACACACTCACACACACATACAATCTCCTATAAAAAACTTCAATTCTAAGTTATTTGCCAATGTAAAAAAATAAAGTATGCACTAAATTTGAAGCATTTGTCAAGAACAATTTAGCGCAAGAGAATCAAATTTAAACGAAATCATTTATAAAAGAGCATTGAAAGTGAACGAAAATTGCAATCAATCAATTTCTTGTTAGTTAAGTAGATAAATATGTCAGAAACACACACACACACATATACATAAACACACACATATACCCCATTCAAATAAAGTCTAAAAGTCAAATAGATTTCCTTATGCGCTAACTTTCTTCTTGACGAATTGTTTGCCAAATGCTTCCGAAATGTTACGAACACGATTTGACAATTTGCATGTCGCTACAAATCCAAGCAGTGTCGCTCGCCCACTGCGGGCCTCCCTTCAATATTCTTCTATCAAATACCATACTTACTACTTAATACTAATAATTGTAATAATCAAGTTAAATGAAAATAACTACAAAGTATTGAGTAGCAGTCGAAAGTAGTAGTCGAAAGTGGTAGTTGAAAGTGGTAGTTGAAAGTGGTAGTTGAAAGTGGTAGTTGAAAGTGGTAGTTGAAAGTGGTATAAAGTTGATATAAAGTATGCACACGTACACTGTTTAGCACATTTTTATTACGACTACGATTTATATTTATCTGTTACTGTTTCTGTTGCTATTTTATCTTTCCGTTTCCGTTTCCGTTTTGCTCTTCTTAGCGCTTCGTCGTTCATGGCATGCAACTTGCATATGTTCATTGCTACATAGCTATGCGGAGCTAGTACATCATAAAATACCAACACGTTAAACTCTTGTGTACGAGACTTTGCTTTTGCAGTTTGTTGAAAATACATACATATGATACTTATGTTTGTATGTGTGCTGTATGTGAAGTTATACAGCACACATCTGCTTAGTTGCATGTACTTATGTAGTTTTTTAGAACTTCTATTTTCCGTTTATGACAATTTTATTTTCTATCTTTTATTATCTACTATCACGCTGCACCTAAGCGTCACTTGGGCATTTACATAACTTGTAAACATTTGAAGTGGTCGCTGAAATTGTTATTGTGTGCATTTAATATAAAGAATCAGCACAAATCTATGGATAGATTAGAGGACGAGTAACAATCTTGATGTGTTTTGGGCAACCAACCTTGAAGTAAATAGAAATAACCAAAATGTTCATATTTCCTCAGTTTCCATAACTTCAAAAAGTCAATTCGATCATGAATAAAACATTTTGCAATATTTGAAGATTTGATATATGTAAGTCGACGATGAAGTGGTCGCTGTGGCGTAGTGGTAGTGCGTTGGACTGCTGCGCAGAGTGTCCGGGGTTCGAATATCGGCACAAGCAAAATCAATAAGTAGAAAAAATAATTTTTCTACACGGCACCACCTCTTGGCAGGCAATGGCAAACCTACAAGAGTAAAAATTGCTATGAAAATTAAAAGCATTTCACTTCGCCGTTCGGATTCGGCATTAAACTGTAGGTCCCTTCCATTCATGTACAAAAATAAGACGAACAAATGAATGCGAAAAAGCTCGGCCTAGGCCCTCCATTGGGCTGTTGTGCCATTAAAAGTAAAAAGTAAAGTAAGTCGATGATTTAGTCTTTAGACTTATTCAATCAAAAAATAGATTTCATACATTGGCAAATATAGTGGATGATCATTGCGGGCTGATTAACTTTTTCTCTTTGCCAGATGTTTCTTCAAGCATAATTATCTTGTGACAAAATCGACCTGTAGATTATGTAATGAGGAAGTGTACGAGGGTAGATCAATAAGTACCCGTGTTAGCAATGAAGATGAAATTATTTCACAATTTTTTTTCTTCTATTTTTCAACGTAATCTTCTTTTAGTACAATACACTTTTCCCAACGTTTCTGTCATTTCTTTAACCTCTACAAAAAATACGATTTCTCAAACTCTTCAAAATAGCTTCTGTCCCGACGATAATCTCCTCGTTTGAGCTGAATTTTTTTCCCCCGAGCCACGTTTTCATGTTGGGGAACAGAAAGCAGTTGCAGGGAGCCAAGTCGGGCGAGTACGGTGGGTGCGGCAGCAATTCGTAGTTCAATTCATGCAATTTGGCCGCGATAATTCCGTATCCACAATCGCGGCACCCATCGGGCCGACACCTTTCTCATACTTAATCTATCATGTAAAATATTAATTACCGTTCCGTACGACACTCCTACGGTCTCTGCTACTTCGTGCACTTTCGTTCGGCGATCAGCGAGAATCATATCGTGAAACTTTTCAACGATTTCCTCAGTAACCATGTCGGCCGGGCGGCCTAGGCGCTCCTCATCAAAAATAGAAGTACGACCACGTTTAAATTCGTTGAACCAATATCTTACGGTTGTCATAGATGGTGAAGGGTCTCCATAGACAGCATCCAACTTTGCTTTTACTTCTTCACATGTTTTTCCATCCAAAAATAAAAACCAAATTACGAATCGATATTGTTCTTTTTCCATTTTAATACGAAATACCAAAGACGTGTGATACTAATGGCTGCCAAATAAAAACTAACCAATGAATCAGTTTGAAATTTAGTGTGGTGTCGTGTGACAGATGGCTGTACACGATGCCAACTTAACTTCCCTCAGCAACGCCACCTGTCTTCACACACGGGTACTTATTGATCTACCCTCGTATTTAATAATTCATTGTGAACCACTGATAACATCGTTTGACATAGCCTAGCACATAAGTACATATATATAAGAAAATCCAATGTACATATGTATTTTTTAAGATGAGAATACGGTTGTTATGAGTAATTTTAATCGAAAATAACACTGTGCGGCACTCAAAAAGTGACTGCGATCAGAGTATGCTTGCTGGATAGCCGAAGTGCTCCTCAGTACGTTGGCAATGTCGGTTTTTGGCCTAATATACGATTTTTTGTTTATGCAGTCCTAAAGATTGCCCATTTCTGAAAATGAGAACGCATATGAGAACGTTTATGTGCTTAGAACCTTCTAGTAAAAGCTAATGTAAAACATTTTTCCGGAATGTCCTGGCTCATTACAACTTATCTTCTTCACATATGGATATTTTTGGCTTTTTTCAAAAAAAAAAATTAATTTTTTCCTCATTTAGAGGGTTTATTGAGGGTTAATAGATTCCAGAGAAATGTTACTCATAATATTTTACTATAGTTTAGTCAACATTAAAAATGTGTGAACTTAGTTTTACAATTGCCACGAGTCAAACGGTCGCTGTGGCGTAGTGGTAATGCGTTGGACTGCTACGCAGAGTGTCCGGGGTTCGAATCTCGGCATAGGCAAAATCAAAAAGTAGAACAAATAATTTTTCTAAACGGCACCACCTCTTGACAGGCAATGGCAAACCTACAAGAGAAAAAATTGCCTATGAAAGCAAAGCTTTTCACTTCGCCGTTCGGATTCGGCATTCATGTACAAATATAACACGCACAACTTGAGTGGAATGTAGAATTTTTGTGCCTACAAACTACGATATGCCGACATCATTGATTTGATTTTCTGTTTCCAATTGAAGAAATTTGCTCTGGAATCTCATCGAATGCTTGTGGAAGCTTACGGCCAGCACGATCTAGGCAAAACACAGTGCAACGAGTGATTCAGTAAGTTTAAAAGTGGCGATTTTGATGTGAGAAACGAAGAACGTGGAAGACCATCGAAAAAGTTTGACGATGCCAAATTGCAAGCTTCACTCGATGAGGATGAGGGTCAAACGCAAGAACAACTTGCAGAACAATTAATTGTAACCCAACAATGCATTTCTCAACGTTTAAAAGTCATGGGATTGATTTTGAAGGTGGCAAGATGCGTGCCGCATGAATTAACTGAAAGACATCAAGAAAATCGAGAAACCACCTGTGAAATGTTTATCGCCAGGTACAAAAGAAAGTCAAATCTTCATCGAATTGTTACTGGCGATGAAAAATGGATCTATTTCGAGAATGCCAAATGTAAACGATCATATGTTAATCCCGGTACAGCGGCCAAGTCGTTTCGGAAAGTAGACAATACTCTGTGTTTTCTGGGAACAACGAGGTGTAATCTGGTTTGACCTACTGAAACCAAGTGAAACAGTTACTGGTCAACGCTATCAATAACAATTGGCTGATTTGAACCAAAAACGTGCTTTGTGCCAAAAATGTCCAGAATATCAAGGTAGGCAACACAAAGTAATTTTTCTTGATGACAATGCACCATCACATCGAACAAAACAGACTAGGAAATTGGTAGATTCGTACAGCTGGGAAGGTATCCCCCATGCGGCTTATTCGCCAGTCTTGGCTCCATTTGACTACCACTTATTTTCATCAATGGGGTACACACTTGCTGAGCAGCACTTCGATTCGTACAAAAATATGAACAAATGTCTCGATGACTGGTGTGACTCAAAAATCGAAAAGTTTTTTAGGCGAGGCATTCAAAAATTGCCAGAGAGATGGGAAAAATGTGTAGCTAGCTATGGCCATTACTTTAAAGATTGAATGTACAACCAGTTTTCTTAAATAAACGTGTATTTTATTTTAAAAAAAAAAGATCGGTTTCATACGTGTACAGCTGGTAATCTCTTTCACATTTATCAACCAGTCTAATGGTGGCAGAATAATAATAAATAATTATTAAATTTGAAATAACTTTAAACTTACAATATTCCACTCAGTCCCAGAACGAAAGTTAAGAAAATAAGCACTGATATTTACTAACCTAGACAACTTTTAATGTAGAATTCCTCAGCAGAACTTTCCTTTCTTTGGAATCCAGAGTCTAAAATGTATTTCATGGTGTAATTACACACCTCGACTGTCTTCCTCCCATTAGTCTGAAGCTTTACAAATTCCAGCAGGTCATTAAGTATTATCTCGAAGCTATTTTTCAAGGTCGTCTTGCTTGACTTCCTGATGGGTTCAAAACAACACCGCGGTTGAATAAGTATGGTACTTCTAAGGGATGCGGGAGGTTTCATAATAAGCGTATAACATGTTAATAATTAATTTTAGCATGAATTTTTAAGTTTATGACACATTAGCCAATATTACAGCTCATTATTTGCTACTGTGTTCAGCAAAATTGTTTCAATAGGTTGTGCGATTGATGAACACATGTGGTTTCTCTATTGAGACTATTCTTCCTCGTGCTAATGTTATTAAAGAGCACTATAATTCATGATTAGTTGGATTTACGTTGTTCTTACTTTACTTTACTTTTAATGGCACAACAGCCCATGGAGGGCCTAGGCCGAGCTTTTCGCATCCACTCATGTTGTGCGTGTTATGTTTGTACATGAATGGGACCTACAGTTTAATGCCGAATCCGAACGGCGAAGTGAAAAGCTTTTCATAGCAATTTTTACTCTTGTAGGTTTGCCATTGCCTGCCAAGAGGTGGTGCCGTGTAGAAATTATTTTTTCTACTTTTTGATTTTGCCTGTGCTGAGATTCGAACCCCGGACACTCTGCGTAGTAGTCCAATGCACTACCACTACGCCACAGCGACTATTACGTTGTTCTTAACTCCATCTTAATTGTCCAAAATTATGCCAGTTGAAGTATCTTTTTCCCTTAACGTTGTTGCTAAACGACTTACAAAAATTGTTTAGCTTAGACTCAAAGTTGCCATTTGACATTAAATAGTTATTTTTCGTGTCCACATTTCCACTCTACCACCACACCTTCATTTATCTTTGACTGTTGGTAGCTTTGCTAAGGTACATAATTTACAACTGACAAACCTAAACTGAATATCTCTTAAACTACCAACTAGCTCATCTTTATCAGCCGGTGAGCACGAGTATGTAGATCCCCTAATCGCTTAAATGTGAAACCATTTTTTTGTCGCCAAATTCCGCTTGAACTGTGCAAATATTTCACAGGAAATTTTTGCATTTCTGCATACAAAGTCGTTGAAGAAGCAAAAAGTGTAGACGAGAGAGCGCGCAAAAAGCTGTGATTTCAAGAAGCTAAAGCTAAGACACATTTCAGATGTGCATATGAATTTGCTTTTGTGTGTGTGTGTTTGCCTGTTTGCAAGGCAGCAGTACTTAGTATGAATAAGGATAAAGAAAAAAGCGTAATGGTTTGGAGTAAATAGTGCACGCAAAAACACACACTCACACACACATTCACTCACACTCACATGACTATCATAGACGAATGTGCCTCTGCACATGATTGAATATTGTAGATTACCACGTTGAAAATCGTGTTTGAACGTTTGGAAATTGCTTGTCAATTCATTTGCAAGGAACATGCAGAAATGCATACTTATAACACATACTATGTACATTCATAAATGCTCAAACACGAACGCATATCCACTTTTTTGTACTGCATATACTCGTACATATACATCATACACACACGTATGTGTGTATGTATGTCCGTGTGTGCCTCTGTGTATGCATAGTTGTATGCGTATCACGTTTTGAATTGGAGAAATTCATCAGAACATTTCTCTCTTTCCACTTACTTTCCTTGTGCAGCAATCACAATCACATTCATATCTGGCTGTAAGAACCCTGCAGCGTAAAAATCAGTTAGTCTAGCCAAAAAGGAGCTACTTACTTAGGATACTAGATCAGAACTGATGTAGGATGTGTCACTTTCAACACTGCTTAGACTTTTCTGCTTGTAATAAGTAAACTTCTTTCTAATGTATGGCGCTGAAACGTGGACATAGACCACCAATAATAAGAAACTTTTAGGAGCGTTCGAGACGAAGATACAGTCCACTGTTCATGGACGATGTGTATCGAAAATTATGAAACCATAACCTGTACGCCAACACTGACATAAAGTCAAGTGCACAAAAATCCAGCGGCTTCGCTGTTTGAGTGATGTTGAGAAGCCGCTCCGGCAAGCAGGGTGCTTTTTTCGAGTCACGGTGGAGGAACACGCAGAAGAGGACGTCTGTTGAAAAGAACCAGGTACAGGGAAACCTGAGTGCACTTGGCCTTATCAACTGGCGCCAGCTCGCACATAGCAGAGGCGACTGGCGAAGTTTTACCGAGGCGACCAACACCGATAATCGGTTGTAGTGCCATTTACATAATTATGTAAGTAAAGAATTTCTTTCAGTAACACTGCATACAATCAATACAATATTTTCCACTTAAGGTCTGTAGGTCCCTTCCATTCATGTACAAATATAAAACGCACAACATGAGTGGTTGCGAAAAGCTCGGCCTCTGGCGGTACATGCGGTCATAATCGACATTGATAAAATTGAAGTTGATTGTGGTAACGGCTTTACACTTGCCACAATGGCTGTCCTTCTCTTTATGGGTGTCCTGTGTCCTGATTGCATTCCCTCTCTCGTTCTCCCTCCTTCTTCCTCTCACCTATCAATCTTCCTTCCATTCAACACAATAGGGGAAACACATTGTGTGTTAAATGTATCAATAAAAAAAATAAGAACTTACTACATGGTTTTTTGAAATATGGGACCTATGACAAAGATAGAAGAAGCTGTCTGCTTTTCTGAATGTAGAAACATATTCTGAAGAAAGTAGTCCGCAATTAGTTAATTTTAAACTAGTTTGACACTATACCAAAACTTACTAGTTCAAGAGCTAGCTAAAATGTTAAGACGAAGATAGGACAATTGTCTTGTTATAGGACAAAAGCGTGGAAAAAAACCAGCATAATTATTTCGTTTAAATGAGATCGAGGAAATAGATTTTCTTCCTCTTTTGAACTAGCTAATTAACTAGCTTTTAAGCTAGTTGACTGCACTGCAGGGTACATACATGTATGTATGTGTGTATTATAGCTTTGTCGTTCTTTCAGTGGAAAATCTGCATTCGTAAATGCCAGCGTATTTGTTCAATTCATTGGAGGCGTTGTCATTTTATGCAGTTTTAGTGAGATTCGTTTAACTTTTGCTATGCAAAAATTTTCCTCTGTTTTCGGTATTTTTTCTTTGCTGTTTGAATGTTTTGCATATTATTGAATAAATGGAATTTTCAGTATCAATAACGTTGCTGATTTTTTTTTTTACATAAATACATTCGTGCTCTTTTACAATGATCGATTTATAATTTAATTTTAGTTGCCTACTATTTTTAAACTTTCAATAGTTGAGTTTAAGGTACGCGATCGCGGAAAAATTACTCAACCAAAATATCCAATATGAATGATAATATTTTACACAAATAATTTCTGCGTCATTATAAATATTTATGTATAGTATACAAAATAAGTTTTCCTCAAATTAGTTACACAGTGCAAAAAAACAAAATAAAAATTTACTTTTTTGAATAAAAATCTTCTGTTGAACATTTTTGCTGTCGAAAGTTGGATATAGTCCAGCACGTCCTGTTTTTTAAGAGTTGCCATGTCAACGAAATTAATGCGCAAGTATGTATGTATGTATGTTTCTGGTTAAATAAACATCAAGAGAAGAACATCGTTAACTGTCTGAGAAAAAATTGTTCCTAATTGTTTAATCTTTAATTTATGTAACTCGAACTGAACTGTGGATACAAGTGAATCAGAAACCGACAAATGGCATAGTAAAAGAATAGTGCAGAGAAGTGTTGCCAGATTAATCACTTTACTTACTTTTAATGGCACAACAGCCCATGGAGAGCCTAGGTCGAGCTTTTCGCATCCACTCATGTTGTGCGTGTTATATTTGTTCATGAATGGAATGGGACCTACAGTTTAATGCCGAATCCGAACGGCGAAATAAAAAGCTTTTCATAGGCAATTTTTACTCTTGTAGGTTTGCCATTGCCTGCCAAGAGGTGGCGTCGTGTAGAAAAGATATTTTTTCTGTTTTTTTTTTTTTTGATTTGGTCTGTGCCGAGATCCGAACTACCACTACGCCACAGCAACCACAAGCCAGATTAGTTCCGACACTAATAAAGAGATAAACATATTTTGTTTTTACAATAACTTTCTACCCCTTTCCTTATTACAACTATTGATGGTTTTCAAAACAATGTTTGAAACAAATTTTTCAAATTTTCAATTGAGAAGGTTTGAGAATGGCATTTTCTTATTTGAAATTTGCTATAGTTTCCTAAATATGGAAACAACAGTACTGGAGAATAGGGGTTAGAGAACAAAAAACCTCTTTTCCCTCTTTTCTTCAAGGATATTTTTGTCTAAGACATCAAATCCCCAGCTCTAAAACTACATGGAACGAAAAATGTTAACAAAATCAATGAAAAATTAATTTAAAAAGGATACGTTAAAACACATCCCATAAAAAGTTCATAAAATCAATGAAAAAGCTCTGTTTTTAATGAATAGAATCAATGAAAATTTGCAAATTAACGAATAAGTTCAATAAAACTTGTAAAAAATATACGTGAACTTGTACACTTTCTTATAATTCTCATTCACTAGGGAACTAGTTTTATAAGAAAATAAGTAAAAGAAAAATATAACTCCGAGACCAAGACGGGAATCGAACTCACAACCTCCCGGGTGAGAGTCCAGTGCCGGGACCCACTAGACTATTTAGGTCTTTACTTTACTTACTTTTAATGGCACAACAGCCCATGGAGGGCCTAGGCCGAGCTTTTTTTTCGCATCCACTCATGTTGTGCGTGTTATATTTGCACATGAATGGAAGGGACCAACAGTTTAATGCCGAATCCGAACGGCGAAGTGAACAGCTTTTCATAGCAATTTTTACTCTTGTAGGTTTGCCATTGCCTGCCAAGAGGTGGTGCCGTGTAGAAAAATTATTTTTTCTACTTTTTGATTTTATTTTGCCTGTGTCGAGATTTGAACCCCGGACATTCTGCGTAGCAGCCCAACGCACTACCACTACGCCACAGCGACCACTATTTAGGTCGTCTGTACTAAATACAAACTTAATAAAAAAGAAAATATCAAGTACAATTATTCTGGCAACGGTTGCTAGGCAAAACCAATGAATGGTTGTGTAGGGTATACTTACACATAAGTAAAGACAACCTACCCCACATTCCATTCTCACAACTATGTTCGGCAATGCATCGAGTAACGTTTATGCTAGCGTTTATGCTCGATGCATGCTAAGGGTTCTGAACGTTGACCATCGATTTCCAGTGCATATTGAAATGCGCTCAATTTTGCTGACCGTTCTGCGACACCACTCGTCAAACTCGAAATATGTATGCGGATTCAAATGCATGTGAGTAAGTAGGCGTATGTTTAAACCCATGCGAGTAAGTACGTAGGATAAGATATAACTATTATAATTAGATTAGTATAACAGTTTGTAAAAAGATATAAAAAGGCCAGCGCGCCGTTAATAAAATCAGATTTTAACTAGCACTACATACCATATTTTGTCTCTGTTAAATCTCAAACTGCTTTGGACTTAGTCCAAGTGGGCAGACCAAAGCGAAATCTGGTTCGCTAAATAGTGTCAGAGAAGACAAACTTCTGCCCCTGACGCCTTTCGAATTGTTGTAATTCTTCTACTTCTACTGTGAAGCATGTTCAAACATGAACCTTTCCACATGTTGTTAGTGGCATTGAAGATTAACGAGCGAATTCATTAAAATTTATTAGAATCCATTGCTAAAGTTTCTTATGGCACAACATTAATGAATAATATCAATGAAAGATTTAATATACAAATTCATTAACTTAATGATTGCAGGCATAATGAAGTTTATCATTAATTTGCTGATTGTTAATTTAATGTATGATTTTTATTAACTTTGAATGAACTTTTTTCTCAGTGTATATGTAAGTAATTACCCATTGAAAACTTTGACATTGCAAGTCTCACCTTAAAATGGAGTTTAATAAGAAAACCAGTACGTGGTGGACTATAACTTCTTTCAGCAAAAATGTTCAGTACAACATCCCCTTTCAGTACTGTACCAGGGATACTCTCTTGCGAAAATAGAATTGCACTGTGCTATGTGTAAATTAATGAAATATTTGTTACCAGCCACATGTTGTTAGTGGCAATCGACAATATGTCGAGGTAATCAAAGGCATTTGAAAGCATATACTTATGCCTGTCAGGCGCTCAGGCTGAGGCAATCGAAATGACAGGCAGCAGTCATCAAAAAGTGTCACCAGAAGTAGGATGTAGTTTAGCAGATGCACTAGTGTCCACGCAGTAAACAATGACAGAGAGAAAAAAACCTTCTGGTAGTCTCTGTTAATCAGAAATAAATACAATCCTTCAGAAAAAGTCAAAAGCTATTGTCTGGCAACAACAGGTGCACAGAGAACATTAAAGTAGACAAAAGAAATCAGTGAAAGTCAGTGGCAGTCTGAGGTAGCCAGAAAGAGACAGAAGCTGTCATGGGGATTCTGAAACTGGTCCAAGCAGTCAGGATATGTACAAAAGTGGCAGACAGTAGAAATCCGATGTAATCGAAATCAAACAAAAATTTCCTTAAGTTATCTGAATGTGTTATATGCGATATAAACGAGAGGCAATCTAAGCCAATCACAAACAGAGAAAGGATATCATGGATAGTCAGAAGTATTCAGTGTTGTGAGTGACTAGAGAAATAGGCAAAATTTGTCAGAGGTCACTGACAACATTCACAGGTAACAATATGTAAATAAAAGCAATAGTAATTGGATATACAGAAACCATCATAGGTGGTGAGCTGCAATCAGTACTAGTTTAATCCGATCATAAACATACAGAGACATCAAAGGTTGTTGATGGTAGTCCGTGGTAATTAGAGGCAGGAAAAATCCACCAGTTGGAACCAATAACAGAGAAGCATACAAGGCAATCAAAGGCAAGAAATGATCAGTGATAGGCTAGTTTAATGGTAGCGATTTCGGTGGTGAGAGATAGTTGGAGGTAGTCGGAGCTCGCATTCAGAAGTCATAATTAGTAGGCTGAGTCATCAAAGTTTGTTTGCAGAAGCAATCTGTGATAGTCAATGATAGTTAGAAACAGTCACGTTGACTATGCAAGCTGGTAATAAGAAGCTGTTGAGGCACCAAAGGTAAGCCAGAAATAGTCAGTGACAGAAAAAAGACAATAGAGGCTGACTCTCCATGTCGGAAGTAATCAAAAAATTACCGATGACACCAGAGATACTTAGTTTGGGCGCATCAGAGATATCAGTTTATGGTTGAATAGTTACAGTTGACACCAGAATGTGCCACTTAAAAGAAGACTAAGGTAATCACATTGTCCAAGAGTGTAAGAGGAAACTTATCTAGATGAGTAGGAAGACTGAATCAGCTCCATCTTATCTGGGTTCCTGGGAATGAGAAAGCCGATCAGTTGGTTAACTGTGGATCAAAGAACATGCCTTTGGGACCAGAGCCAATAGTCGGGATCAGTTTGGCAGGTGCCAGGCATTGGATAAAATCTTATGCTAATGATTTACATAAGAGACGCTGGTCCAATCTGGACATCTGTAAAACGACTAAGTGTTTTGTCATTTGTCCAAACAGCAAGGCAGCAGAATTCTTTCTTAAATTAGGAAGGAAGGACCTTCGTCGGATGGTGGGACTCATCACAGGGCATAATCCATGGGGCCAACATATGACCACCATGGACATAACCGAGGACCCGACCTGCACATCTTGTCTGGAGGAGATGAACAGCGCAGAGTATTTTCTCTGCACATGTCCCGCCTTTGCCAGAACGAGATGGCGCATTTTGGGTTTCGATGTCACAGGAATGGACAAAGTTCACTCCTTCCCCTTCTGCGATCTTCTGAGATTTGTGAGAGAATCCGGAAAATTTGCGGAAGAGAACGTAATCCCCCTATAACCCATTTTTCAACTTTTTCCCTCTTTTTCTCTAACCCCTTACTTGGTGTCACCCCTTCTTCTTTTCCTAGGCCTTAAGTACAATGGGCTACATAGCCTGAGTGCTTGAGGAACTGTCCTGCACTCATAGGTCAGGTGCTCGGCATTCTTCACATCCATCCATCCATCCAAGGTAATCAGAGGCGGGCAGAAGCAACGTAAAGCAGTCACAACCCTGACTGCGAATGCAGTAAACTATGATCATCAAAATATTATGTGAAATTGCAGAGAGGCAGAAGCGCATGTAAGTAACCGTTGACATCCAACGATATCCGAATAACCTGAGGCAAAAGATCAGAAGGACGAAAGGTAGAACTATCAAAGTAACCATAACTAAAGCTTCTCAGAATGAAAAATGATTTGTTTAGAATGAAATTACCTGCATAAATATTTATGTTAAATTTCACAAAAAGAAAAAAAAGTAATTTAATTAGATTCTTCAAGTTTACATATGTAAATACATGTGTATATATTGTATATGTATGTGTGTGCATGCATCAGCTTTGTAATTAACGAAATGATAAATTGCTTGGTGTCATACAGTCATACAATACACACAGACACACATAAGCAGATACCACAATATAGCAATGTAAGCATCTAAGCATTTCGACATCCTGACATGAAGGAGCAGTAATGGCTGCAATGACTGCCCGACAGCAATGCAAACTCTCAACACGCGATAAATTCATTAAAACTATAAAATCTGACATATCCCAAAGGGCGTGTTAAAAAATACTCGTTTGAGGCAAGAGCAAAAGTAAGCAGGCAGCAACATTAATACCAGCACATACACAGATCCTTAATCAAGCAGCTACATACTTTCGAGTATATGGCACCGTATTTCATTCAACTCTCATGCTCACTCTTGTGCTTATATTTAAGACTAACGCACCACACAGCCAGCCGCTGGCAGGAATAGCAACAGCAACAGCAGTAAATAGTTGCCAAGGTAATAAGCAAGCACACGGTAACAAACAAGCATTCCTTTGAGATTAAGCCGCTGTGTTCTACTACAAGAAGGAAAACGGTTTTGTTTGTATGAGAGGCCAATATGCTGCACTGACTCGTAGTTAATATCTTTATGTGTACACTGTACATACTATACCATACATACATAAAATTATATTATATAAATATAGCAATAGCAAATCTTCTGCTACCTCTCGCTACCCATCCACCCTCGTATGTATTTGCTGGAGGTTTGCGATGCCAACTCATTTGCTGCAACAACCATGTAAAAATACACTTATTTATTGCTTGCAACATGCACCACACACAAGTTTCACGCTCACACGGAAACAGCTGTAATCTCAGCCTCGGTATACGTGAGTTCTGGGAGTTTGAGCTTTAGTTCAGGCTCAGGCTTAGCGTGGAGCATGACCGACAGACACCAGCAGAAGCAGAATTGTATTTTAGTTATTTTTTGTTTGTGTTTGTTTTTAAATCCATGAAGATGTCACCAAAAACAAAATTATTATAAAAATAAAAAATACCAAAAATAAAACTTTGTAGTATTATTTTCTCCATGGGATGTATAAAGAATGTTATGCAGCATCAACAAGGAAACAAAAACGAAGGGAAACTAAGAACAAAATGTAAACATTTGGGTACTACACGGCGTATTCGGGTTGTGGATGGCATCTTTATAGCCATTGTTGTTTCTCGGTTTACCGCAGTACAGCCAAACTTTCTCTATATATAGTATGGAGCTGCTTTTTCTATTCGAGTTCATACAAAACTCGTACAAATATTTTTTGTCTCCATAATTGAATATAAAATATAATATTTTAATAATTCTATTAAATTTGAGCTCATTGAACCTTTTCGACTTTATAATTTGAAATAAAATATCAAAGAATAAATTAATTTTAACAAAAAAATTAAAAAAAAAACCAAATAAGAAAAGTCTTTCAACATTTCTTCATAAAAATATATAACGAGATTCATTCGGGCTTGTTTTTTGTTTTTTTTTTTACAATATATACAGTAGTTTCAACATGAAAGCAATCAGCTTAAGTCGCTGAAAAAATTAAGGTAATTAAGGCATCTTGAAATGATTAATTATTCATTGCGCAAATATATTAATATGGCGTCCAGTCGCCACCATTCTTTGTAATTTCATTACAACGGAAATGCATACTATCGACTAATTTTTTAGCATATGACCGTGTTAAACTTCACCATATTACGCTAAGAAGCCGTTTCAAATGATTTATTGAATTTATCTTTTGTCCACGTAGTTTTAACTTCATAAGAGCCCAAACAATTTCGATCGGATTCGGATCTGGCGATTGTGAGGGCCAATCCAATGAAGTTATGCCGTTTTCCTCTTTCCAACTGCTACACAAGCGACTGCGATATTTTGGATCGTTGTCCTCTTGAAGAACCCAATCTCGGCTTCCTGCCCCAAACCACATGTCCGTTGATGGCAGTAGTCCACGACGGTATATCGTGGTCATGAAGTTGGCATCCAAATTCCTCGTGAACATGATTAATTTGCCAAATCCTTGTTTTGTGAAGCATCCCCAAACATGAACCTTTCCTGGATGTTTCACTGATCGCTGGAGCATCTTACCGTCTTTAGTGGACCAGTCACGCTTAATATTGTTTGTCATCCAAAAGGAGGATTCGTCTGTGAACACCACTTGGCTCCAATCGTCATCCATCGTTGCCCACTCTTGGCGTTTTTTTATTTGCTTTGCAGTTAGTAAGGGTTTTACCCTCATTGCTCGAAATTGGATCTGAAACTCCCTCAAACGGTTTCTTATTGTATTCATCGAGCCAATTTTTGTTTAGCTGCTTTCAAGGATATGGCTGGATTAGCTCTTTATAACCAAGTCCCCCTGTTTCGAGGTAGCTCTGCAAATGCCGCGATTTGGCAAGTCGCCCACATTTTTGTGCACCAAAAAGTGTTGGGCAAACGCCTTCGACTTTTTTAAGTACTTCGAAGCACTCAAGTGGGGCATATTAGGACCTTTTCGATGGGAACAAAGAAAGACTGCTTCAAAACGGTTCGCGTATACGGAACTCATTTCTTAAATATGCTCTTGAGACGAAAGCGTGTAATGGACTGTTTCTACAATTACATTGCGAAATTTACGATGCAATCAAGTTTTTTGAAAATCAAGGCCTACTTGATTTCATGCGCAAAAGCCGATTGCTTTCTTCTTGAAAGTACTGTAAAAGAAAGCATTTAATGTTGACAACAAAACTGTAGACTTGATAGGCAAAGTTGGACTATCCAATGTACATAAATTCAATTTAGAATACACACAAACATTCAAATAAAAATTTGATTCTACTTGAGTTTGAATCGGAAATCAGAACAAAATACAGAACAAAATTCAGAACAAAATTCAGAACAAATTTCAGAACAAATTTCAGAACAAAATTCAGAACAAAATTCAGAACAAAATATAGGCCAAAATCAGATCCAAATTTCAGACCAAAACCAATTCGAAATTCAGCCCCACAATTCAATTAAAAATTAAAAAAAAAAATACTAAAATCAGAGTAAAATTGAAAAAAATGCAGACCATTAATCACATAAAATTTCAGACCTGAAACGAAACCCAAATTTCATATCAGAATGAAAACTAATATTCGGAAGGAAAATTAAAAATAAAGAAGAACGAAAAATAGTGGTCGCTGTGGCGTAGTGGTAATGCGTTGGACTGCTGCGCAGAGTGTCCGGGGTTCGAATCTCGGCACAGGCAAAATCAAAAAAAAAAAAGGAAGAAAAAATAATTTTTCTACACGGCACCACCTCTTGGCAGGCAATGGCAAACCTACAAGAGTAAAAATTGCTATGAAAAGCTTTTCACTTTGCCGTTCGGATTCGGCATTAAACTGTAGGTCCCTTCCATTCATGTACAAATATAACACGCACAACATGAGTGGATGCGAAAAAGCTCGGCCTAGGCCCTCCATGGGCTGTTGTGACAGTAAAAGTAAGTAAAGAAGAACGAAAAATAGCCAGAAATAACGAGGAGTGAGTGAGAGAGTGAATACTATAGATGAAAAAAAGTTTAAGATTCAAAAGTTAAAATGTGTTTAGAGTAATGCTAGAAAATTGCTTTCCTTAGGCTGCCTATTTTAGCCGTCCGTTGAAGATTGAATGGAAGTGAGTTCCATAGTCTGATGGCGTTGATGAAGAAGAATCGAACAGGATTAAGATGGATATACCTAGGAATAATAAGTTGATACGACCTAGTGTAGTGGAGAAATTGCAAATTATCATCAAAATATGTAGGGGCTTTGGAGTGAATGATCCGGTGAAGAAAAACTATGTTACATACAGCCAAATAGTCAGTTAATTCCACTCCAAGAATTCAAGTAGATTTATGAGATGTTATGTATACGGTCGAAACGGCATAGTCCAAAGGCATATCAAATCGTACTGTTAAACGCTTGTACAATTTTGCGCTGTGTGGTGGAGTCTAGTTTACTGAAGACATCATCAAAATAATATCCAGAAATGTGGCTCTCTCTCAATAACTAGACACAAATTATGTTTGTTCTATTTCACTTCATAGTATAATAGATTCGCTACTACGAGTTGAATTTATTAGGTAAAAGTGAATCATATGTGTGTGTGTGTCTGTATGCGTGTAGCAAGCCTTCCATCGTATAAAGCAAATGCAAAATGTAAAATAACAAAAGGAACTTATAAGCGCACATACACAATACAAAAATGTCATGTCCACAATTTGTAAGCTTTGTACAGGATACACACACACACACACACACACACACACATACACACACATACACAGAAAATACGCAGTATCAACGATCAACTACACACAAAGAGGAATAGGAAAATATTTTACAATGCTGTGCAGAAAACTGGTGCCTGACAAGCCTTTGAGTTCCACTTACATCGATGCAAACTGAATTGAGTGACTAAAAAAATCATAATAATTGCTTCTTATGTAACTGAACATTCACCTAATGAATATTTTCCTTGCCTTTTTATTTGTGGCATGCATACATGTGTACATACGCACTTCACTTGTTATTGGGGTTGGCATAAACATGTTCTATTTAAATGCGCAATAGTAAAGTTTTCAATGACACTCTTAAACATTCTAGTCCAATAACATTTTTACTTATCAAAGAGACAAAAGAGATTGGCTTTTACTTTGTTACTTTGTTACTTTATATACTTACATATATGCATATGTGCGGACAACATGAGTGTATGCGAAAAGGTCGGCTTAGGACGTGCATGGGTTGCTGTGCTCTTAAAACTAGAAGAAGCCTAATTGCGGTTTCAGAGTGAATGTTAAATTAAATAAGAAAAATATTATTTATATACTATCTTCCACTCGAGTAAGTAGTACTTATAGATAGTGGCTTGAATTCTGAGACTGGACTTTAGATTTATGTCCCTGCATAGTAAATAAAAGAACAACAACACCTTCAATTAGATCTCAACATACTTTCCTTTACTTATACTTTCCCAACTTATACGTTTCATTCATTCAGATCATAGTATGTCAGACTAAAATCAGAAAACAGTTGTAACCAGAATTTAGACCACAATTGAAACCAAAACTCAAACTGAAATCAGAACAAATTTCATACAAAAAATCAAATCATAATTCAGACCAAAATGCGTTGCAATATTCAGACCAAAATGCGAACCCAAATTGAGACCATATATGAGATATAATTCAGAACAGAATTTACACAACAACGGAGGTTGAAATCATAACAAAATTCCTACCAAAAATCGTGCCTAACATTCCAATCAAAATTCTGGACAAATAGTTAGATCACGAGTGAGACCAAATCATTAATCACTCAAAAATTTCAAACTCAAGCAGATTAAAATTCGACCATAATGGAAACTGGAATTCATACTAAATTAGAACAAGACTCAGATCATAAATCAAAACAAAATTGAATCCAAAACGGAGACTAAAACTCAGTTCAAAGTATTAAAATCAAAAAAAAAAAAAAAGGCTGACCGCAAATCATGCTGCCAGCCTTCATTGCTTCACTTGAAAGCACGAGAACAAAGCAAATATCGATCAATTTCAAGAAATCAATAGAGCCGAAAATTTGATTGTTTCTAATTACATTTAAATTGGTGCAGGTCGCTGTAGCGTAGCGGTAGTGCGTTGAACTGTTACGCAGAGTGTCAGGGGTTCAAGTCTCGGCACAGGCAAAATAAAATAACAAAAATTTAAAATATTATAAAAAAAAAAAATAAAAAAAAACAAAAAAAAAATTTAATAACAAATAAACTTATAAAAAAAATAAAAAAAAAAATTAATAAAAAGAAAAAAAAAAAAAAAATTAAACAAAAAAAAATTAAAAAAAAAAAAATTTTTTTATAAATTAACTACATCAAAATTTATACACGGCACCACCTCTTGGCAGGCAATGGCAAACCTACCAGAGTAAAAATTGCCTATGAAAAGCTTTTCACTTCGCCGTTCGAATTCGGCATAAAACTGTAGGTCCCTTCCACTCAAATACAAAAATAACACGCACAACATGAGTGGATGCGAAAAGCTCGGCCTTTGGCGCTACATGCGGTCATAGTCGCCACTGATTATCTAAAGTTCATTGTGGTAAGGGCATAACACTTGCCACAATGGCTGTCTATGTCTTCATTGGTGTCCTGTGTGATTGCATTGCCTCTCTCATTCTCCCTCCTTCTTCCTCCCACCTATCAATCTTCCTTCCATTCAACACAATACTCTGCATTCATAGGGGTACACCCTGTGTGTTGAATGAATTAATAATAAAACAAAAATAAAAACAATAAAAAGGAGCTCCAGTTGGGTTTAGGAAGCAAGCTCCCATTTAGGATAGACGCGGATGATGTAGAAAACTTGAGTACTCCTTTTGTGACCACATCGATTCTATGTGCAAGAGAACATCAAGAGCGGCTGATCTTTAATATTCACTCGACCCATAACCAAAAGATTGTTTGAGGCCTGATGAAGATTTTTATGAGACTCTATTCATAAGGCTTGACACAAAGATTGATTTGTGGTTATTTTTGAGTGTCATTTCCACTTAGTATTTAATGATCTAGGGTATTTTAAACAGGTGTATGAATGAGAAATGTTGTAGATATGATTCAATTCCAATGAAAAAGTGGACCGAACCCTGCAGCATTCAAGCACGATTACCCCATAGACGCTATGGCATCTATCACAATACGATTAGAATGAACCTTTAGAAAATATGTAATCCTATTTGAGAAGATATATTCGATACTACTTATGCTAAACCTTTCTACACTGTAGAGCTTTATGCTACATGTGAAAATATCTAAGGCAAACGTCTTATTGCAGTGATCACCATGGTTCTAGTCCTCAGTGTTGACCGGCAAGAGATTGCCAGTAGAACGATTTCAATGGAAATCGTTTTGATTGTCGTTAAGCAATCCGCTTTGCTGTAGAAAGTTTACTAGTCTTTCCATGAACTTCGATTATGAGGGCCCTTTTAGAAGCTAGTTGAACATAAGAAGCATTGCAAAAAAACTGAAATATTGAAGTAATTACAAATTAGTAAGATTCAAAAAAGGAAATAAAGATTTTTTGGTTATATAAATCTCATCTATTATAAATGCTGATGAGCCATTTTTAAAGCTAGATCTAGATCCGCTAGCTCACTTAATACATGGGCTAAAACACCCATTGTCCCCCGAAACTTTATCATTGTCGAACTCTTTCAATTGTCGAACTCTTGTGAAAATGATTCTCGAGCGTTAGGCAATATGAAGGTTGAAGCACCGATAATGATTGATCGCAATCTGGCAGAGAAGAATTTTCCGTGATAACCTTGCCTAAGAGATGAACTTAGTCAAATAATTTTGTACCTTGTGAATACAGTTTCATCACTGTCACTGTTGATTAATTTCAGTGAAATGCTCGAGCTCACTAATTTAATTGCGTAAAGTGTTTCCTAACGTTCTTTGCACTTTCCATTCATTAAGATTAACGATTTCGCATAAATTTTCTTCTTATAACCACAAAGCTAACACAAACTTGTTCTCAATTTGCGGAAACTTTGAAATGAAGCAAAGCAAAAATCAACAATGATTTTTTTTAGCATCAACATGCGCTCGCAGTTGAAGCAATAGCAACAACCAAATACTCATATGAGCTGAATGAAAAAAGTTTCAAGCTTTATTTCGCAATCAAAACGCGTACAAAAATTATAAAACGCAAAAGATGAACTAATCTTTTAAGCAAAATTTACTGAGCGCAAGTGTGAAGAAAAGTAAAGATGTAAAAAAGTACTATGTAAAAAGTTGAAATGGAAGGTAAAAAGAAGAAAGAGAAAAACTTATCAAAAATTCCAAATGCATAATGCATACACACACACACACACACACACACACACACACACACACACATATTGTTGTGTGTATGCAATTGCTGTTGCCGGTACTGCTGCAATCGGCAACAACTGCATGCGCTGTAAAGCTTTTGAGTGTAAAAAGCGATTTTTTCACCAGGCAGCTTCAGCGACATCATCGTTGTCGTCGTAGCCGTCGTCGCCGTCGTCGCCGTCGTCGTCGTCATACGGGTGCACATGTGCTCACACAGAAGAAGGAAAGTTTGTTTTGTTTGTTTGCGTGTGTGTGTGTGTGTGTGTGCGGGAGTTCTGCTCAGTTCTGAATGCCATTAATAACGATGAAGCTACAGTACGTTCAGTTTCATACATTTATTACTTTTTTTACTCCTTTTTTTGGTAGTAGGTAAGGTAAGGTGCTCCTTGTACATTAGTATGATTGCATAACGTTGCACCGAAAACAAGCTGAGCATAAAACTCATGAGCACATGCCCTCACTCACTCTAACATACACGTGAAAACATAAGCTTGCATGTATGAGTGCATTTATAACAGCACAAAAAAGAAAAGTGCAAATACACAAACATCCTAGCACAAATCTAAGCACACACACACACACACACTCTCACGCACACACACACACACACACACACACTCACACGCACACAACGCAAACAGTAAAAACAATATGATTTATTTATGTTTCTCTGCTTGACAGTGTTAGTAAGTATTTGCAAATGCTTACAGTGGCGAGCACAAATGAACACTTGAGAGTAGATTTTTGGAGCGATCAAAAAGGAAAAGCTCAGAAAAGTTTCTACTCATTCCATTGAACACATAGGAAACAAATTTTTATATCAATCCCCAAAAGGGTCTTGAAATTCCAAAATTTTTGTCATATCAGGTTTGATTTAAGAGAGATTTAATTTTTTTTTTGAGAGAAAATTATTTTAAATCCGCCAGCTCTGCTGCTGCCTTTTATTAAGTAATACATAAAAACATAATGCAAAAGAAGTTTTCAACTCGAAAAATGTTGATTGAACCCACAGCAAGTGGTTCAACGGCAGAGAGTTTTTCTTTTTGGCAAATATCTTCAAAACCTGCATGAAAAGTATAAATTTTGGTAAAAACTTCTTAGCCTTTGAATCTATTGCTTTCAATGGAATGACTATAAACTTTTCTGCTCCTCGTATTCTTTTTGAGTTTTCGTAACCCATAAATTTTCTCAAGCGGAGATTAACTCTTGCCAACAGGTGTTACTACGGGCTCAGTAGGCAATAGAGAAGTAGAGCCCTCTCTCTAACGACGAAAATAACGCTCTATAAGTCCCTCATCCTTCCAGTCCTAATGTATGGTGCAGAGACTCAGTAGGCAATTGAGAAGTAGAGTCCTCTCTCGACCGACGAAAATAACGCTCTATAAGTCCCTCATCCTTCCAGTCCTAATGTATGGTGTAGAGTCGTTGACATTGACCATCAATGATGAGAGGCTGTTAGGAGCGTTCGAGAGGAAGATGCTCCGTAAGATCTACGGTCCAGTATGCGTGGATGACATGTATCGAATAAGATGGAACGATGAGCTATATAAGCTGTACGTCGACACTTATATAGTCAAGCGTATAAAAACGCAGCGGCTTTGCTGGCTGGGTCATGTTGAGCGAATGGAAGAAAGCGGGTGGAGAATGCTGCACTGACTGCTTGAGTGTTTTTGCCAATGATGTCAATATCATCAGCGTTTGCTAGCAGCTCCGGGTAGAAGGGTGTTTTATTCGAACCACGGTGGAGGAACACGCAGAAGGGGACGTCCTAATCTCCGTTGGAAAGACCAGGTGCAGGGCAACCTAACTGCAATTGACCTTATCAACTGGCGCCACCACGCGCATGGCAGAGGCGACTGGCGAAGTTGTAGTGCCAGTTAAGTAAGTAAGTATAAATTTTCTCTCATGTGTTCATTCGCGCTCGCCACTGCACATAATACACATGTATGAATGTATGTATGTGTGCATGCGTGTTTATACACACTTTCATTTTCAGCTTGGTTCTTAGTCCTTAGTTTTGCTCATATCCTTGGTGTTAATTTACGAGCAACTTTTAAACTCTTTTTCTGTTTTTTTTTTGCTTTTCGTTTGTTTTTGCTTTAGTTTTTCCTTCAAGATTTTCTGCAATATTTTCTTTCTTCATTCGCATGTACATAGTACATAGTTACATATATAAGTATATACATATTTACATATGGATGTATGGAGGAGAAAGAAAAAATGCAATTACATTTTTCCAACTATATGAACACAAATTACAATTACAACAACAACAATAACAGTAGCAACAATAACAACAACCAGAACAGCAGCCACAATAAAAACAACAATAATAATATCATTGTCCATAAGTATTGCACAAATTTTACTTAAATATACAATATATAGTATGTATGTAATCGTAAATATACTCGTATTTACAAAAGAGACATGCTTGCATGCATGTATGTATATGTATATGTAAATATTAGAGGTGCCCAAAACAAAAACAAAAAAAAACAGAAACAAATTTTTTATTTTTATTGGAGTTGGCTTCATTTGATATTTTTCCTATTTCTACTCTTTAATGGAGGTTAGGGCTTCTTCCCGGTCAGTTGCCTAGAATTACTTAGTTTTCTAAGGCTGTTTTTTCTACCATCTACCATTTGAAATACTAGCAATATTATAGTAAAACCAATTTATTCAGGTTATAGGCCGAGTCTTTCGCAGAAATAGTGTCATTTAGTGTTATTTAGCAAATTTGTGGGTATTTGTTTACAAATTGTACAAGTTATATATTTGTGCACGAATAGAAGGAACCCTTCAACCTACAACCAACATACCGTTTAATGTCAAATCCTTAATTATGTTTATAGATTCTCAGTTCAATTAAAATGTGAAAACCTTCAATTTCATTCTGCAGAACCTACAGTAATCGAGAAGTTCCTATCAAGAACATAGAACAGAAATAAATCAATAAGGCCGTACGTAGTACAGTAAAGCGAGTAGAAAGTAAAAAGGCAAAGAGCTACGAGTATGTGCAATGAACTTGCCTCTTGACACTATAAAACACCAGCAATTAAGAAAACACCAGCAAGCCGAAAACTACAACGAAATCATTGAAAAGTATCACCAGCAAGAATTTGCATTTATATGGGCAGTAGCTTCATCAACCCAACTAGAAATTTCTGAGCGCATTCAGTACCGAGCGTCAAATCTGATAAAGGATTTTAGGATTCAGCCTACAGTGACTTCGTGAAATATCATCAATGGAAATGACTTATTTAACTCTGTCTTTCTATATCGAATTTCATGGCAAGTGCTCTGTGAAGATGGTCGCTGTGGCGTAGTTGGTAGAGCGTTGGTCTGCCATGCAGCGTGGCTTCAAATCTCGGTACAAGCATTGTCTCATGGCAGACACTGGCAAACCTAAATATTTAAGAGTAAAAAAAGCCTAAGAAAAGAATGTTCACTTTGCAGTTCGGATTGTAGGTCCCTTCCATCCATATAAAAATATAAATATAACACGCACAACATGAGTGGGTGCGAAAAGCTCGGTCAATGCCCTCATGGGCTGTTGTGCCACTAAAATAATAATAAGAAGAAGAAGAGGAAGGTCTGCGAAGATGTACGATTTGATAACACCAGTGTGTGTTTTCTCCAGAACTACACGAATATGTACTCAATCGGAATTCAGGCAATACAGGAACCGCTTCATCCATCGTTAATAGAACAACACACGCATTACAGAGAACGCCTAACTACAAAAGAGGCACAACTCTAAATTCAAACATTTCAACGAAATTATAAAACAAATGATAACTTTACTTTTTAGTTCTTTAACATTTGTAGAAAAGTAGAAAAAAGTTTTTATATTTTTGCTAAAATTTAAATTAAAGCAACAACGTAGATTAACTAGGAGCTAATTTCAACATAAGTTGTTGGTTTATAAACGTTGTATTTTTAATTTAATGAGATATATTTAATAGACTTTTTTATATTACGTTAACATCACGGGAAGTATGTATTTTATTTATCTGTTTTCATTTTTAACCCAAACTCAATTACCTATCTACATGTCTGGTATCCAAATACCATACTCAAACAATGCCAAGTACCTAGGCATGACCTTGGATGCCAAGCTCAAACGGAAAGAGCACATTAAAATTGAAAAAACTGAGCTTGAAATCAGGCTGCGAAATCTCCGATGGCTTCTAGGCAGACACTCTACTCTACTCTACTCTGTCTGTACATTGTAAACTTTATATATACAAACAAATACTAAAACCTATTTGGTTATATGGTGGGCAGCTTTGGGGCTGTGCTAAGATAAGTTAGCACGTTTTCAAAACAAATTGCTCCGCTCTGTAGTCAACGCTCCGTGGTACATAAGAAACAGTAACCTGCACCGTGACCTAAATGTGCCTACTATAGCTGCAGAAATAGCAAATTCGCAAGGTCTCATCATGAAAGACTACGCCAGCACTTGCATGAAGAAGCTGTAAAGCTACTGGATACAAGAAACTTGCAGAGACGATTACATCGCACTAAGCCTTATGAACTGGTGGAGCACATTCAATAATGTTCTTTAGAATTTATTGATACCTTCTCTAAGCATTCAATGTAAACAGCTCGTTGGTCACATACGACCAGTCGCTGTGATAGGAAATGTGGTTAATTATTAACTTACTTTTGTTAATTATTATTATTGCATTTCAGTAAAAAAAAACTGAATAATAAATTTTTTAGGTTTTCTAAGATTTTTGGCTTGCGATTGCTTTCAGCGGCTGTAACACACACATCGCAGCTAATAGCCGAAGCATTGTTAATAAACTTTGGGGAGTTCAATATACGATATGATACAGAATACCTCCAGATTACTGTTCTGGTGGTTATTTCACCCGTTATGGTGACGGCTGCCTAGAGGCCTGCTTGTGAACTAAAGGGTTATAATGATTTGACAAATGAATTGCTATTTAAGAAAACTTAAGTTACAACGTAAATTAACATATCTTTACTTAAAAAAAAAAAAATTTTTGAATAGAAATTGAATGTTATTGTTATTCACCATACGAGTATGTCGACTTAAGCTACTCTGTTTTCTTGCCACAGATATGTATCCCAAGTTAAGCACTAACATTTACTTCACGTTTTCTGAAAATTTTTCTGAAAATTTTTCAATTTTGAATTGTGTCACTTTTGTAGTTAGCTTGCCATATGTTGTTTTCTGAAAGTTATGAACCTGAATCGTCATTCCAATGAATTCTTGTAAATTTTAAAACTTCGATTTTTCAGTAACGTTAGTCAGTCTTTAATAGGTGTCGTTTCAGCTCCTCCTCAAGCCACAGAGTTACTTGAGTAGTTAAAATTACTCCTATCTTTTTAATTTTAACAAGCGAAAATTCTTCTTCTTCAGAGTAGGGCATATCCCATCTACACACACACAAACATATATAATCGTCTATGTGTGCAAGTTCGGTCCATGTGCCATCTTTATTCACATTATGATATTTGTTTTTTTCTTTATTAAGCCAGTGATGAACGGGCGGACAAGCAAAGCAAAAGGCAAGGAGTAAAATGGGTGAAGAATGAAGAACGGAAAACGGAAGGATATATATTTTTTTTATACGTATATGGTATGAAATGGAGAAGGCAAAATGGTATACCAAAGGGCACACATCCTTACACACACACACACATACACAGAATATGTAAGAGCGAGTATGCGAGAAAGAGTATATCGTTAATTTCAGATGACAGCAGCAACTATAGCAACAACAATAACAACAGCAAATTGTAGCAGCATAAGCTTTCACTATTTCACACTGTCGTTTCAATATTCTTTCTGCAACAGCTGTTGTTGTAGCTGCTGTTGTTGTTGTTTCTCCTGCTGCTACTGTTGCTGCTGCTATTGCTAATTTTACTGCTTCTTAATGTTGCATTACACGCAATCACTTGAGTCTGGGCGTGTTATATATTTTCGTTACACATGCACATTTGTGAGTGTGTGTGTTATTGTTTAATATACATACAGTGTAGGTCAATCAAATATGAACACCTTGGACTGTAAAACTTTCATTGATTTTTTTTTTTATCGGAGTTCTTATGGCTAACAATTTTTATAGAGAAGAAAATAGTATGGTAAGTATATACTTTATACATTTCTAGGTGGCAACACTACATTTAAATATTTCTTAGGGATTCCCAAACAAAAAAGTTGAAGCGAAGCATTCGAAGGCGGAAAACAGCAGACGAAAAAATTTATATTTTATAAAGAAAACTTAAATTTGTTTAAAATTTGTACTGGTAAGAATTTAAATGGTAGCATTGAGGGTAATTCAACAAATTAAATGTAAACTATTCCGTAATGCCACAGCAAATTGGTTTGAGCAAAGCACTGCAGCAAGGAGGAGCGTGATTTGGTAAACAAAAACTGCGAAATGAGAGACAGGACAAAGCATCCGCCAAATAGCTAAAACTATTAGCAGATCCTCGACATTTGTCTACCAATTTTTATTACCTAAAAAATTTCATTGCAAGAGAGGTAGGCCCCGCAAAACTACAAGTGCAGATGACAATCGCATAAATATTTTGGTGATCCCTTTAAGGCAGCTGCCGCAATTAGAGAGGAGACAAGGGTTCAAATTTGTTTTCGATCAGTAAGGAGACGTTTGGTGGAAAAATAGAACTGTATGGGAGAACAGCACGAAAAGTACCAATGTTGACACAAAGACATCGAGAGTGTCGCGTAGAGTTCGCTAAAGCCCACATTGAGTGGGACGGTTTAATTAATGCAACAAAATGGCCTAACGTATTATGGACAGACGAAAGCAAGGTGAATCTTATTGGAAGTGATGGCAATCGTTGGGTTAGACGCCCGAAAAATGCAGAATTGAGCCCCAAAATATACTAGGAAGACGTTTTAGCACAGAGGTGGAAGCATCATGGTATGTATGTATGGGGATGCTTCTCTTGGTATGGTGTGGGCCCTCTGTATTGGATAAAAGAAAAGATGGACAGATTTCTTTATGTAAACATCCTTCAGCAGGTGATGCTTCCTTATGCTGAAGGGGTAATGCCCCTAAAATGGCAAATGCAACAGGATAACGACCCAAAGCACACCTCAATCCTTGCGCGAGATTGGTTTTCCATTAATAGATTTCCCGTTATGACTTGGCCATAACGGGCCAGGTCATGAACTTGTGGAATACTGTCAAAGAGAAGATTGGCAGTACCAGAGCTAAAAACAAAGACGAATTGTGGCAAAGCATTCGTGGTAGCGTGGGGTATTCCATACCCCAGGTTACTTTTTTTTTTTTCTTTTTTTTATTGATATGTTCTACACACAGGGTGTTCCCCTATGAATGCAGAGCATTGTACTGAAAGGAAAGAAGATTGATAAGTAGGAGGAAGAAGGAGGGTGAATGAGAGAGGGAATGCAATCACAGAGGACACCGATAAAGAGATACTTGCGCATCTCTGGTGGAATCAATGCCTAGAAGGTGTAAGGCGGTTTTAATTGACAAAGGCTATTCCACAAAATATTAGCATTAGTGAACAATTTGAGTCAATATTTTATTAATTTTTTTTTTTCAATTAAAGTGTTTTAATTTTATTTGTCCTTTTGAAATGTGATTTTATGTATAACTTTTAAATTTCTTTTTTTTCAGAGAATTGATTTTGCTTTTGTTTTAAGAAAAAATTAAACTTATTGAATAAATCAATAAAAGTAAATACCTTTTAAATTTATCATAAGCCTAGAGAAATATTTTTTTCAGGTTTTTGGTTTCAGAACAAGGTGTTCTTATTTGATTGTCCGACACTGTACATACATAAACACACACAGACACTCACTCACATCTATGCACACAAATATTCGTCATAAATGACCTTGTTTTCTGTTGAACGTAATTGGCATTTATTAATTGGAAAACAATAATTCCCATATGATATAAAAAGGAAGAAGGGTCCAGCACACATACGAAAATGTATGCGCATGTATGTACTTATACTATTTGTGTGTATGCGTGTGTGAGTGTAAGACACAGCAGCAGTGCAAATGAGAAATGATTTATTATTGTGAATTTTTGGCATTTTTGTATGTGTAATGTGATGTTGGTGCGTTGTAATTGCTGCTGTCATATGTTTGCTTCTTGCTATTGTTGTTCTTGATGTCCTTGCGCTAGCGGACACTCGCACGCACACACACACACACACACACACACACACACACACACACACACAATCATTCATTTAAGTATATATTTATGTACATACTTATGTGGAATTTGATTGCCTCTCATTTTTTATGTATTCTGCTTTTACATAATTTTGATAAAATATTTTAGCATATATGTAAGTAACTGAAATATGCACTCACATTTGTCAAGTAAATAATTAATTCAATATAATTTGCATGTGTATGTTGCAGCTATTTTTCAAAATATTATTAACAAAATAATAATGAAGGCTACAAATTTCATATTAAATGATAATTAAAAATTCGTGATCGCCTCGGCGTACTTAGTTGATGATTTAAATTTGAAGTAATAATTCCAATTGGGCAACGTAATTGGGTCAAAAAATTGACAACTAGGTATTTATGTATTTAAAAATTTTAATTTAAAACGCTGCTAAACGAAATAAATTAATTGTTAGAATTGTAAATATTTCTTGGCATAAAAAGTTCTTCCAGACTAAAAGAAGGAAAAAGTTTCCTTATTCCCCTCGAACCTGAGCCTCGTCTATTTTCGATTTGTATCGAAAATACGATCCCATGCTCTAATAACTCCATTGAATACCATGATTCGGCAGAAAACTGTTGGTCCCTTCCATTCATGTGCAAATATAACACGCACAACATCAGTGGATGCAAAAAGTTTGGCCTTTGGCGCTACATGTGGTCATAGTCGACACTGATAAACTGAAGTTCATTGTGGTAAAGGCATAACACTTGCCACAGTGGCTAACTAACTCTTTATCGGTGTCCTGTGTGATTGCAGTCCCTCTCTCATTGTCCCTCCTTCTTCCTCTCACCTATCAATCTTCCTTCCATTCAACACAATGCTCTGCATTCATAGGGGTTCACCCTGTGTGTTTAATGTATCAATAAAAAAAAAAAGAAAAAAATGATTGAGGCTCAGAGAAATCGGCCCCCATATTGTTTCTTCAAAAAAGAAGCAGCTGATATTCTGCCATGGTCCTTAGAAATAAAATTTCTCCCCACTAATTGTGTCAATAATATCAGCACCGAACATAAAGTTATCAATCCCAATAATCATTGGGGTCCCAATAAGTTTCGAATGGGCACCCATTATAGCTTAAGAACCTACAGATGATATTCGTGAATAAAAATGTACAGAGAAATGCATTCTGAACAGTGCCCAGCACTTGTAATATTGTATTCATATTGTATATGAATATATAATATTGTATAATATTGCCTCACTGAAAAAAGCTTTTTCAAAAATTAGAAATGAAATTCAAGTGGGTTCCATTAATTTGTAGTAGGTTCTAGCCCCAGAGTCTTAAAAATCCATACATTTTTATAATATTTTACGTGGCAATTTTGACGTTTTGACAATTTTGTTATGTAACAAAAAATTTATGTTTTCTTACGGAGATGATTTAGTTTTTCAACGGTTCTCCAGTTTTAAATTGTTTTGAACATATTGACTCTTATCTTCTTATCTTCCTTTATACGGATTTCATTCCCTTTCCCCCATTATGGGTATTCAATCAAAGAATTAAATGCACCGTAAGAGACGTAGGTGATGTAAATGTACATTTACTTTACTTTTAATGGCACAACAGCCCATGGAGGGCCTAGGCCGAACTTTTCGCATCCACTCATCTTGTGCGTGTTATATTTATACATGAATGGAAGGGACCTACAGTTTAATGTCGAATCCGAACGGCGAATTGAAAAGCTTTTCATAGCAATTTTTACTCTTGTAGGTTTGCCATTGCCTGCCAAGAGGTGGTGCCGTATAGAAAAATTATTTTTTCTACTTTTTGATTTTGCCTGTGCCGAGATTCGAACCCCGGACACTCAGCGTAGCAGTCCAACGCACTACCACTACACCACAGCGACCACATACTTTGGCATATAATACAAGATGTTTGCATTACATGCCAAAGTACCATAAATTTACATCGTATACGTCGTAATTACATCTTTGATTGTAAACCCATATTATTGATCTATTAATACTAAACACTCAAAGAGAGGTTGAAAGTTCACTTCCCCTCTTGCACTGGTGGTTAATTCTCATAAACTTCTTATAATTCTACATAAGTATATAAATTGAATGAGAATTATAAGAAAGTCTACAAGTGCTTTTCTTCGTAGGCAATGGCAAAACCGCCAAGAGATAACAAATTGCCAGCGAGCCATTCGGAATCGGCGTTAAACTGTAGCTCCATATACACTGTTTGACCTCGTTGCCTTCATGTAGGCACTTATCCACTTATGTAAATCCTCGTCCTATCCCTATCTGGGATAAAAAGGGTAAAACTAATTGAGCGCTATGGAAGGCATATGACCTTCTTGCCCACATCCAATTACAATCCAAAACGGCTCAAAGAAGAGTAATATAGTGTAACTAAAGGGTGTTTTTTCTTGAAGTGTGGTTTTCAATCTGGCAATACTTTTTTCGGAGTTGGTCTTTTTGACAGCTGTCTCTTGATTTATGCTCAGTTTGGTTTGTCATTACATAATGGCCTGAACAATGTTTGCAAATTATTGAATTTTATTATCAAAATTCATCTGCTGTGAAAAAAGTGTTCCCCAAGCTACGTCCATTTAGCGACGAGGCTCATTTTTGGCTCAATGGATACGTGAATAAGCAGAATTACCGTATTTGGAGTGAAGACCAGCCAGAGACAATTCAGCAGCTACCAATGCATCCCGAAAAATGCACTTTTTGGTGCGGTTTATGGGGAGGCGGCATCATTGGGCCGTACTTCTTCAAAGACGATGAAGGCTGCAACGTCACGGTTAATAAAGAGAGGTACCGTTCGATTATAACACATTTTTTGGCCGAAAATTCGAGAATTGGACTTGGCCGACATGGGGTTCCAACAGGACGGTGCCAGATGCCACATGCCACACTGCACATGAAACCATGCTTCAACTGAGAGGCGAATTTGGTGAGCAGTTAATCTCATGTTTTGATGTATTCAATTGGCTTCCAAGATCGTGTGATTTGACCCCGTTAGACTATTTTTTGTGGGGCTATGTTAAGTCTCTTGTCTTTAGGGAGAAACCAAACACGATTACTGCTTTGGAAGCCAACATTGAACGCGTCATTTGTTAGATTCCGGCCGAAATGTGTGAAAAATGTGCCAAAATTGGACCTTCAGAATGGACCACTGTAAGCGTAGCCGCGGGCAACAATTAAGTGAAATTTTCTTTAAAAAGTAAATGGCAGGAATTGATTTATCGATCCAAATAAAAATTTCATTCACTTTTGTAAAGTTTCTGTTTTTTTTTTTAATTTTCAAAAACTAATCTCTTATAAAAATCACCCTTTAGAATAATAACATCAATAGAATTTCACTATAAGTCAATGAAAACAAGAAAACAATAAATACAATTTTTTTCAGCCAATACTGTCTCATTCTTTCAGCTCTTGAAATTTCAAACGATTTTTGTTTAAAATGTAAAATTTTAGTTTGAAATGTAAAATTTTACTAGAAACTGATGGGACTAGACTGACGCCCTTCATCAATCAAGTATGATTCATACTCAGCGCCCTCTATCCATAAAGTTTGAAGCATACGTCAATCAGCGACCTATATCAATCGAGTTTGATTCATACTGGTGGATACATGTGGATGTATGTGTGCTGCGCATCATTTATGTATGTATCCTATTTTAATTTTTTCATACTTAATTGATAAAGGGCGCTCTCTATCATTTCCGTGACAATTTTCGTTACTACGATCATCTTTTACCCCCTCGTAAATATAAAAATGATAATAAAGAATTAAAATTAAAAAATTGCCAAACTTTAAATACACACACAATAGAAATGACTCGAAAACTTTAAAAATATTAATTTTAAGATGAACCGATGTTGTTTTCAAAGAAGTCACTATCGTGGTCAATTTTCCCCAAAACCTTTATAGCATGGCTACAGTCATAATGCTGTTATTAAAATTTAGTTAAAGATCGGAGTAAATCGTTAAATAAATTATTATTTTAAAGCCCGACAATTTAACTTTTTTTCACCATTATGATGAGGCCTCTCTGAACCATTTTATTCTCTGAAGTTTTTAGTAAAACTTTTACTAAAAATCTTCATAGAAATAATACGAATATTAAAATTATTTCCTAAAAAATTTTAAAGACATTTGTATCAAAATCCATTGACAAACGGGATTAGGAATGGAGGTGGATGATTGGTGTGAAAAAAAATGTTTACCTTTTTATAACCAAAAGCCTTGTCTCATTTATCATAATTGTAAATACAGTAGAATCGCGATAATTCGTAACCCATTGATATGAAAATCTCAATAATTCACAACAAAATTGTTTGTCGGTTGAAAAAATTGTTTTAATTCGCAAAAATTCCATGCGTTTTGCTTCCCGGATTTTTTCCAATACAAGTTCATTATAACCTCTTATAAATCGTTATTGGTTGTTGACAACCTCTTATAATTAGTATGACAAACGGAACTATGGCTCAGAAATAATTCGTAAAAGTAGAAGTACTTAGTAGAGAAAGTATGTAAATATTTATGTACCTAAGTATGTAAGGACATAAATACTGTTACAACACACCCATTCCAATAGTAGAATTGAACATACCCTGTTACTACCACATGGTTTATGAATGCTAACCTCTATAGCGTTAGTCTGTAACAGGAATTCAAAATTGTTTCAGCTTTCACCATGGAGCGGTCAGATAACGAGAACCGTATCGCTGTTATAGCACTTTTTAAGTGTGACATGAAAAAGGGTAATACTTTCAAAACGCACCGCCCACTCGGGATTACTCGCATGTTCGTCTACCGGTGCATAAAACTGTTTGAGGAGACTGGAGATATCAAAGACCGCCACCGGTCGGGCCGTCCACGTACAGTTCGCACGCAGCAAGTCATCAAAGCCGTCACATCAAGAATTCAGCGAATGACGCTCTGAAAACAGAAAATCATGGCCCGTGAGATGAATATCACGACGCAATAGTCCATGAGTAGAATTATTAAAAAAGACTTCGGGCTTGGTGCCTTCAAACACCGCACCGGTCATTTGTTGACTGCAGCTTTGGAAAAAAAAAATAGGGTGCGAAAAATCCAAACGTCTTTTGGTGAAGCACGCTGATAACTTGCACAGAAAAATCTTGTTTACGAATGAACAAATTTTAACAGTGCAAGAAAAATGTAACTAGCAAAATGATAGGGTGTATGCACAGTCATCTAAGAATGCATCTGAACTGATCCCACGGGTCGAAAAGGGTCATCACCCAGCTTCAGTCATGGCTTGATGGGGTGTCTCTTACGATGGGGTCACTGACTTGCATTTCTGCGAACAAGGGGTCAAAACTTCGGCCAAAAACCGTTTTGGAAGCTGTTGTGAAGCCACTTAACCTTTCCGTGTTCCAAAGCCAGCCGTGGACTTTACAGCAGGATTCTGCGTCAGTCCATAAGGCTAAGACGACCAATACCTGGCTTCAAAACAATTTGCCAGCTTTCATTTGCTCTGAAGAATGGCTCTCTGGCAGCCCTGATCTGAACCCACTGGATTACAAATTATGGACAGTTTTAGAAGAACATGTTTTGCCACAAAAGATAACCCAACATTGATTCTCTGAAGACTGCTTTGATTCGTGCTGTCAGCACTTTTCCAATGCACGAGGTGCGTTCAGCTATTGATGATTGGCCAGTGCGACTTAAGGCATGCGTGAAAGCCAAAGGCGGGCATTCCGAATAAGTAATTGCTTTTTGTAAACAATAATTATCAATAAATATATTTTAAAAAATTGGTCCAACATAATTAATTATTTTTAATTTTATAACATCAAATGTGTGTAACAGTATTTATGTCCCTACTAAGTATATGTATGGACAAAGATGTGTTATGTTCATCAGATATACAGACTTACATTGTAAGCAGTGCATGTAATTAAAACAATGCAATGTTCTTCACATAGTGTACATTTAATTCAGTAGTTATCAGTAATCCCTATTGATATCCTTGGCACTATCGAGTGATTATTAAATTCTATAATTGTGTTAATTTTATCATTACCGAGCAGCATACAATTTTGCACAGAGTACATTCACGATTGCATGTGTAAGTATGTATTTATGTATGTGTGTAGTACAGTATGTAGTTCAGTATGTATGTATGTAATAGACATGTTCACATGCAAAGGCATTATAACACCATCATCAAGCTATCAAATCTAACAAAATTCCAAGAATATTTGAAGTATGAAGAAACAGGATGTGTAAAGCATCCTAGTTAAAATGATAGTTAATATCAATTATAATTCTCATTATCATTATTTTGGTAATTATTTATTATTCGATTATTTGTATGCATGAATTTTTTGTTTTTGTTTCATTTAACACACAGGGTGTACCCCTACGAATGCAGAGCATTGTGTTGAATGGAAGGAAGATTGATAGGTGAGAGAAAGGAGGAGGGAGAATGAGAGAGTGAACGTGATCACACAGGATACCGATAAAGAGATAGATAGCCACTGTGGCAAGTGTTATGCCTTTACCACAATGAACTTCAGTTTATCAGTGTCGACTATGACCGCATGTAGCGCCAAAGGCCGAGCTTTTCGCATCCACTCATGTTGTGCTTGTTATATTTGTACATGAATGGAAGGGACCTACAGTTTAATGCCGAATCCGAACGGCGAAGTGAAAAGCTTTTCATAGGCAATTTTTACTCTGGTCGGTTTGCCATTGCCTGCCAAGAGGTGGTGCCGTTAATTTTGTTGTTGTTGCATTTTTTTTTTTTTATTTTATTAAATATTATATATTTTTATTTAGTTTGCCTGTGCCGAGATTCGAACAACTGAACTGACACTCTGCGTAACAGTCCAACGCACTACCGCTACGCTACAGCGACCACATATGATTGCCTTCATCATATTGAAAAGATTATACCTATCTCGATTTAATGAATCTTGGTTTGATGAAGAAATTGTTTATTTTTTTCAACATTATCTATTTAAAACATGCAGAACCGCAAGCTAACCACAAATCAATCATATACAAAAAAAAAAAAAGAATAGTACAAAGTACAAAGCTAGTACGAGTATGAAGTAACTGCAGCTATCTAAATAACTGGAAAGAGCCAGATGAGTTAATGAAAAAACGCAGAAAAAAGAGAACGAGAAAACACGTTGGCTTGAGAGTTTAATTAAAATGAAGGAGCAACATACTCTACTTGAATCATTTAGTACAAGACAAAAAAAAAAATTGCCAAGTAGAGAAGGTATCCCTTTTGGTACCAGGAAGAGCGTGTAAGCGAGCAACAGCAGTAAGAGCAAAAATAACAGCAACATATGTGCAAGCTCTCACACTTGCACATACTCACACATTCATATCCCAGCAAACATTTCGAGTCCGAAAATACTCTTTAATCATGCTTATCTTGAAGATTTTACACTCATAATGAGTACGTATGAAAGAATGCGGAAAGATGTTTTTCTCCCATGAAAATGGTCGTTCCTTATGAGCTTTTTTTTTTTTCTAAATGTAATCAACACACAGGGGGTAACCCTATAAATGCAAAGCATTGTGTTGATTGGAAGGAAGATTGATAGGTGGGAGGAAAAAGGAGGGAGAAGAGTTTAACGTTTGCTTTAAATTTTCAAAGGTCATAATAATTGGGAAAAATTATTGCAGGGAGCTTATTCTAAATACGCGCGGTACGACAGATGAACGAACTTTCTCTGTAATGCGTAGTGCGTTGGAACACCGTGTCTACGTGGAAGGCGTGAGTTCCACTTCCTGGCTGTGTAGTTCTGTCGAATACGCGAACTGGCGGCATCAGCTACCGCATCTCAGAAAAACATCTACCGTTAAAGTAACGGTAGAACAGTGAGACGCCGGCCACGTTTCGACGATGTTCCAATGAGTCCATAGAGCTGGAAACTCTACTATCTCCTATTAGCTTTATCGGTCGATGTTGGATACGGTTCAGGAGCTCCAGTTGTGTTCGTGAAGCTCCAGCCCATAGGTCCTATGTCTACTATTAATGAGTTTTCTAAATCAGAAAGAATTCGAATGAGGGGGAAAAACAATCCATCCAAAATTCAAGTTCGAAATTGGATTGTATAAAGCAGGGATGTGAACCAACACAATTTTGCAGTATGGTTTGATTCAGCAGTTTGAGCTCTGAACCACTGGTTGGTTTAAGAACACGGTTCTACCGCACCTTCGAACCGCTAGTTCGGTTCAAAAATGATTTGGTTCGAAAAACCGCAACATTATTAATTTATACCACAATAGTTTTTTTTTTTTTGTAGGGTAGAATTGAGCACTAGCGCTCAGATACTTGCTATTGATTGTACTTGTAAATAAAAGAAAGAACGTGCCTATTCGGGAATTGCACGCAGGATCTTTGCGATGGAAGTCTAGTACGATCGAATATGGAAAAATTTAACATCTAATTAAATTTATTTGAAAAGCGTTTTAATAATCTTTATCGTTTTTTTTACCACTTTTGGGGACCGACTTAATGAAATTAATAAGAAAAAAAAATTATTGGGAATTGAACAAAACCATTTTTACGAACCAAACAGGTTTGGTCTTGGTTTGGTGCATGTGAAAAAAAAAGAATGAAAACCGATTGGTTAATAGATCGGTTCAAGTAACTTAAACTGTAAAAAATAAACTTTTCAAAAATGGTTTGGTTCAAAATCTGGTAAAAAAAAAAGTTATGCAAAAGGGAATGCGAAAAGATTAAAGAAGAGTGTAAAACTGGAAGAGAAAAATAACCAGAAAAGAATGCTGAAAGAGCAGAATTGATAAATATTTAAAGACATTAATTATTACTCGTAATTGTAGATTTCATTCTGAGTACATAAGTTTTTTTCACATCAACTTAAATGGTCAACTTAATTTAAAACGTTGCCTACAATACTGGCTTCTAAGTAAAATTTTCAATTACTTACTCGCAAGCAAATAAAGATAATTTGCCGTTGAGTCTTTGAAATTGCTTCAAAGTATGATTATCGCATGAGGTTTGTTTTCGAAAGAGACGATATGATCTTAAAACATTCGTACACTTGACCTTGCTGAGACCATGCTCAGAAAATGTTTTTAAAAGACTGTTCTTATAGAGTCATAATCCGGACTCTCTTTGCTCTCTTTGCTGGGATGTAGACAATATAAAGACGACAGCAACAGAAAAATCCCAACCACGACAAAGCAGAGCAGCATGAAATGAGAAAATGAAATTAAGTAACGAGCGCGCAATGCTTAAAGATGAAATATTGACTTATGTTACATACATATATACACATACATACATACGTGCGCACACAAACATATATGCTATATAAATGCATATCAGAGGGATGCATTTATGAGTATATGCATATATGGATGTATGCATATATGGTATGTATGTATGTATGTATGTTATTTGTGTATAGTGTATGTATTTTTAAACGCGATTTAGCATGTAATTTGATTTGATGTAAGCAGCAACAACAAGTAAACGAATTGTACACATACTCCTGCTTGTTACACATTCATCGGAAACGGAAGTCTAACACGTGGCTGAATAGTTTACCGTAAATATACAACACGTCTACATAAACACGCACACACACACACACACATCCATAAATGAGCATGCATGTATGTATGTATATGTATAAATTTAAACATAAGCATAGCCATAGCCATTAGCTACATGCGAGCGCATGCCATACCACGGAGCTTAGTAATCTCATGCATGTGCATGCATAAAGAATGCAGCTGCTGGATATTGTCTACATAAATTTATATGTATCTTTATGTACATACATAGGTACATAAATAAAAACAGTGCGGGTTCAAATAAAAAGCGCTCGCTTCAAATGCTTATTCAAATAACCAAATGAAGTTTCTGACGCGAAATGTGTTCCAGGAGTCGCGTCATACAAAATCGAAGGATGCTGGGAAAAAAGATATACGAGTATTAGGCGGTTGAAACGATTTCTTGATCATAAACAAGTTCTCCAATGCATTAAAACGATTTGATTTTGAACAAGTGCCAGAGCTCGTAATAGAATACAAACTTTCAAAATACAGTTTGTCTTAATATGACTGCCCCTGGAAAATAAGATGACCTACTGTGGATCGAAGTGTAACTAAATATTTACTCGTACACAACATTACACAGTCAGTACAGTACTTACAGTTACGAAAGTATTCTTATACATTTTCTGTGCTTGTTGCGAAAACTTTCAGTATGACCCTCGTATACATTCACATTGAAGTTAACGAATTTGTCTGCTGCTGCTTTCATATTTCTTGTTGCATGCTGTCGCTTGAAGCTCCTTTTATATTGTGTGACTAATAAATCCAATCAATTTAGTTTATATCATTGAGGAGCATTTAAATTTTATGCATATTAACTATGCAAAATCAGTTTTTTTCATGGGAGTCTGCTTAAATACTTGCACAGATATGCTCTAATAACATTGAACTTGCCACACATTCACGAAATTTCTTTTCAAAATTAATAAAATACTCTAAATGTATGTACTATATAAAAAAAAAAAACAAACGAAAATATTTGCATGACTTAAATTTAATGAAATATTTAATTAAAAATACAAACATCGAAAGCATGCAAAAGTGAAAGTGACCATGAGAGTGAGAATAGGGACTCTTTTAATTAAAAATGAATACATTTCATTTGCAACATGAACTATTTTTAATTGTGTTTATGTGTCCGTGTGTGTGTGTTCGCGCGTGCGTGTGTTCGCGTGTGCATGTTTCAAATGCAACACCTTTCATTTATGGTTTTGTCATCTGTCATGTCAATAATATACAAGGTGGAGCAAAAGTAATGACATAATGTGACTTGGCAACCATGTTGTTAGATATGAAAAGAATTTCGTTCTGCTTTCACGGAAAGTTTATTGGAAGGTGTGACATTAAGCTGAAAAAAATGATATCGGCCAAATGACAGCCTTCTGAGCTGATGCACATTTGTCGCTCGTTTATGGCATTTTGTATTGTTGCTCGCAAAATCTGATTTCATCTTCAATTCTAGCCTTCAAGATTTGCAAGGTTTTTGGTTTGTTGTGGTGAACGCGAGATTTCAAAAAGCCCCAAAGAGCGAAGGGCAGATCTGGCGATCTTGCCGGCCAGTGTAAATCGTCAAAACGGGAAATCACTCGGCTCTAGAATTGGTATTTCAGAAACTCTATCGTTGCCCGAGCTGTGTTAGAGGTTGTTCCGCCCTGCTGAAACCTACAATGCTCGAGACCTAAAGCAGTAACTTGCAGAAAAAATTCCTCGTTTATCATCTGTCTGTAGCGCTCATCAGTTGCGGATACCGTAGGGGTTTCCATGGGTGTTCTCAAATAAAACTGGGTCAATTACTTTTTCACGCTAATTCCCCACCAAACACTCACTTTGAGGGGATGCAATGGCTCTTCGTGCCTGTCATGTGGATTCTTCGTGCCTCAGAAAAACAAGTTTTGTTTATTCACATGGGCTTCCGTAAATTGTCCAAATAAGCAGTAACAATAATTAGGCGTTCTTCAGGTGTGTATCGCTCCCCTGCTTGCTGTCAACAAATTCTCTATCTATCAACAATATTAATGTCAAAGTGCAATGACATTTGACAGCATTTGCAAAAATTATGGCACAGTCACATTATGATATTACTTTCGCCCCACCTTGTATATCTTTCGCTATTTTCCTCAATTCCCATTTGTTTTTTGCCGTTTTTTTTTTTTTGGGTTTTGTTGTTATTTAAGTAAAATATATGACAACTGCAGCTGATCCGCCTGATATGCCTAACACAGCACCAATATTGTTGAATTGCACACACAGACACTAACAAACACACACACAACTGAAAAATCATACACAACAACAAAAAAAACATATACCATATACTATGTACATATGTACATGCAAATGCTTTCAGCGACAATTGCAATTTTATCGTTTCATTTTTCTACTTTTGTTGATGTTGTCGTTGCAATACCAGATTCTCATTGCCATAAGCAACAAAGCAACAAAAGCAACAAAGGCAACAACAACAACAACATAAGTATGTGCGCAATATCATAAAATTTCATCTTTTTTTTTTTTGTTTTTGGTTTTTCCATGTCATTCGATGTTCCTTTTTTTTTTTTTTTTTTTTTTGTGGGCACAATTTCAACAACTGCACAATTGCAGCTCAGTAGCAACTACTGCATGAATGCGCCTTGGTTGTTGTTCTTCCAGCAAAGCAACAAAATTGCAATTTCCACTAAAATATTTGGGAATTATTTTTGCGCCTCAACGAAAAGTTTTTGTGCATATTTTCCATATTAGCTATATGCTCTTGCTATTTATTGCAGCTGATATGCAGGTATGGAGCATAGAGGGAGCAAGTGTAGGAATTCAGCGCAGGTATTTTCTGATTAAGTGCACAAATGTTTGGGAAATACATTTTTTTTTTGTGGAAAATATTTCCATTGATTTGAGTATGGTATCTATCAAAATAATGCTTTTAGTCTATTAGTTCGAGGTATTTTAAATTTAATTTATGTGATCGAATGCCTATTCCAAATATTTTTACTAGCTTCGCGTGAATGTAGAAATAAGTGAACCTTAAAACTATATTTAGAATTTTCGCCAACACTGCATTAGTAAATTTGCTCACTCTCTCGCTTGGGTGAATTTTTGGAGAACTGAAATTGAATTAATTCTGTTGTTATTGTTGTGATATTGCTCACTTTAAAAATGTTTGTTTAAAAACACTCAGTTCCGCTGAGAGCATAGCGGTAGACGTAGAATTAAACTGCTGTACTCATAATAGCAATAACAATGCTTTGACATATTACACCAACCACCAACGTTTAGATACGCTTGCTTAGAAGAACTCTCTTCGTGTTTTCTCTTTAGAAAAAATTCAAATTAAACTCCTGTATTAATAATAGCAATAACAATGCTTTGAGATATTACACCAACCACCAACGTTTAATTACGCTTGATTAGAAGAACTCTCTACTGTAATAAGTTGAGTAATTAGAACTACGACAAGAAACTGATAAATATCATGAATTGTTTTCTTAAGAGCAAATATTCATAGTTAAGAATTAGTTAATAAGGTAAATAAATAAACTAACTGGGATATTTGAAAATTTCAATCTTTTAGAAAATCCAGAAAGTATCAATAAACACACTCAAAGTTTATAAAAGTTTAACTTGCTTACCAAATGTTTTATTTTATGTCGAAAACTCACGCTGTTATATGAAATATTCTGGAAAATATCAACAACAACAAAATCATATTGCACATGCAATATGAAATGAGCATAGAAACGAACGTAAGTTATTCCTATCTTTGACTCCCTCTGCGGTAACGGTATTCCTATAGAAAGAAAACTTCACACTTATGCTCTCATCTCTCTTGTAAGGTAATAAAGGTATATTTTTCTATTAACTCTCTTCTGAAAATTAGTCTTATGAATCAACAATATGAGACATTAAATTTAAAGAAATTTACGTTTTTTTTTTGTCTAATAGCGACTGTGTTGAAAAACTTAATATGGAAGATAACTTGGAAATCTTATGTTCCATATACACTGACGATGACGATTATTTTGACGCCGATGCGACCAAGTGACCACCGACCACAATTGTGGTTGCCGCTAGTTTAAATCAATTTCCAATTTCCCAAGTATCAAGAGAATGAAAAAGAGAGAGAGTGAAGAGGACTGCTTGCGTTTGTGCTGTCGCTGTCGCTTTCAATCTGATCAAGTAGCTGACTGCATAGCGGAATTGAAGCCGACGGCAATTCATAGTCATGGCTTTGTGCAGCTGCTGACGTCAATAGATAGGCATAAGAAAATAGATACAAAAATGCATTAGTGTGAATACATAAATAGAAATTGATTGGGGCTTTGCGATTTTTTAACTAATTCACGACTTTCATCGAGCAATCCTCTATCTGGGGTAGGGAATTTTCAACACCTAATAATAAAAACAAGTTCATTTGGAGATTTGGGGTTCACGGGGATGGGACAACCACCTTCTGGTGAAGTATTTAGAGGCATTAAAACCATTTATTGGTTGTACAGAACGAGTTTTTCTTCATGAGGCCCCAATTCATAGCGGCAAATATCATGAACTATCTGAGACAAGCTTTTGTAAATTAATAAACGAGTTGGCTTCAATATATGACTAAATACGTTATGTAAAAGATCTCACATTGAAGATCGCACTTAAACGTGTCGACATTTAAATTTGACTTAATTTAAAGCAAACAACTACTAACATGGTACACCAGGTCGTTTAAGGGCCTATACGGGGCTTCTTGCTTTTCGCGTCCATTCCATTTAGTGTCAAAAGTGGTCATAATAGTAGTAGCAAAAGTTACAAACAGAACGTACAAAAGAAAATATTTCAGCATTAACTGAACTTGAATAATAGATAAATAAATGATGAACACTACTAAAAGTACGTAAAACTGCCATACGTACAAAGTAAATTATTCCAGAAAAAAAACCAACAAAATTCTGCAATGAATGGCTCAATTTTACAAATCGGCTTTTGCTATGCTTGAAAATACTTCCACCGCTCAAAACCCCATTCATACCAACTTCTCATGCTAAATACATACAGCAGATGCAATAGCAAAAAATGAATAGCAGCTTATGATATGCTCTAGGTATCCAGTTGTAGAGAAAATGCATCATGCATAGAGCAGCTAATCATTCAGTGGTATTAAAGCAAGTAATGGATTCGAGAATTTAATTTGAAATATTGTACTTTTTCAATAAAAGCAAGTGACTTACTTTCTCTCTTCTATCTCTCTCACTCTCTCACTCTCTGATTTGAGTCTTCAATGCAACTCTTCTGCAACTCATCTTTTTAAATTGCAATAAGGATGACAGGCAAATTGCAATGATGCAATCATTTGCACCAGATTGTGAATGCCGTTTAAGTTTTAAACAGTTTAAAGCATTGTGGTAATAATTTTGAATAGCGTTGTTCGAATAATGAAAAAGCAAATTCGGATGCGAATAATTTATTTTTTTTCTTTTAAGTTAAGAATTCAAAACAAAAAGAGAACACCTAAAAAAAGACAAACTTGATGTAAGTGATGCCAACTTTAATTATCTTTTTTCGAACATGGAACTTATTCGCATAACAAATAGCGAATGCGAAACCGAGTGCGATTATTGAAACTTATGCAAACTATTCGCAAATTCAAATGATTCGCACTACGTTAATTTTGAGCTTTCCGGATGTGATATATTGAATGATTGAAACTCGAAGCACTCCTTGCCCATCAATATCGCTCGTCCCGGGGCCCTTACCCTCTCCTTTCCTTCACCCCTGCCTTTTCAGTTCGATATTAATCATTGACCTTTCAAAGCTCGGCCTAGGCCCTCCTCCATGGGCTCTTGTGCCAATAAAAGTAAAATAAAGTGAAAAGACCTTTTATTAACATTTAAAATAGCGATCTTATTTAAGGCACAAACAATCTTCTGCTGCTTGGTAGAGACCAGCAAATGCATCCCAAAAATGCATATGCAACCGTGTGCTGTTGGTATTGAAAAACCTGTTTTTGTTTGAATATGTTCTTTATTCATGTTGTTTACATTTGAATTGCAGTAGTAAAGCAATAAATAGTACGATGTTTGTCCGAAGGAAGTCAACTAAATTATGTAGATCAATTGGGTGAATAATGGTTGCTAGTGGTAATGGATACAATCCACTACTAACTTAGTACTTACAAGTGTAAATTCATCATCACTAATAATAAAATTCATCATTATCCAAATAATAATACATAAGTACATATGTGGAGACTCATTAACAAGGTAGGACAAAAGTAATATCATAATGCGAATGTTCCATTTTTGTGGAAATGCCATCAAATGTCATTGTACTTTGACATTTATATTGTTGATAGATAGAGAATTAGTTGAGACCAAGCAATGGAGCGATACACACCTGAAGAACGCCTAATTATTGTTACTGCTTATTTGGACAATTTACGGAAGCCCATGTGAATAAGCAAAACTTGCTTTTCTGAGGCACGAAGAATCCACATAAAAGGCACGAAGAGCCATTGCATCCCCTCAAAGTGAGTGTTTGGTGGGGAATTAGCGTGAAAAAGTAATTGAGCCATTTTTGTTTGAGGACCCCCACGGAAACCCCTACGGTATCCGCAACTGGTGAGCGCTACAGACAGATGATAAAAAAAACTAAGTCTTTTTTCTGCAAGTTGCTGCTTTAAGTCTCGAGCATTGTAGGATTCAGCAGTGCGGAGCAACCTCTAATACAGCTCGGGCAACGATAGAGTTTCTGAAATACCAAATTCTAGAGTCGAGTGATTTCTCGTTTTGAAGATTTACACTGGCCGGCAAGATCGCCAGATCTGCTCTTCGCTCTTTGGTGGTTTTTGAAATCTCGCGGTCCCCACAACAAACCAAAAACCTTGCAAATCTTAACAGCTAGAATTGAAGATGAAATCAGTTGCTTTGCGGGGAACAATACAAAATATCATAAAACGAAGGACAAATGTGCATCAGCTCAGGAGGTTGTCATGTGACGAGCGACAAGTGTCCAATAACTCAGGAAGTTGTCATTTGATCGATAGCATTTTTTCAACTTAATGTCACACATTCCAATAAACTTTCCGTGAAAACAGAGCTAAAGTTTTTTGATTTCTTATATTCACATTATGACATTACTTTTTACCCACCTTGTATAATTCACATACAAACATATACTTATCCATACGTAAGTAGGGTTTGAACAACCACAACCACACACACACCACAGCCATTTCCTACATCTCTGCTCCGCCCCGCACACATTGAACTATTCAAAAAAAAAATTTATTTCATATTTTCAAAATTTGATTGCTCATTTTTCTTTCCTAAAAACACTGGTAAATGCTTAAGACCTCGATGGCAATACACGCGCTGCACTAGTTGCAATGTATTAATGCTTTTTGCAACACAATTTCCGAAAAAAAAAATCCAAACTTCATAGTTATGATGGGCAAAAAAGAGCAAAGTAAAATAAATGCGCTGTCAAATTCATGCGAAGGTGCACAGACTCATAGATTCATTAGTAAACTGTGGTTGAACTTGCATGGATGCGCTTCAATGATTTTTTAATGGTAATTTCTTAAAAATATTTTTAAGCCTCCAAGCCAAATAGGAAAATAATACAGGTAGCAGAAGCATGCAGCAGATGCCAGATACACACACACACACACACACACACATGCATTCGTAAATTGTAATACACATACCATATATGTGCACAAGTGTTATGGAAGTGAAAAAGCATGCAGCATACTTTTAGGCACTTTTCATATTTCGCATACGATTTTATTGCTCGTTCTACTAGAATTTTGAAAAATTTTATTTCATATTGCATTTGAATTAACATTTTATACCCTATTCATGCCACCACGAGAGCACACACACACACACACACACACACACACACACCTGTACACAAATTCGTAGAAATATCTGAAATTGTTTTTTCTATATCTATCTTGTGTGGGTGTGGTTTTTTTTTTTTTTTTTTTTTGGTATTAACTGCAAAATTTAGAGAAATGTTAATCTAAGTGCAATGTATTAAATGCACTTAGGCGTAAAAAAGCACCGCAAAGAAATGGCAAAATCGTGTTGCAGCACACATTTTCTATTAGTGTGAACGAAATAGATGAAAATATATAAATTCGAGTTGAAGCGGCTGGGTGCCAGCTTTAGCACAAGTTAATGAGAAATTTTATGAGCGTGAAATGAGAAAATTTTGTTTTAATAGATTTTCATATTAAAAACTGTTACCGTTCGGCTCGGATAATCATAATTAAGACCTGTATCATAATCATAGCAAATAAGCAGTAGAGAACTTGTTTAATAATTTTCAATATCTATTCGTGATTTAATTTCACATCCAGCATTCTCATCCAGCACCATCATTACAGCGTTAAACAATTGAAAATTATTCATAGAATTCAATTATAATAATTTGAAATAAATATGCGATTAATAAAATTTTAATGAATTGAGTCATGTGCGGTTGGCATTTGGTGGCTGTGAAAAATTTCATGAGAATTAAATAATTGGAAAATTAGTTTAATGTATTGGAATGTTTAAACGAATTTAGCGCTGTCAATTTAATAATTATGATATTTCATTAGTCAGTTCACCTAAAGCAGTGGTGGGCACACACACATTGTGCTAATGTGTGTGTGAAGCAGAGAAAAACGAAGTTCAACTTTTCGGTATTTGCAAAAACGTCCACACTGAGGTCTCACTTCAACAAGTGCTGAACAGCAACAGAATTAATTTGGTTCGTCGAAATCAGAACAAAGGAACAGCCGAACGCGCACAAATGCAAGCCACACGAAGAAGTTTACTCATAGTATACGTGTGTCGACGTCGTGCAAGCAGTATTTTGTGACTGTGAGCACGTTTTAGCCCTAGTATATGTGTCAAAAAAACGCAAGTTTAGCTGATACCATATAGTAGCAGCTCTTCTGTAAAGCTCAGCATCTATTTCTCAATTGTTGTTCAGTACACGCTCATTTTTCCTTCGTCTTTCACGTTCAGATACCCAGAATAAATATAGCAAGTGGTTTGGAATGATTTAGAACATAATCAGTGCTTAGAGAAGTAGTCAAAATGACCTACGCCTTCTCCCTTTTTTTTTTTTTGTTTGTTTAAAAGCATCTTTATATCTAAAGGTTAAAGAAGTTTTGCGAACCAAAGCACAATTCAACACCACAACGTTATCGTCCACGACTCGATCGATAATGCTCAATAATAAATTGACTTAATCACATCTTCCCTTCACTGAAGTATATTTAAGACAGCCTCCAAAAAACAAAAAAGTCATTTGCTCTCAAGTGAAGATTTGTTATTCATTGTCACAGTAAAATAGTTTACAGCGAAATATTCCTTTTTTGAATCTGAATTTTTGAAATAAAACGATAATAACACATATACACGCCTTAAGATATGCAACGATTTTAATGCAAAAACACTCCTCATCTCACACAAATCAATTGATACTTTCTATTTACCAGTTAAACACTTGTCGCAGCTGCTTAATAGCGATTCCGCCACTGCGGAATCTACTCCGGAAACCGCAATCACTGACGGCGCTGAAGTACCACCGCCCGACTATGAGGAGGTCTTAACAGCCATTGCTCAGCTCAAAAACAATAAGGCTGCAGGTGCAGATGGCCTGTCTGCTGAGTTGTTTAAGACATGCATGCAGAATATGGCACCTGCCCAATCTGTGTGATAAGCCTTCTTAATATCGCATATAAGGTTCTATCGAGCATGTGTGGTTTCCGGCCTAGTAAATAAACCATCGACTTGGAAAAGACCAGAGAAAAGCAGATCGATACCCACCATCTATTCGTCGATTATAAAGCCGTCTTCGACAGCACGATTAGGAATCTCTTGTACATCGGAGTGTCTGATTTTGGTATCCCTGCAAAGCTCATTCCTATTTGCAAGACGACACTGACCGACACCACCAGCGCAGTGAAAGTTAGTATATGCCTCTCCGCGCCATAAGGGGTTTCAGACAAGGTGACTTCCTTCCCATCGTGCGACTTCGGTAATTTTATGCTGGAGAAATCCATCTTCAGCTGCGAACATCGAGATCTCTGACACTATTTTCAATAAGAGTGTCATGCTAATGACATTGACATCATTGGTACCAACGCGCGAGCAGTCACTGCAGCAGTCTCCAATCTGGAAAGGTAGTCTCGCCGAGTGGATCTAGTGGTGAACGAGGACAAATCGAAATACCTTGTGTCAACAAAGAAAGAGTCACGGCGTCTTGGACAAAATGTTGCTGCTGACAATAATACCACTGAAGTCATCAAGTATTTCGTTTACCTAGGATCCAGCATTAATACCAACAGTAATGCCAGCCTTGAGATCAAGCGGAGACTAACTCTTGCCAACAGGTGTTACTACGGGCTCAGAAGGCAATCGAGAAGCAGAGCCCTCTCTCGACCGACGAAAATAACGCTCTATAAGTCCCTCATCCTTCGAGTCTTAATGTATGGTCCTGAGACTTGGACATTGACCACCAGTGATGAGTGGCTGTTAAGAGCATTCGAGAGGAAGATACTCCGTAAGATGTACTGCCAAATATGTGTGAACGATGTGTATCGATGTCCAGCGGATTCGTTGGCTGGGCCATGTTGAGCAAATGGAAGAATGCGCTCCGGCTAGAAGGGTGTTTTATTTGCGCCACGGCGGAGGAACACGTAGAAGAGGACGTCCTGATCTCCTTTGGAAAGACCAGGTACAGGGTGACCTGATAGCACATTGACTTATCGACTGGCGCCAGCGCGCGCCTAGCAGAAGCGACGGTGAAGCTTTATCGAGCCGGGCAAAACCGATCATCGGTTGTAGTGGCAGCTAAGTAAGTAAGTAAGTAAGTAAATCCATGTTATTGCTTCATAAAATATTTATATCTTCCCATATCTAAGTACACAAATAATACAACACTAAGCCAAAAAGAAATTTATATATGCGCCTGAGAATATGCAAAACATTAGATTTATATGTTTGAATACTCAACACAGGCACACAATTGACCTTATAAACATCAAAATTGAAATAATAAGCAAAATAGAAATAGGAATAAAAAGCAAAAAAAAAAAAAACAAAACAAAAACCAAAACCAAAACCGAATGAAAGCAACAGCAGTAAAAAGGGAGACAAATGAGACAATAAAACCATAACAGGACGAAAACTAATAATGAAATCAAAAATCTTATCTAATATCAATGAATCCTTTCAAGCTTTTCAATATTTGACAACTAAGTAGCTGCTGTTGCTCGCTATAAATACCTACAAAAAAAAAGCATCTGCAACTTTGTAAGAATATTAATGTCGATACGTAGTGAAAGGAATGTGATAGGTGGAAAGCGTAAGAAGAAGTGCGAGGGAATGAGCAAAGCAAGCCAAAGCCACCAACAATCAAAATAAAGTTTCTTATTTTGTAACTTTTTATCTTTTTAGTTGTTGTGCTTTTGTTGCTGTTGCTATTGCTGTGTATTGTTGTTATTGTTAAAGACATTCATCAGGGCCTCATTTCTGTTTACGCTCCATTGTTTGCCACTGAAGCGGAAGCATAAAATTGTCCCAGATAAGAAATCAAGCGAATTTCTTTTGTCTAACTACATATGGTACATACTTACTATTCTACATACATACCTATACATATATAGTATTGTATGTCTTTATATACTTAAGTATTCAGCATACATACTCGTACATAAATATGTACATATACATACGAGTACAGTATATGTATGGTATATGTATGGTATATGTATCGTATGGTATATGTCAATGTGTGGTTTCTTTGCTAGCTGCAAATTCCCTTTGTTTGTACATAAAACATATGCACCCACATAAAACACATAAAACACATAAAACATACGTAAATAAAACATATATTTGTATGCTGTGATAAATACCAAACAAATACGAAAAATGCAAATACAAATTGGTTTCAATATTGTTATTATTTTTTAGTTTTTTTTTTTTAAGACTTTCATTTTCCCCTCTCCTTTCTCATTCCTTATTTTCTTTCTTTTCTCTGCTGGATTTTTTGTTGCCTGATGCCAAAATGATAATAGACAGCAGGCAGGCAGCAAATCAAAGTGGCTTATTTTAATAATGTATGAACGTAAAAATAAAATATGTAGAAATATTTACATCATTTTATTAAATTTTCTACCTGCATTTGTTGAAATGCCCCAGAACAGAACTTGAAAAGGGTAAAGTTTAAGAATTCTAAGGAAGCGAGGATAAGATTAAGTGGGACAGACTAAGTATAGAGAGCATTATACATATGTACATATTTATTTGCATACGAGTGGTATCCTTTAAATCCTCTTCAGTAGTTTCCATACAAACTTATCGCTACGTTGATTTGCCAAAGGCCTAACATAAAATTTTTCAAATTCCAATTCAATGAACTGTGATTAACCTTCCGCTTGCCAATACCCACCCGGGCGGTGTTTTTCATTTTTAATTTTTTAGTATATTGGTAAGTTTTCATTGAAGCCTAAAACGATATCGACTCACTGAACGAATTCTCGATTTGTATTATTCGCCTAAAATTCCTTATCATCGTAACAGTTTCGAAAACGGGCTTTCTTTTAGTAAAAATTACTTCCAGTAATATTTTGATTTTAAAGACGTCGATAGTCTAGAGAGTAGAGAACTAGACTTCCACCCGGGAGGTTGGGGGGGGTTCGATACCCTCCTTGGTCTGCCGGTTAATTCTCATAAAACTTCATATATTTCTACTGATATGAAATGAATGAGAATTACAAGAAAGTGTACAAGTACAAGTACAGTGGTCGCTGTGGCGTAGTGGTAGTGCGTTGGGCTGCTACGCAGAATGGCCGGGGTTCGATCTCGGCACAGGCAAAATCAAAAAAAAAAGTAGAAAAAATAATTTTTCTACACGGCACCACCTCTTGACAGGCCATGGCAAACTTACAAGAGTAAAAATTGCCATGAAAAGCTTTTCACTTCGCCGTTCGGATTCGACATTAAACTGTAGGTCCCTTCCATTCATGTACAAATATAACACGCACAACATGAGTGGATGCGAAAAAGCTCGGCCTAGGCCCTCCATGGGCTGTTGTGCCATTAAAAGTAAGTAAGTAAAGTGTACAAGTCCAGTTCTTGGTAAGAAATGGCAAAAACCATCAAGTGATAACAAATTGCTATGCCGCCGTTTGGAACCGGCGTTAAGCTGTACATAGGTCTATCCAGGGTATATGACCTCGTTACCCTACACTAAATCCACACTAAACCCTTCTTCTATGCGTTATTTGGCCAAGTAGAAAGGTCCAGTCGTGATCGCTGTGAACTAGTAGGTAAAGCGTTGGACTGTTCCGGGGTTCGAAACTCGGCTAAGGCAAAATAAAAACACGGTAAATAAAAAAAATTTGTTTTACACAACACAGACGGCACGGCACCAACTCTTGGCAGGTAATGGCCAACTTGCCAGAGTAAAAATTGTCTATGAAAAGCTTTTCACTTCGCTGTTCGGATTCGGCATAAAACTGCCGGTCCCTTCCATTCATGTAAAAGTGTAACACGCACAACATGAGTGAATGTGAAAAGCTGAACTTAGGCCGTCCATGGGATGTTGTGCTTTTAAAAGATGAAGCAGAATAGTCCAGCGGACTGAGTGCCACGGAAAATCTATGTCACTCCTGCCAACATCCAAATCGAATCTATACTATTTTATTTTTTTGATCTGGTCAATATTAAAGGAAGAGCTCTTCGCCCAGGCTCTCGATGAACTGTTTTCTTTCACTGCGCAGTATTGTTCTCTTGATGGAATAATGCTGCATTATTTTGCCTATCGAGCTCGCCCTTGATTTTCTTATAATACATCGCCATCTCTGTGCTACTAGACATTAAGAGCACGAAGCTGCACTTTTAGCTGGGACATAGTGACATTCTCAGCGAAGCCAAAGAAAGTTGAATTCACTTCTCGAGCTGGTGATGGTTTCAACTTGTTTGGCATCTTCTATGTCATATGCCAATTTGCCTGCTCTTTGACCAATGGAAGTTTGTGTTTTTAGCTCTTGTTTAAGCCTTAGCACCAGGCTCATTTATCTACATACAAAATTCATCTGGATTACAAATTCATCTTGGTAAACAACGTATACCAAAATCTTGGGTAAGGCGAAGGTTAAACGCATCCATCGTATTTTGGAGCCATACACGAACTTACATTGTTTTGTATTCAAATTACAATATTTTGAACATAATACTGAAAATATTAAAGTTTAAAAATGTGATGTTTTTGCTTCTAATGAAATATTTGAGAAATACATGTTAGGGCTTTTGCAAATAAAGGCGGCGATATGTTGAATACGAAATTAAGGGTGAACTGATTCTTTGTTTTACATATGTATATACTTTATATCCACTTAGGAAAAGATTTCTACATTTTTGAAGTGATTGAGTAGTTATTAAACTCTCAATCAATATGATTTAGTGGAATACAAGTGGATTTAGTGAATCATGAACTTAAAAAGAAACATTTCACATATTCGGGATAAGAAGCAAATATGGTACTTTGAATGCATGAGAAATTAGTCCAGCTTTTTTAACAAAAAGAGAACATTTTTAAGCGATCAAATGATAAATATGTACAGTTGAAACTACTTAGATAGAAAGTAAAAAAAGGTGGAACATTGCTCTAATGAAACAAGCTGCCATTTGAGCAGTATCGGATTGTTTAAGCTAAATCAATCAATTTTTAATGACAAAAATTTAACATCAAGCATGTGTGCGTCTGAATTAATGCTAGCCCTTACACACATCAATCGATCTCGTTAAATGTTAATTGTTGGACATTTGTGTAGTGCAAACAGCTGCGCTGAGAGACACAGATGATTTTATCGCATTAGTACATTTTACATTCCACAGACTTGGTAAAATGTGGTACGATTCAAAAGGTTCGAACAAAAATTTCTTGTCCTCTTTTTCTCACCTCACTTTCTGCTGCTGTCATGTTTACAGCACGAAAAAAAAAGAGGAAACAAACAAACTGCGAAGAGCATAAGGAGTGAGATCGAAAAAATCGGTTAACTTTGAAAGACCACTGCTTTGAAACTCTTCATCTGAATAAAAAAACTTAAAACAGTAGGCTTTGCGTTGGAGAAATTCCGATGAAATACAATCATATGTTTTTTGACTTGTGAACTTTCAGTTGAGTCATGGCATCGGAAGTGGAAAGGCGCGTTTTAGATGTTGAATTATTTCGAGAAAATCCGCAGTGGAGCCAGAAAACCATTGCAAGTTGCAAAGCGAAAGTTGCACAAAACACTGTCTCTGATTCTTATGAGGATTCCTAAAAAATTTAATACAGACTTAACAGTTGCTAGAAAATATGGTTCTGGAAGGAAAGGCGGTTTCGTGTCTCCACAAAAGGCGAAGAAAGTCGTCGCTCTCTTCGAGAAGAATCCAGCGCTGTCTAATCGAAAATTGGTGGAAAAAGCGAGTTGCAGTGAGTTTTTAGTTCGTAAAATTAAAAAAGATGCGGGCCTTAAAACATACAAAGTGCAGTCAGTACCCGACAGGAACGCTACTAAGAACTTGGTAGCCCAGAGTCGAGCTAAAAAGTTGAAGACAAATTTTTTCCAAAAATTCGATTGCTGTGTTATGGACGATGTGAAACATACGTGTTGTCTAAATTTTCTCAATTGCCTGGTCAAGAGTTTTACACCACACAAGAACGAGGAGGAGTTGAGGAAAGATTTAGGACAAAACAAAAGTCCAAGTTCCCGAAGAAGTGTCTGGTATGGCAAGCGATTTGTAGTTGTGGGCTAAGGAGTAAAAGTTTCGTAACAAGTGGCACTGTTAATGCCGAAATTAATGTGAAGGAGTGCCTCCAGAAGAGATTACTGCCATTCATTAGAAAGCACATTGTATCTACTTTCTTTTGGCCTGATCTAGCCTCCCGCCACTACAGTAAAGTAATCCTTAAATGGTTCGAAGACCAAAAGATCAAATTGGTACTAAAAATCGCCAACCTACCAAATTGCCCAGAACTTCGGCCTATCGAGAGATATTGGGCTCTAGTGAAAAGAACATTAAAGGCAACAAACAAACAAGAAGCTAAATCCATGGAAGATTTTCGAAATAAGTGAAATGCTGCCGCCAAGAGAGTCTCAGAAATGACAGTAAAGGCGCTAATGGCAGGCATACCGGAAAAGCTGTTCGAATTCTGTAAAAAACAGTTTTATTGATTATTTTATCAGAAATTAAATTTTCTTTTCAAAACTGTTTACCATTTTTTTTTTTGCATAAGGGATTTCAATGCTAGGACAATTTAAAGTTATCCGATTTTTACGATCTCACTCCTTATCAATCACATCAATGTGCCTGTGTGACACATACACATATATGTATGTATTTTCACTAACACATGTACATAAGTGATTGTCGTAAGGGCGGCATAAGAACAAGGAGTAGCCTTTGAGAGATTTCACGCACGCAATCACTTATATTGACTTTCATATACTTATGTAATTACATATGGTATATATGTATTGTATACTCGTTCTTATACTCGCTTATTGTCGCTATCATGGTTTTAAACAGTTATTGCGAGATACCTTAAATGCCATTGAGAAATAAATCTGCATTTAGATCGATAGCCATAAGCAGATGTGAACAGATTTCATATTCGAAGCTAGTTGTGGGTGGAACTGCAACCTGATGCTTGGTGCATGGTGCATGGTCTTCGAGAATGACGTATCGAGCACAACATTCTGTATGCAAAATGTAGCCATATATTTCAGGTGATCCTCACGGTTTCTTGGAATCCACATAAGCCTCAGACATAAGCCTCAGAAATCTTCTCATCATTCTCAAAAGAAATCTGAAACTTCTTGATTGAAAACTCCTTGACCAGCCAGTCGTGAAAAGATAATTTGAGGTACTGCACTTGACATTCTCACCCTTCGTCCCGTGAATTTTATAAGCTCATTGGATAAAGCAATGACTTTCTAAATGTGACTGTCGACATAGTCCAATTATTATTTATATAATACATAAGTAGTTCAATCCTGACAAATCCGATTTTACCTTCATCATAGCCCTCGTAACATCTTCAGCATATCTGCTCCCAGAATATGACCTTCTTCGAGCTAATTTTTCAGTCTATCAACAAGCAACTAGCTGAGTATTAGCTAATATTGCTGTCGTTTTGGAAGTTGTCGCCGCTTTGGCTGACATGGCTGCTATTCTTTTCGCTTTGCGTTTACCCATTGGGAGAAGCCTCTTAAGCTTCTCTCAGTAGGTTAACCGAGTTTTTTAAAGTCCCCGGAACCATAATTGCACGCACCGCACTCTCTCACTCACTCGCCATCGCGATCATTTCAACTCTCCTATGCTTCTTTGTACACTTTTGCCTGCGTTCTGGACGGTTACTGTTAAATCAATTCAATAATAAGCCGCCACAGTTTCACCAATTGTAGTTCCGGGACTCAACCCATTTTGAACATCAATACAATTTGTTGTACAGTAACTTTGAAAATTCGGTAAAAATACATTTAAAAACATTATTCAAAAATAATCTTACTTTACTTTTAATGGCACAACAGCCCATGGAGGACCTAGGCCGAGCTTTTCAATAAATAATCACTATTCAATATTTCAACATATATATGCTGGTTCTAAACCTGCATTTACAAAACTGACAATTATTAGGTCTCAACTAGCTCAAAGGTCAGGTAAAGAGATAATGGTTTTTTGGTGGTTTTAAAATTCAACAAAAAATAGTAAATTTAATGGTTTTGTATTTCAAATGTGAAATTCAATTAGGTAAAATAGTAAACTTGATGCATAAACTATAACCACTCAGGTCCTCATATACTGTTTGAAGACAACAGCTGATCAAACTTTTACAAAAAAAAAGGATATGGAAAAAAGGGAAATTTTAACAAAACTAAAGATTTTCACATTTCACTAACTTTAACTTTTAGTATTTTTAATAGTATTTGATCACAGAGGATACTAATTGGCAACTATGTCAATGAGTTTATGCTTTTCTGTACACTTGGTCGGCTTCTTTCCTGGAGCAGGTCAAAAACTTATACACCTTCTAATATTGACAGTATATTTTTTAGAATTTGAATGGTGAAATATCACATAGATGACATATGTAATCACTAGTTTTTAAATATTTTCAAAGTACTTTCACGGCTTCTGGTAGCTGTTTAAAATGGGTTAAAGAGCTTATCACTATCTTCTGCATCATGCCCTGTTCCAAAATGCAAACCACACTTCCACATATTAGCAGGCTCTCCGCTGAACGTGTCAATGTTGCAACAGAAGGCATATTATCTTAGAACCGGGGTCCTTTCTCAACCATTGGTAGCTAGATAACTATGGGTTATAGCCACCGATTACCCAGCAGACAGTTCCAGTACTCATTTTTTCGCAGAACGCTTATCACGAACAGATATATCTTCTCTGTGACAGGAAGTAATCATAGCGACTGCTCATTATGGCGACTAAAATAATGAAATTCTTTAACTAAAGAGAAGTGGATGAGGTACTCAAGTCCCAGGTAAGAAAAAGGTAAGAACAATACAATGCAAAAGATGACATGACATTCCAGTTACTTTTTGATTGAATTTGGGGCCAAGCAGTAACTAGTAGGAGTTATTTCCCCCTATACATTTTCTCACTGAATTTCTTAGAGCAAATCAGGCTTCAAAGGTTAAGTTAACCCAATCAAGTCAACATCACACTCATGTCAGCTCCATTCATTTGGTTTCAATATTTTATGCACGTCGAGCTTAACTCACGCAACTGTCAGAGTTTCTTTTTAATCTCATAAAATGCAATTTCCATACAAACACATCGCAAATCACTTCACTTTCCAGACACAGCACAGAATACATATTTGTTATTTTCACATACATTTTCTTGGTATTTACATAGCTTGACCTACTCGTACGCAACAAAAAGAAACTATAAAAGTTTACAAGAAACGCAAATAAGGTATTCAAAGAAAAGATAATAGTAACCATACAAAACAAAAATACTAGAAAATAGAGGAAACATTTCATCAAAATTCAGGCTAAAAAATCTATCGAACACATCCGTAAATAACAAGAAGCAAAAACAGAATCAGCCACAAATGCATTCATGCTAGACCACATCAATGAAAGAATTTGCATCGAATGGCTTGAAGTTTTTCTCTCTGATGCTTGATAATATGGAATTGAAAGAATAAAACCGAAAAAAAGAAGAAGAAGAAAAACCTAAAACCAAAAAGGAAAAAGTAAAAAGGAAAAAGGAAAAACCTCGAAAACAACCCAGAAAGAATTCCCACGAAAAAGCACAAGAGTACAGAAAAAAGGCAGAACCGAAAGAAAATCAGAAAATGCATCGTGTTTTTTTTTTGTTTATTGCTTACACCAGCAATAACAATAAAATTTTAAAATGCTAGACGCCCAGAATAAGTTCAAACTAAACAAAGGGCAAGAAAAAGAGAAAACAAAAACAACAAAACAAGAACGAACAAACGAAACATTTTATTTTACATACAGTTGAAGCGATTCATATTAAGTGCCCGCCTAAAAGTAGACAATAGGTTGCAACAGCCACAATAAACAATAGCAGCAGCAGCAGCAGACAACAACAACAACAACAACAACAACAACAACAACAACAACAACAGCAGCAGCAACAGCAACAACAACAACAACAACAACAACAACAACAACAACAACAACAACAACAACAGCAGCAGCAGCCACAACAACAACAGCACAACTATGTAAGTTGTCGAGTAAACAAGGGCAAAGGTAGAATACTGCAGAAAGATTATGGAAAGAAGAACAAGTTAGCTGAAAGGAAGCAAAGCTAAGAAACAAGACAAAGGATATCAACAAAAACAAAATCAAAAAGCTGCAGGTAAAAACAAAATTCCTACGAAAACAATTTAATACAATAATTCGAAGGTTAACACAGGAATTCTGAGAAAAATTTCAGTTCAATTTCTTTTGATGTCTCATGGAAGCAGCAGAATTACCAACGAAATTCGGATTTGAAAAGATTTTTAAAGCAGTTAGCAGTGTGCAAGTGTGCGAGTGTGCAAGTGTGAGTGAGCAATATTTATAATGACGCTGAGCTTACTATTTATTTATTTTACTTGGATCAAGGTTCAAGGCCAACAGGACAAAACAGTTTTATAAGATACACAGTTTGATTTTCAAAAACGATTTGAATTACTTACATTATTTATGTACTATACATGAAATTGGAGATGAAGTATGAGGTAAATGTGGATAATTGGTAGTTGATTCTAGACACAAAATGGCAAAGGTTTGTAGCTCAAGTTTCTTTAAAAAAAAACAGCTATTAAAAATACCAAATTTTGAAACCACCACAAACAAAGGCCAAGTATGTGGTTTCTGAGTGAAATGTGTGAGCCATGTAATATTGAGTGTGCAGGCATTTGACGAAGGTGTAGAGAATCGTGTATCTACTGGCGACAGGAGCACACAGGACAACCCCTTCCAAAGCCCTACAAACCATACATCCTTAGGTAAGTCTTCTTTAGCAATCAAGCTGACCTCAGAGAAGTTTATCAAAACAACAATACCTGCATCTTGGCAGTCGGTGAAGATGAAGAAAAATCAATGCGGAAACTTCAAGATTCTGCCAACAAAATTGTCAGTTGGACTAAGAAATGACGCATAAAGCATAATGAAGCAAAATCGATCCATGTGGATTTAACTAGTAAAAATATCCGATAATTGCCAATAAATACAAATATCGGGTTGTCAAGTTCCCTATTCTAATATGGCGAAATACTTGGAAATGGCACTGGATGCAAAACTGTGCTGGAAGGAGCATGCGAACGGATTTATCAATGAAACTTAAAAAAATACACTAACTTATCGGGAGATAGTCAGTCCTCTCTATTCATAATATATTACTTATGTATATCGTATATATATAATTAAATTCTTAAACCAGTATCATTATATGGAATACAGCTTTGAGGTTATCTCCAAAATAGATTATTAAAAACTTCACTATGGTGCACCATACTACATAAAGAACTCGGATTTAAACCGTTTGGTATAGCAACGGTGGCTGAAGTCATACAATAACAGGCATCAACTCATGCCACGATGTCACGCGACTAGGTCAACACATCAAACCTGAGGCGCGAAGGCTTCTTAATATGTAAGTCAGAGCTTACTTAGAGCTCACTTGATGCGCAACCAACCATATGCACATACACTAACACAAAACGGAAAGCCCAACGATATATCGTATAAAGCTATCTAAATTATTATTATTTCAATATCTTAATAAAGTCACTTTGATAGTTTAGACTAGGTGTAATTCAATGAAATATATTTAAAATTCATATAAAAAAAAAAAAAAAAAAAAATACAAATGGTTGAACGGTTCAATGGTTCTTCTTCAGTTGAATCTGCTGACATCAGGAACCTTAGTAAACCACATAGGTTCTAATAAAGATAAAGGTAACTGCGGAAACAAGTGGTCGCTGTGGCGTAGTGGTAGTGTGTTGAACTGCTACGCAAAGTGTCCGGGGTTCGAATCTCGGCACAGGCAAAATCAATAAAAGTAGAAAAAATAATTTTTCTACACGGCACCACCTCTTGGCAGGCAATGGCAAACCTACAAGAGTAAAAATTGCTATGAAAATTAAAAGCTTTTCACTTCGCCGTTCGGATTCGGCATTAAACTGTAGGTCCCTTTCATTCATGTACAAATATAACACGCACAACATGAATGGATGCGAAATGCTCGGCTAGGCTTTCAATGGGCTGTTGTGCCATTGAAAGTAAGTAACTGCGGAAACAGCCGACATGGAATTGCAATGAGACAACCTATCCTAAGTATGTCCTATTATGGGACAGCAACTCTTGCCTAACCTACGAGTAAGTGTGTGCTTGATTGTTCAATTTTAACTATGAGAAGAACATCGTTGCGAAAAGATTCAAATGATGCAAATGTGTGCTCGAAATCACTATTTAAGCTCATCCATGAATAGGGTACAAACACAGGGTGCGCCTGTATGTCGGTACGTGAATATTGAATAACTGAAAATCTTTTCACAGCAATTTTTACTCTTGTAGGATTGCCATTGCCTGCCAAGAGGTGGTGCCGTGTAGAAAAATAATTTTTTCTAATTTTTGACTTTGCCTGTGCCGAGATTCGAACCCCGGACACTCTGCGCAGCAGTCCAACGCACTACCACTACGCCACAGCGACCACAAAGAACTATTACACTTCCTCATAATCGTTCTCAAAAGTTCTCAAAATCGGAACACAACTTCTAGAACCGGTTCAAAATGGATTTATGTAGCGCAGCAAGCATCGAACTTGGAACAAACAAAACTATGTACATACTACAGAAATTTTCTAACAATATTGAAGCAAAATAGTAATAAAAATGTTGAAAATTCAATTGCACTCACATATGGAAGGAAAGAAGAAAATTCCAGTGCCACCCACCAAGGTATGGACCTCAATGGCAATTTTATACCGACGAGTACAAGTGTACTCAACTTTTAGTTGTTCAACATCAATGGAATATGAAATAATAAATATTTTCTTGTTGTCACTTGGCTTTAGTGAGGCATGCCATTCACTTTTTTCTTTGAATGTTTTGTCATTTTTGCATGATATATTTTCAATAAATTTTCGAAAAAAAAAACTTTTAACACACAACCCAAAAAAAAATCATACGTAAATGCAATTAAAATAAATAAAATTATTATTTATTGTGAATTTATTTGCATATTTTTTCCACAATTCTTTTGAGGTTTCAATTTCAATTTTCACAATTTACAGAGACAAATTTATTATTTTTTGCAGATAAATCGAATAAAAAGCAAAGTAAATTGAAGACCAAGTAGAAGCAGAGAAGTATGAACATTTTTCATCTGAGAGTTGCTAGTCGCCAATACGAAAACAGGGAGTCTAAAAGTTGCTAGTTATATGGAGATATGTAGCAGAAATAATCGAGCATTGGCCGCTGGTAGCAGAAGTGAACAATTTGCAATTGCATGCAATTGTGTCAATGCCCAAGAGGAAAGGAAAGTTGACACAACATTAGTAAGTTGACTGAGTCAGAGAGCCAGCAGGTGTTAGGTGGTGCATCAGGATACACTAAAGCTCAAAGACAACTTTATGATAGAGGGTGATTACCCCCACAAGTTACTCCAACTCAGGCTTAGGTTAGGTTAAGAAGGCGTTTGTGGATCAGCGCCACACTTCCACTCCTCGAAGACCTGTAGTCGTATGTCTATTGCGGCGATTCACTTACTTTGTTTGTGAGTGCCTGAGAGGAGACACCCTGTCTAACCGGTCCGCTCAGCTACCTCTTTATTTGGTTCAACATTCGTTATCACTGAAGTGATTTCTTTTGCAGTATTGAACATTGGCATAAACCGTAATGTATCGATTGTTCCTCTTTCTTGTTGTAACAATTTCTGCATAGTTCGCTTGTTGGTATTAGTCAATGCTGGAGCATTTCTTCAATCGCACAGTACCCTCTGATGACTCCTCTAAGTACCTACATTGCGAACTTGTTAAGTCGTAGTAGGGCTCATGTTTATTCTCTAGTTTAACCTTGACCATAAGGTTCTTGAGACTTCACAGTCGGTGCGGTTGGACCATGACCAGTTTGCCGCTGCAAAAATATTATATTATCATCAATTGTCGGTTATGGTTCGCACAACGAGAAATGAACCGTTATATTGGCTTGGCCGACATCCCTTATTTTGCTCACTTCGATATTACACTGTGAGAAAAAAGCAATTAAACTGTTAGGCATATCAAATGGAAAGTATATTGAATCAATCGATTCTGCTGTTAAAACCCATCCAAAAATCAATCAAACACAGTATTCAACAGTATAAAATTTTGAATGGACAGATTTATTGTTATCTGACAATCGACAGTGAATACTATTAAAACAATACGAAAACTGTTGTTATTAAACTGACAGTGAAAACAGTCTAATGAACAGAAATTCAATTGTTTGGAAAACAACAACAAAATATAGTAAAGATTTTATTAAAAATTATATTATTTTGCAAGCAACAGCGAAATCTGTTATAATAAAAGTAAAAATGTTGATATAAAAGAAAATAATTTTTGATTTTTTTTTTTTTTGGCTCAAGTTACAACTAACGTTGAAATCATTTACCTTACCGATACTCTTTTGAAAAAAGTAATGCAATTTGAAAGCGGAAATAAAAGAAAACATGGACTTTTTAAAGTCATAAATCAAAGTTACTAACACTTATTTTCGTAAAAAGAAAGTGCTTGCTAGGGTTGATGAAGTGAGCTGCCGACTAATCTTCTCCTTTGTGTTAAAACTTAAAGTTAGTTAAATATTTTACCAGATCTTCCACAAGCGCTTGCTAGGGTTGGTGAAGTGAGCTGCCGACTAATCTTCTCCTTTGTGTTAAAACTTAAAGTTAGTTAAATATTTTACCAGATCTTCCACATCAACTGATTCCCATTTCGGCAATTCACTGTGAAAGTGTTCCTTAAAGGTTTATTCACTTTTAGATAAAGAAAAATCGATAATGGGAAATAGAGAGAGCTTAATTCTCTTCTTTATTATATTTAGGATATTTGCCATTGAAGTGTTGCAAGCTGATAATCGACACATATTACTTCTTCGCCTATGTACGTGATTCTTAAGTAAGTTACCAAACGATGCCATTCATCCGGAGTTCATGATCATGAGCTCACTATTACTACTTACTGTCCTTGTTGATGAACTACGCCGAGCTACACAACTAAAGCACATTGAATCATTGAATTAAATAGATATAGGAATTGCTCGAAAATGTTCCGAATGGGTAAGTGCATCTTATGCTAGTGTGTGTGTGCGTGTATTGGGCAAGTTTGATAGACAAGAAAAGAACATTTGATTGAAATTCTTGCCTGGCTGAGAGACTCAGAATGTTTGCTACTGTTGCGTTTCTGTTGCTTTAATTTCGTGCTGCTTTGAAATGCCGTCAAATACCTTTTATGGTTGACAAGTGGAAAGATTGGCATGTATGTGTGTGTGTGTGTGTGTGTGCGTGTAAGCGCGCGCACTTTTCTCTCATGTTTTTCTTAAATTACGAAATAAAATTTGCCAAATTGCAATTTTAGCGCAAAATCGTATTGTTAGATAAAAGTATTCATAGCACAGGCAGTCGTAGCGTAAATAGAAGCTTATCACCTTCACTCGTAAAACGTGTGCTGACGATGACAATAAGGATTCTGCAGTAACATTGCCAGGCAGCATCAGCAGCTCTATGATGATGATGAAGATGGCTCCTTACTACCTTACTACCTTACCTCCCCGCGCTGGTGCTCACTTTTAACTCTTCTATTTATTTATTTATATTTCATTTAATTTTCCATTGCAATAAAATATTTTTTTCCTAGCTAAATTTAAGAATAACACAGTAGCAGCAACACCAGCAACAGCAACACCAGCAGTAGCAGCAGCAATAAAATGGCAGAATGAAAATGGGGAAATGAATGAGTGAAACTTTTTAAATTGAAATTGCACACTTGCCACATGCGGCAGCCAGCTACTTGTTACATTACTTACTTGCTGTTTGGCTGCTACACTGACGCCTGCCTGCTATTTGCTGTTTGGTGCAGCCAAATGCTGCAAGTGTGGCGAGAAATTGCACAAATTCATTGCTGCTGCTGCTGCTGCTGCTTTTCCCTTTTATGTATGAGATGAGTGCGGTGAGGTGATGTGTGGTGAGGGCGGGTGGGGGGACGGGCAAATTGTATTCTTTTTCCATTTAGTTTGAATAACGTTGCAAACGTTTTCCACTTTTTTCTTTTCTATTAAACTCTTTTTAAATTTCTGTACGTTTCAAAAATTTATATATAATTTTCTTTTCTTTGCGCAAAATATTTTTTATTTTTTTTTATTTGTATTTTTGTTTTTTTTTCATTTCGTTTCATTTCTTTGCTCCACCTTAATGATTTTCCGGTGCATTTTTCATGGTAGCTTATCTTTTGCCATTCATATTCATTGTTAGTTTCGTATTTTGAATTCATACCACAGCAAACTTTGAACAAGAACAAAAAAAGAAGAGAAATGGAATAAAAATAGAAATATATTTTTCTACTCTTAATATTTTGTTTATTTGTAATTGCAATGGTGGAAGGCAAGGAAATTGGCAGCGGTAGCGTCAGCGGCAGAGGCAACGGCAGCGATGAAGGAGCCACAGCAGCAAGGAATGCGCTATTCAATTTACCTTATTTCTTCTTCTTTCTGCTTTCTGGCTTTTTCTGCTGCTGCTTCCGTTCTTTTTTTCTCTTTTCGTTCTTTGTCCTACAATTTCTATTGTAGTTTTACTGTGTATTATGAATAAATCTTTTTAAGAGCATTTAAGTGCATCAAGTTTAATTTTGCAGCTACGAAATCTGTTTAAAGTATTCAATGCAAATGAGCTATAAATTCGTGAGGGGTGGTGTCAGGTGATGCCTGAAAATGAAAGAAACATTTCTGTGAAGGCGATAAGGAACTGGAAGTAAGAGGAAGCGAATACAGTTTTACGGAATTGTGTTTTGCTCTAAAAAAGCACACAATGAACAGTGCAAGAGCTAAGAGTTAAAAGCTATAGGCGTTTATTCTACTACTTTGATCAAGTGGCCACTTCAACGACGGCAAGAGATTATTATAATTTTAATTCAAATGAATTTCAGGCAATATGGAAACAAATGATAACAACAAAAAAGTTCTGCCGAAACAGTAGATTTCATATCCTTCACTCCCTCAGCAGTTATGTGGATCATGAAGCAAGATTGTAGAAGGCAAATCGGGATCTACCATAAACTTCCATAGACTGTGAAAACATTCAAAAGATCCGATTTCTACTCGTACTTTCAAATACTTAGGTCACATTTAGATTCAGATTTACTTACACTTTACATACAGTCTAATTTGTAAGCTTGCTTTTTCTATCTTATTCTTGGGATAAACTGAATCAATTAGAAGGTGAATTGGTTATTAATAAGATATGCCCAGCTGGTTTCGAAAGTGAAAATAAATGTCTCTCTATTTCATTAATGGGCAAAGATGGTAAAGACCTTCACTTTTTTCAATGTAAGTATTGTTTAAGCTACTCTAGTGTACTCTAGTGTGGTCGCTGTGGTGTAGTGGTAGTGCGTTGGAGTGTCCGGGGTTCGAATCTCGGCACAGGCAAAACCACAAAGTAGAAATAATAATAACGGCACCACCTCTTGGCAGGCAATGGCAAACCTACAAGAGTAAAAATTGCTATGAAAAGCTTTTCAATTCGCCGTTCGGATTCGGCATTAAACTGTAGGTCCCCTCCATTCATGTACAAATATAACACGCACAACATGAGTGGATGCGAAAAGCGAAAAGCTCGGCCTAAGCCCTCCATGGGCTGTTGTGCCATTAAAAGTAAAGTAAGTAAGTAAGATGAAGAGTTTCAAAGCAGTGGTCTTTCAAAGTTATCCGAATTTTTCGATCTCACTCCTTATGATGATGTTGTTTTTAATTTTAGCAGCTACTTCATTTACCTTTATTTAGGTTCATGGATGTTTGATGCTTTTTCTTTGAAAAATTATGTATTATTTTCTTTCCGAAAGATGTCATAATTCATTCTCAGAGTAAGGAGAGTGAAATAAATATTTACAAATATTAAAGGAGGTTACTACAAAATGCTCTTTGAACTAAAATTTTAGTAATTGAAAGTTTTGCAGAAACCAATGTTTTGATAAAAAATAATAAATTTTCCGCCAAACACGATCAATTTGGTTGATTATTTGTTGAATTTGATAGTGGACTAACTTTCTTATTTTATGTTTTTCGTTACGCTATGAGATTTATTTCATATAGGGATTGACTTTTATGATATATGGTATTCTGCGAAAATATAGTGGCTCAGTGTAGTGATATTGCAGTAATACATATAAAACACATTGATAACATAGCAAGTTAAACTACACGCTCTCTTTGAGCCATAAAACGCATTAAAGAAAAGCATAAGCTATGATGGCCATTTTGGTCCTGAAATTATCTAACTACGTTTATAGCGATTTATTTTCTAACTGCCAAATTCGTTGAGTTTAATTGTGAAGTATGAAATGATTTCTTTGAATTTAATATAATGTGTATACCTATGCACTAATAAAATGTCCAACACCGTTACAAGCACAAGCAAGAAACGCAAATCAAACGAGAAAAGAAATTTCGGCGTGGCAGAATCAAACTCACACACAGAAGTCCATAATAATGAAATATGCTGGCAAATTATAATTATAGCATGTTTTGTCGCATTTTAGCATTAACAACACTACAGACATGCATGCACATGTGCTTACAAAATATTTGTCGACCTTGCTCAACTTTACAAACCAACCGCTTCGCTTCTCTATTTCCGTTCCAACTCCCGCTTGCTCCTACATCAACAACAACGATCGCTTGTCGCTATGCTTTGTATTAAACGTATGCAATTATAAATGTTCGTGAACGCTTGATTCTAGGTTATTTGGTTTCTTGGTTACTTGAAAACATTTGCACACACACACACACACACACACACACACACACAAGCACACATGAACAAGCAAACAAAAATAAATAATATTAAGTAAATGGCAATTTAAACACATACATACATACATATTCACGATGTGACTGCCTGCCACAAATTAACTAAACGACAGTTTTTCTTTATTTTTGCTCTCTGCACAAGCACGCTCTCCCTCTCTCTTCCATGTACTACGTGCATATATGGTATACTTAGCTGCTGGTTATACTGGTGTTCGCTGTTCGACGAACACATCAAATTTTACTCTCGTGCTGGGTGTGTGTATTGGTTACATTGGTGTTCGTTACAGAGTTGCTTTGGCGCCGAAATTCAGTTCTTTTTGTAATAGTATATTGGTCGCAACTGCAACACTAAATGGTATACCAAAAAACTTTAAACGATTTTATTAACATGGAGCATGAAATTAATAATATAATTGAAAAATTATGAAAATAATATGATTTTTGTTCAATAGTTTTATGAATAATATATTTAATATTCACTTTTAAGCACTAAAAACATTCACAACTTAGCTGTTCTGCATATGAAAATAATTATGTACAAGTTTGCATCTGTTTCCTTCTATTTTACATAAATTTTTGTTCTTTTTTTTTGTAGAATAACTCATTGCTAACCGTGAATACTCGACGTGCTCGGTGTACATTTCACCCAGCATATCGTGTTCGCTGTGAGAGTGAGTAAAACCTCTTCTTTCGGCTTCGGACAACAACAACAAATGCATAGTGTTCGCCGAGCAAAATTTGAATATAACCACAGCCTAATAGATGCTTTTGTTATTGTATTGTAACTATCTGAATTTTGTATGGAAAAAGTGTCAAATAGGAGAAGTGGGAGGTATTCTTTTTGTAAATATACTGTGATTTTATATATATTTTTTTTTTTGCCGTTGTTGCTGTTGGCTGCCGAAAAAAGAAATATGCATAATTCTTAGTATGGGGATGTGGTTGTGGCAGCAGTTGTTGTTGTTGTGGCAGTTGTTGTTGTTGTTGTTGTTGTTGTTGTATTTTCTGTTTCTGTGCTTTTTAGTGGTTTCCCGTTATTGTTTCTGACATTCTGATATGTAATTAGCAATAGCTGCATAATTTACAGCCGTCTCTTTCATACATTCTTGAACATATTTTCGGAGCTTGACATCAATAATTCAAATTGATTATGTAATTTTATGTGCCTGTGAGTGTGTGACACAGTATATAGGTACATATACTTACATAGTTGTTTGTATATGCTTGTAAGTATTTGTTTCTTAATTACATATAAATTTCTATTTAAGCGTAATTGAGTTATATAAATTAGTTCTGTGTTATTTAGCTTTTGATGGACACTGAATACCTCTGGGGAATTATTGGAGAATCAAACATATTTTCTGAAATTATGACACTTACAAGTGTCAAAAAATTTGGCTATAGATTGAAGGAAACTTGGTATAAAAATTCTTGGTTCTAACTGGTGATAAAATACATGACTTGGCTCGAATCTGATACCGATTTTCTCAGTATGGGAGTCAGAATTTTCATAGGAAACTCAGCCAACTAAAATCGAAATTTGTTTTTTTTTTGGGCATATCTGTGATTTAGTTGTCACGTGCATTTTTTGTAATAAAAAGCCACTCAAAATGCGAATACCATTGCCATTGAGAAATGTCTGAAAAAGCTTGAAAGAAGTTCCAGTGGTAATTCAAAAAAGTTTCGGGTCACTCAAGAACGAAAAGCTGTTGGTATGTATGGGCCCTCATAATGTCAATTGGGCGTTTTTCACTTATGTTTTTCCGTTAAAATTTCAAAATTGAAACCATAAACTACCTAACATAGGCCATTGAGAGATGCGTTGTTACTGCAAGCGAATAATCATTATGGAGAAACTTGAAACTTCACGTTCCAACAAGATTCAGCACCAGCCTATAAAACCCGATTTAACCAAATAAGAATTTATCACGGAGCATGTTAAGGCTTCACAGTGGCTTCCTTATTTGCTTCACTTAAGTCACTCTTCTGCGTATGAAGAGTTTTTGTTGGCACCAATCTGCTGTAAAAAACACAGCAGAAGTGAATGCGAATTTTAAGACTTTTACGGAGACTTTAAAAACCAACCAACAGTGGAATTTGAGTTAAATAAAGTTCTGTTTATTAAGCTTTTTTTAAACTATAATTCTCAAATAAATTGATTCAAATATTTTGAACGGTTGCAAAATTGTATGATAACGCTCTATAAGTCCCTTATCCTTCCCGTCCTAATGTATGGCGCAGAGACGTGGACATTGACCATCAATGATGAGAGGCTGTTAGAAGCGTTCGAGAGGAAGATACTTCGTAAGATCTACGGTCCAGTATGCGTGGACGACGTGTATCGAATAAGATGGAACGATGAGCTGTATGAGCTGTACGCCGACACTGACATAGTCAAGCGTAGAAAACTCCAGCGGCTTCGCTGGCTGGGTCATGTTGAGCGAATGGAAGAAAGCGCTCCACGTTCCGGCTAGAAGGGAGTTTTAATCGAGCCACGGTAGAGGAACACACAGGAAAAGGCGTCCTAATCACCGTTGTAAAGACCAGGTGCAGGGCAACCTGACTGCACTTGGCCTTATCAACTGGCGCCAGCGCGCGCATAGCAAAAGTGACTGGCGAAGCTTTGTGGATGCGGCCAAGACCGATCATCGATTGTAGTGCCAGCTAAGAAAGTAAGTAAGTGCAAAATTGTTTAACATTTTCCTTAACGTTCTTAGTTAGACACTGGACAGTACGTTCGCTGACTACTGCATAAGCTGATTCCATCGAATTTAGAATTTAAAATAATTTTTGGAAACTTTCTTTGTTTTTCTTAGGGTTTGCTTCTTTATAGCCCAATATCTTTCAATAGACCGAAGTCTCCTCTTTTGTGACATTACTTTCCTTATACCATTCCATAGTAGACCTGGAGTAATGACTTCCGGCTAGGTAAGGCCAATACAAAACGGTGCCTTTGTGCTGGCCAATAATTGGTAGAAGGAGTCTTTACAGGCATTCTTCTATATAAATTCTGGACTAAATTGTTCCTGTCGTAATGAACGCCTTGCTCCGTAGACCGCAGTTGCAAATAGCTTGCCAAACCATGAAGCGTTTTGGGGTATTTTATTTCAGAGTATTTTCAGGGAGTTGCATCCCAATCCTTTGTTGTGAAATGGGCATTCCCAGGCAACTGGTTGAAGTCCGCCTTACAGTAGGTTCTACCATTGAGAATCACGCAATCGAATTTGGTTAGGTAATTGTCATACAGCTTTCGGGCATGCGTCCTTGCTATTTTTTCCTTTGCTTCCGACCGGTCAAGTACTTTCTGCTGTTTGTTGATGCCTAATCCTTGACTTCCCTTATATCGCATTATGGTTGATTGCGTTGTACCAGCTGTAGCTGCAACATCTCGAGTCGACCCTCATAGGACTAGCCTGATATGTACTAACAACTTTTTTCAGCACTTCTGGGTTAATTGGGTCGTTTTTCTGCCTTACCCTTCGGTTCTGCAGATGGAATTTCATGCGTTGTAGTTGTTTATGAGGTTATAAACTGTCGATATACTCACTGTGCTTTTCCTTGCAATGCTTAGTCTTGGATATCTGGACTTCGTCTTATCAGTCAAGTAAATGCCCAGTATTAGTATGCGGCGCTGTTCTTGTTGGCCCGACATGTTCACTTAAGTAGTTCGAAGATGAAAGGGGGGGGCGGGAAACTGCACTATTTATAGACACTTTCACATGAAGGTAACGGAGTCCTAACTCTTGACAATACGTAAAAATTCTCAAATTTTTCTCGTTCACCCGTTAGGTCATCAGTTAATACCCTTTAATAATGGAATAGGATCGTCTTGGTCAGACACGGAAGACACTATAACAGAGGATATCCGACCTACTTCCAATCAGTCCTCTTTTGCTCCAATTCCCACAGATCTGAAGGAGCACAATCATGCTTCAACGGCATTGTTGATACTTTGACACGAATTAGAATCAGATTCAAATCGTTATTCGTTTCAACTGCAACAGTTGCTCATATTTTGCATATTTTTCTTTTACTTTTACAATTCCTTGGTTTATCTAATTCACTTATATCATCCAATAGTTAGTCACCTTATCTAAAAGTCCATGTTAATGATAATTCTAATACTTACTTCACTTTACTTTTAATGGCACAACTGCCCCAGCCCATGGAGGGCCTAGGCCGAGCTTTTCGCTTTTCGCATCCACTCATGTTGTGCGTGTTATATTTGTACATGAATGGAAGGAATGGAATTCTAATACTATCTCAACGAATTTATTTAACGATATCAATCTACTTTTATATCTCATAAAGCAGCTCCTGAGGAGCTCTTGACCTACTTAATTTTTCCTCAAATATCTGATATATGAACATGAACAGAATAATATTGAATTTCAATAGAAATACTCAAAAGCATGAGAAGCATTTAAGAAGTTGCGAAAAAAAACTTTATTAAAAAATAACTACCAAATTTCAAATCCTCGTTTCTCTAAGGGTTCACCAATTTTCATCACCTTCCATGTCTTTTAAGTATCTCAGTCAAAGTGATAAGTAAAACACAACACAACAAATTTTTATATTCCAACACACACGAGTGTGAGTATAAGTACACATAATTGGCAATGTCCTGTCTGGTTTGTTTTCCCAACTGACAATGAATGATTTCAGTTCCGGTGAATGTACAAACACACACACACAAACACACACATAAACAAGAAAGAACAGCAACCGTTTACTCGTTCATTCCTACTTTTATATTCACACACACACACACACACACACACACACACACACACACACACACACACACACACACACACACACACACACACACACACACACACACACACACACATTTTCCCCTACATTTTTATGCACTTTTGAAGAGCAAATTTGTTGAAATACACAAGAAAAGCATGTGTGTGTGTGCAGCATGATTTCACACACATACGCCCTTAAGTATGCTATGTATCTGTATGACCTTCCCACACTGTTCAAGTCGAAATGGCAAATATGACGACAACACTGATGTGATGTGCTGACGTTTTTGTTTTGTTTTTCAATGATTTTAAATTTCCATAATTTCTTCTTCCTTGATAGTCAACATGCTTCTGCTTCTCCTTCTCCTTCTGCTTCGGCTTCTGCTCCTGGTACCCCACTGGCGTCGCTTTGCTGCACAGTAGTGTGCAAATGTGGTGATTTGCATAAATACATAGTTTTTTATTTTTGTTGCTTCTCTACTTGCATAAAATCCTGAGTTTTTCTTCTTTCTTTTTTATTTGCTTCATATTTTGCAATTCCCTTTTGAATATTTTTAAAATCATTTTTGTTTTTTTTTGTTTCTGTTTTCTTACTCTATTTATTTTTGCTTTTCTTTTATTTTGTTTTGGTTTTTTCTTGCTTACGCTCTTGTAACTTCTACTCTACTTTTTTATGATTTATAATAAAATTATACACTTAAGTTGGATGAAAATAATTGCCAGTTTTCCTTTCTCGAACATATATTTCTATACTTGTGCATTTATTTATGGTACGTGGGCTTGTGTTTGTGTATGTGGGGCTTTGTGTACTTGTTTATGTGTGTGTGTGTGTGTGTGTTTGTTGTTGCTTTTAAAGAGATTTATTTGATTCAAATGCTAATTTTAGCTTGTACCTAATTGAAAAATACCATAAATGCTTTAACATTCTTATGAAAGTATGTATGTAGTGCATTTACGTTGAAATACACGAGCATGTTTGAATGAATGCAGCACCAGGGTCATTTGTAGCTCAGTGCAATTTGTAAGCTTTAGTATGTCACTTAACACTTGCACGCTTTATGGTAGCAGCAGAGGAGCAGAGCAGCAGAAATCCTTGTGCTTGTAGTATATTTGAATTTTTAAGCTCACGTCATATGCTTCTTTGCACACATACATACATACTTACATCGATATACTTACTTATATATTATATATGTATATGTATATGACGATTATGAAAACAAGTTAGAGTTGAAATATTTAATGATCCCTCCTGAAAATTAGATATTCTTTTGCTTTTTGATCAAAAAGAAGTCAGAAAGAAGTTAGAAAACCAAAAGTGAAATAGAAAAAATTTACTTAATTCTGAAGGAACAAAATATTTTAAGTGAGTAAATAGTTCCCAGGAAGCCAGAAGAATGTCAAGCTATTTAAATAGGATTGTGTTGGATTGAAAAATTCCGTTAATAATTGAGAAATTCAGTTAAAGAATTTGTAAGTCAATCAGTCAATCATTCAGTTTGTGAATTGTTCAATGTACACTCAAAGGTACACAGTATTTTAGAGAATGAATCAATCAGTCAGAAAGTCAGTTAGAGTAGTCAGAGTAGTGAATCCATTACGCAGTTAGACACACACTGATAAACTGAAGTTCATTGTGGTAAAGGCATATAACTTGCCACAATGGCTGTCTATCCCTTTATCGGTGTCCTGTGTGATTGCATTCCCTCTCTGATTCTCCCTCCTTCTTTCTCCCACCTATCAATCTTCCTTCCATTCAACACAATGCTCTGCATTCATATGGGTACACCCTGTGTGTTGAATGAATCAATAAAAAAAACAAAAAAAAGGTAAAGCAGTTAAGTTATCAATCAGTGAACTAGTCCATGAAGTAGTCTATAAAATCTTTTGGGCAATTACTAAATCAATGAGTCAATAATTCAGTGAATCAATCAGTTAACCACAAATCGAATAATTAGTCAAAGTTAATAAATAGTCAGTGAATCATTTTACAAATCAACCAGTCAATACTCGAATTAAGTGACCGGTGAATAAATCAGTTAGAGAACGAATTACAAAAAAATTACAATCATTGCATCAGTATGTAAAACATTCATTAATCCTTCTTAATGAAACTAATGAAATAGTCAGGGTATTTGCCAGTAAATCAGAAAGTTAATGAATCAGTAAGTTAATCAATGAGTGTCATAGTTTAACCGATATTGAATCATTTAATAAATATCTCAATGATTCAGTCAGTTAATCAGTCAATGGAGTAAACAATAAAATCAAGAACATGATATCGGAGTTCTTGTGGCCTCAACTGGATGGTATGATTTTGAATAACATGAAGTTTCAGCAGGACACCGCCATCTACCACACCGCGCAGGAAACAATCGATTAATTGGAGCAATGATTTCCACACCGCATCATCTCACGAAATTCCGATGTCAACTGGCGCGATTTAACGCAATGTGATTTCGTTCTTTGGGATTTTCTGAAATTCCAGGTTCTTATGCGAAGAAACTACAAACAATTCCTGAGCTCAAGGCTGAGATGCAACGTATCATCGGTGAGATGGAGCCACTTCGTTCTCAAAATGTCATCGAAAATTTCATTGAAAGAGCAAGTTGGGATGAAAGTTGGTGAACCCTTAGAGAAACGAGGATTTGAAATTTGGTAGTTATTTTGGTAGTAATAACGTGTTTTTTTTCGCAACTTCCTAAATATTCTCCGGGCATTTGCCGGACATTTTCTTCCATACTTAATCGGAACATATTTACTTTAAAATATCACCACTTGCTCAAAAAATATGCATTCTCTTTTTAAATTAAATCATGCACTCGTTTTGGGACACCCTTTATATGGTGATTTCGAAACTGCCTTCAGTTTTTTCTCTTTATGGTTAGTAAAATCAAAAACATTTCTTAGAAACGCTTCAATATTGACACAATTCGGACATAAGTTTAATCACTACAGCATAAATTCTATTAAAAAAATTACATTTGCTTCCCCTTTTTTTAAAATTTTTCAATTTTAACAAGTCGTAGAAAAAAATAGTTTGTTGAAAACAACAAAGTTAGGTAACCTATGCTATAGAAAAATAATTTCTCTAAATCTTGAGGTATTTACTATTTTCTTCAGACTTATTTTACCGGAGAAATCTGAAATAGGTCGTAGTGCAAATTAATGTAAATTTAAAAATACAAATTTCAATGTTCAAAAGCCAATTCGAAATGTATTGCATACAAATGTAAAATGAAAGTATGAAATGAAAGAATGGTCAGTTTCAGAAAATTACCGATTTATCCAGTAAAATAAATGTGATTATAACGTTAGATACCTCAAAGTATAGGGAATTGAAATTTCTACAGGATTGGATTCCCGGTTACAGAGTATCAAAGGCAAAGGAAAGATAGCGATGCAGGTATTGACTAGTTCGCAACCTCTACTCTAAAAATAAGGTATAAAAGGGTGAAAAGGGAGTAGGTCATGCCACTATTCTCACATTTCTTAAAGTAACAATCAACTATTGATCAGAAATTAATGAAATTATATCTGCAGTTTAGCTATAGTTTATTTATTTAGCACGCAAAACATGAGTGGATACGATAAACTCGTCCTAGGCCCTCAATGGGCTGTTCTGCCATTAAAATAAGAAGAAAGAAGAAGGAGACAACGAAATTATAAGAATATCATGTAATATAATTGTGCATAAAACTCCCATGATTATTCATAACTAAACACAATAAATGACCAATTGGTCGCAGTACCTACACATTCACTCTTTATTCACCTCAATCATGCAATCATTCAAGTATAAATAAATTTATCAACTGAAATTTTTGCATAGATCTTATACAACCTACAAGATACGCATTTGTTGCACAGAAAGTTAAAAGGACAGCCAATTTAAGTTCAAAGAGATTTCTAGGAATCATGTCAAATTAATAAATTTCAATGAAATGCAACTTACGGATTTAGCTAAAGGCAAAAACTTTACTAACTTTAAAAAACAATACAAGAAAATATAAGTATTATAAATAATATGAAATTTATTGTTGAAATAAAATTATTAAAAGAAAAATGTATAGGTAATATTTAAGTTACATAGGGTAACGCATACATTTATTGGCAGTTTCATTCCAATTATTTTTATTTATATTTTTAATGTTACACTTCTGATTTTCCAACCAGCAAGCCATTAAACAGAAGTCATTCATTATCTAAGGCATTCTTAGTTTTTTTCACACAACTTATTATTCTCGAGATGAGATATTTCATCTTCTCAACTTGGGAGTAGTGCCAACCATTGGCTAGTTTACCCTGTAATATGTACTTGCTTATATTTTTGCAGGGCTAAACAAGAAACTTTTGCAATTCACTCCATTTGCACGTTTCTGCATTAAGATTAAAGTGAAAACAGCAGCAACGACGAAAAAATGAAAGTAAAAATACAAACGAAAAATAAAAATTAATAAAGCACAACTTTCGTTGATGTTGGTGTTGTTGTTGTTGTTGTTGTTGTTGTTGTTGTTGTTGTTGTTGTTACTGTGAGCAAACGAACCAGCGATAGCAAAAGAACTAACTCTGCATTATGGCCAAATAACTTTTTATGACTTGATTTCCTTTCAATTCGTTTCGTATATAAGTATTTTTTTTTTGTTGTTGTTGTTTTTTTTTATATTATTTTGCTGAATTCGAACGTACAAAAAAACATTTTTGAAATGATTGCCAGAAACAAAGCGCGAAATGATGATGAAAAGTATGAGGAGGGAGGATGGAGGATGGGGGAAAATACAAAAGTTGAGTAGAATTCGAACAAGAAAAGATGAAATAAAATATAATATACAATATATGTATGTAATATGAAACGTTACATACTTTGGTATGTATGTACTTAGAGAAATTGTTAGCCAATAAAAACGTTACTTATACGACCGGGTGAATTATTTCTCCCTTTATCATTTCCTATATTTTGATGTTTTCTCGTACAGTTTCACATTTCAGTATTGCCTTCTCCACTTACATAGCAAAGATGCCTTCTAGCCAACATCATCATCATCATCATCATCATCATCATCATCAGCGGCAATAGCAGTAGCAGTAGCAGGAGCAGGAGCAATAGCGACAGCTGGAAAACTGTCAACAACATTTCTGTTTTATAAAAGACCATGAGCAGCAGTATCAACAACAGCAACGTACACTAGCAACATACATACACTAGCAACATACATACACAGCAACATTGAGCGAAGCAAATAGAATGAAAAGCAATTTAAACAAAATACGACATTTGGTGCTAATATTACGCACAATAAGAAAATTCATCAATAAAAACAGTAACAAAGAAAAAAGGAAGAAAAAAAATATCTGCGGCAATTTTACGGGAAGTAATAATGGCAGGACAACAAAAACAACAGCAGCAGCCGAAGTTAAAGTAGCAGTAGGTAGCTGAAATTATAGCAGCAACAGCAGTAGACACTTTCCGTTAATAGCGCGTGCAAAAAGCACGTTCAGTTGCGTAATAGCGCAGCACCAACAGCAGCCGCAACAGCAATTTGTATGACAAACAACGAGTCAGCGACGAGACGAGGCGAGACTGGCATACGAATAGCAGGCAGTATTGATAGACGAAGCGGCAAACCGAAGCACACACACTCACACACACACTCACACACACGCACACATACACACACACACACACTCACACACACGCACACACGCATAACATACATTCATACATATGAATGAAAGGACGGATGGAAATGAATATCATGAAATATTTTTGTGCCAAATGCAAGAAACGATGCGAAAATATCCTGAAAAACTCAATCATGACTTTAATCGCTCATGTGTGGCCAAAAAATCATTTCGCTACTTATACACTCACACACACACACACACACATATATATACATACATTTTACCTACATAGGTACTTTCTAATATAAATAGAAGTCATGAAAGCTTGTGTCGCCACATAAAACAAAAGCAACTCACAAATCGTTATGTGCGCACGTAGACGCCACCGTGACCTCTTCATGCACTTTCTTGAATGGGGGCGATGGTGCTGAGTGACAGTGAAAGGAGATATTTAGTATAAAAGCAGAGAAATTCTCCTAAAATCGCTGAAGTAAACACGAAGTTGTCGTTGTTGCTAACGTAATCGGAAATATGTGCGCTTATCGATTACAACAACACCATTTTCAATGTTGCCACTTGTCTGTATGTATGGTATGTCATGCAAGATGACTGAGCTAAGCTATGACTGATCAAAAGGTAAATATCAATATCGAAGCACCCAGGCGAAACAACAAGAAACAGGAGTCCAAGAACGCTGTAGTAGAAATTGCCCTGGGTAAAAGGGCTTGAATTTGTTGTATGAAGAAGAATGCGTTTGTGTGTGTCTGTGTATGTGTATTTGTATGTGTATGTGTGCATATTAGTGCGTGTGTAATCATCAAACGACAAAAATCATTATTGCCGAAAATAGTACACGTGGGAATACACTTGAGAATATATACACAACATGTACACTTGGAAAAACCAAATTTACAAATTGAAATTGATTCGTTTTAATGTGATTAGAGAATATTACATATTTTAGACCATTTTTATGCTGATTTCAAATACATTTCCAAACATATAAAAGTTATTTGAACAAAAATTGAAGCCACTGCTACTGATTTTTAAGATTATGCTTTCTAATTTGAATCGAGTGCTCACAGGGGAAAAGTAATGAGCTTTATGGTCATTCATGATTCAAATTAACATGGATGAAATATTATATTTTTAATTTTAATTATTTACCTAAATGAATGCAAATAGTATTTGTAAAATTATCTACAAAATATTGTTAAATTTTTAGCAATTACTTATATAAAAGAAGATAACAGTGAAGAAAAATTTTACTAATATCATCAAATGATTCTCTTTAAAAAATCTCCTGTAAATTAACAATAAGTCTACAAAATTTCGATTAATTAAATAAGAACTAAAATTCAAATTATTTGAGAGATTTTTATATAATTTCTTTAATTACATTTAATTTATTAGTTTTAAAGTTCAGTTTAAAATCGATAGAATTCAACACAATGGAGATTTTTCTAAACAAAAACCCCGCCTTCATCATTATTTCCCTTCTAAGCTCTTTTCATTCATTTTATAGCTACTTCGAATTGCTCCATCTAGTAACGGGAAAACATGAAAATAAATACTTTTTAAAAGTCCCATCACATGGGCAACAATCCATGAAATAATTCTAAATTTAACAAGATCCGATATTGCTTTTCATTTGTATTAATTTTTAAATTGTTCAAACTCAGTACCAGGACAAAAAGTTCGAATCAAGAGAAAAAAAAAACCGAAAAAAATGGCAACCTGGAAAACCTGTGAGTACAGAACTATTCAGTATAACTTCCTCTACAATTTTCGCTTTCAAATTCCGACGTGAAAGCCCTTGTCAAGGGCAACAAGTTGAATTCTGTCGTCTAGCGATTTTCAATCCATTGGAATAGATTGATTTTTGTTTGAAGCTCGTTGTGCTTTGGCTTTAATTCTCCCTTGAATTTGATTTTCTTTATATGCCATTTAACTTAGGCTCCGAAGTGAGATCACTCTGCCCACTCTGCCCTCCCTCACCGCGAAATTAAAGAAATATTTAAATGTTACTCATACGTCACGTAGAACGCTATGTAACATTGAGATTTAAACATTGAACATTTCATTGCCAAACAAATATTTCATGAAATTGGGCACATTTCAACTTGAAGACAACCAAATTTAAATTGTATCCACATTTTTCTAGTGAATCTCTTAGAACAAAACAACAGCAAGCATACACGGAACTGAATATAGCCTAAATAGAGATGATGTATTATTATTTACGCCTGTTTGACTTCCACGAATGTTGCTGCTTCTTTTGCCTTCTTGCTTTTGCTGGAAAAATTGTCGTTTGTTGAGTGTTTGTGTGTGCGTTAATCGTTTCTATAGAACTTAAGTGCCAAATGTTGAGTAGAAAATTTTGCGAAACTCAATTAGACACTTACTTTTATGTAGCAACTTTCTTTGTGCTTTATATCATCCCAGAATAGTTTACACTAATATTTTATATTTAAAAGTAGTTAAACTTTTGAATGAATGCAAGATTAAACGAACGAATGGCTTATTGTATGGTAAGAAATTCTATACGAGTGCATAATTATATATACAAAATTTAATCTTGTGCAACATTCTACAACCCAACAACATTCTTGTATTTACCAAATAATGAAACGCTCTCTTAAACGTGTAGAAAATTTTAAGAAAACTATTTTTAATTTTTACCCCTGTTTTATAAAAGCAAAATTAACTTCTTCTTCTTCTTATATGGAAAATATAAAAGTTATGAAATTATTATTTTAACTTACACGTACTCAGTTTTATGTGTAAAACTAACTTAAATATCTGCTGCTGCAGGTAAGTAAAGTTAATTACACTTTCGCATTGCATTGCTACGTAAATTTAAATAATGTAAAATGTAAAATGTAAAATGTTAAATGAAAAATGAAGGAAACTTTTAACTTTTCTAAGGATTCATGAAAAATGATATGCAAGCTGAAGTTGCTGGCAGCAGGAAAACTGAAACTTTCTCTACTATGAAAATCACAGTAGAATATAAATGAGCACTTAGTGTAGTGAAATCGGGAATATTAAATATGCATGGCTATGCTGCAGAGTGTTGATTGCAAATTGATTGAATGAAGTAAGTACAAAATGATTCTTAGAGAAAATCATGAAAACAATTGTCGAAAAAAAAATTAGATAGAAAATTTAAGTAATACTGAAGCTATTAATTGTTGGGATTTTCTTTAAAAAAAACTAGTAAAGTTTTTGTGCTTTCTTAGTAAGTACTCCAACAGCATTTCAGTGCAGCAGAAGTAGGAAAAGATCATTTGTGTTAAGGCTTAATCATTTTTCATTTCATTTTATTAGCATTTATTCATTAATAAAAAAATAAAAATAAAGTAATTGACTTTCAGATACAGAGTACAAGAGGAAGACAATGGAATGCAATAAATTTATATGAGTTTAAGTATGAAAGCACACAAAATGTAGTAGCTACACACTTACATCTTCATGTAAGTACTTAAATTTATACTTCCACAGATAAGATAATTAACTTTATGACATACTTTCATCAAATATATTACAAAATGGTCAAAGATACTACTCTATAATCATATATATTACATTTCAGTTATTATCGTATTGTGTTTATGAACAAGAATGAGTCTACGCACTCAAAACACTTCAGTGTACATTTCGATTATACAAAGTATGTACTTGTAAATATGTACTTACTTAGTACCTACCTAAGCAGCAGCAGGAGGAAAAAACTTAATACTATACCGTGCCCCCGCCTTGTGCAATGATTAAATTGACTTCGTCTTCTGCTAGAACACCGTAAGTAGTTAACCATGGGTTCTATCGCATTAACGAAGGCGCCACGCCACGCCACGCCACCAAGTGGCACTAAATCAACATTAGCAATGCATATTGATGTTGCTGCTGCTGTCATTTATTGCCGACACTGTTACCAAATAGCAGCAGTAAATTGTATAACCATCAAGACGTATTCATTGAGAACCAAGTAAATGAATGAATTCAAAGACGATAGAGCTGAAATGATGCTGATACTGATTATCAACCTAAAAAGAAGATGATGACGTTGAAGTTTTAATGGTTACCTCTCCCTCAAAAAGTCATACACAAAAGACACACACACACACACACACACACATTCGCCCAAGGCCTACGCCCTTGATGCTTTTCGCATCACATACATACTCAGCATATAAATATTTGTTGCACGTAGTCATGCCATTGCCATTTTGGATACAATATTCGTATTCCCACGAACACATGCACATATCTTTTTTTACATGTATGTAAGTAATATGTAAGTGGTGATAAGTATATCGTAAGTGCCCAATTGGAAATATCCACGATATGGCTACAAATGTTAAGGAAATCTTTATTCCATTTGCAAAAAAATTACAATCATAGTTAAAAATTAAATAAATTTGCACCTATTGTATAAGGATTTTTCAAATAAGTGATCTATCACCGTGACGGATTCCGAAACGTTCGTATTATGATCTACCTGATCTATGAACGTGATTATTTTTTTGGGCATTAATGTTCATTGTAGATGATATTGACATCATGGGCAAAAACGCTCGAGCAGTCAGTGCAGCATTTTCCAACCTGGAAAGGGAATCTCGTCGAGTGGATCTAGTGGTGAACGAAGACAAAACGAAATACCTTGTACCAACAAACAAAGAGTCACGGCGTCTTGGACAAAATGTCACTGTTGACAACTACACATTTGAAGTCGTCAAGGATTTCGTTTATCTAGGATCCAGCATAAACACCAACAATAATGTTAGCCTTGAGATCAAGCGGAGACTACTTCTTGCCAACAGGTGTTACTACGGGCTCAGTAGGCAATTGAGTAGTAGAGCCCTCTCGAGAGCGACGAAAATAACGCTCTATAAATCCCTCATCCTTCCCGTCCTAATGTATGGCGCAGAGACGTGGACATTGACCATCAATAATGAGAGGCTGTTAGGAGCGTTCGAGAGGAAGATACTCCGTAAGATCTACGGTCCAGTATGCGTGGACGACGTGTATCGAATAAGATGGAACGATGAGCTGTATGAGCTGTACGCTGCCACTGACATATTTAGCGGCTTCGCTGGCTGGGTCATGTTGAGCGAATCGAAAAAAGCGCTCCGGCTAGAAGGGTGATTTATTCGAGCCACGGTGGAGGAGCACGCAGAAGAGGACATTCTAATCTCCGTTGGAGACACCAGGTACAGGGCAACCTGACTACAATTGGCCTTATCAACTGCCGCCAACGCGTGCATAGCAGAGGCGACTGGCTAAGCTTTATAGAGGCAGCCAAGACTGATCATTGGTTGTAGTGGCAGCTAAGTAAGTAAGTAGCCGATTTCTCCATGCATTTTCATTCGAAATGAACGACAGGTCATTTGGTACGAGAGGGTTTTCGGTACTATGAAAAAATTTATAAATTTATGTTTTGCTTCTTCTTTAGGACCACAGTTAAAGGCTTCATAACATCTCATAAAAATCATAAATAAGCTTACACTAACATTCAAAGGCAACAATAAACTTTCTGATATTTGGAAGTCAAATAAAAAAATAGAACCGAAAGTAAAATTTTTCCTATAAAAAATTAATTTCTATTTTTGCAGTTTATTGAAGTTTACGTCTTTACAATCATTTTTATATTAACGAGGGTGTAAAAGATGATCGTGGAAAAGCGGAAATTGTCACGGAAATGAAGGAGTAGCGCCATCTATCATCAAGTATGCAAAAATTGGGGATGGCTATGTTTATTCACATAAATGGTGGGTTGCACATAAGCATCCACTATGCGCCCTCTATCAATCGATAGAGGAGTCCTCTGATCCTTTATCGATTGATAGAGGAGTCCTCTAATCCTTTATCGATTGATAGAGGCCGTTGATTTGCGATTGATTTATACTCAACTGATAGAGGGCGCTGCCCATTAGTTTCTATTTACATTTTACATTTCAAACAAAATCCTTAGATATTTCTAGAGCTGAAAAAATACGCGAGTATTGACTGAAAAAAAAGAACAATCGCGAGAAAACACAACAGAATTCGAATTTCATTGGAAAACAACTCGCAAATACTAATGCGGAGAGGTAGCATGAATGGCAAATGAGTTCATTAGAGCCAATACTTGCAACAACACTCATCTCATTGAGTCCCGACGTGACAGGCAATGAGGTGGTGAAATTTCCAACTTCTCCACGAAAGAGAAGGGCAGAAGATTTACCTGAAAATTAGTCCGAAATTCTTTCCTCCGTGGAAAGGAAACAACTCGCATCAGCACAACAAAACATAGACGAGATTTGCCAAGTTCCGAGTCAACCTCATAACATTCGCGAGTTCTCAGACCGGTAAGTGGCAAATTTGCCACCTGTTGAGATCATACAACATGAATATTTTCATGATGACGATGATGATGATGATGATGACTATTATAATAATGATGAATGTTTAAGCCACCCTAATGCACCTTTTCTTTTCTATTCATTTTCTCTAACCTTGATTCTTTTTGTTCTATTTCTTTTCCCGCTATTGCTTTCTCTTAGTTCTTCTCTAGAACAATTTCACACCGGTCGGTTGGGTTCTTCCATTATTTGTTGTACAATTTTCATTTTAATAAATTAATATTGTTAAATATTAAATACAAATTCCTTGTGTTTTGTTATCTATATAATTCACTTCTGAATTAAACAATCAGTATGAATATTTTGACGGAGATAATGATTTTGCAGGTGGCGTTGCATGCATTGGCAATGCAAACGATCAAAGTGAAGTTCATTCACATGTAGCTTATCCGGGATCAGAGAATCATCTACCCAAAACACAAAGGTTCTGAAGAATTAAACTTCTGTGCTATGTGGTCACTGCGGCGTAGTGGTAGTGCTCTGGACTGTTACGCAGAGTGCCCCAAAAAGTGGGGAAAAACGATTATCCTACACAGCACCACCTCTTGGCAGGCAATGGCAAACCTACAAGCGTAAAAATTGCCTATAAAAAGCTTTTCACTTCACCGTTCGGAGTCGGCATTAAACTGCAGGTCCCTTCCATTCATGTACAAATATATCACGCACAAAATGAGTGAATGCGAAAATCTCGGCATAGGCCCTCCATGGACTGTTGTGCCATTAAAAGAAAAATGAATGTGCGATTCCTAAAGAGAATTAGGAATCGTGAGAGATTAGCTTTTCTACATAAGTAGTGTGATGATAATTATTTAATAGTGACATAATTTACTATAAATCTTTAGATCTCTAAATCGAAATGAGGTGGACGCCCTATAGCATTTTGCTCTTTTTAACTTAGACCAGATAAAAGGCATTTGGTTTTAAGCTGAAAACATTCTCCTTTGGAATAACTGAGAGCACTGAGCTTCAGATGTCATTAATGTGACAACAGTGGAGCCTTGATTATCACAAGTAAAGAAAAACTTAATCCACTTCTTAACTTATGTAAATACTGAACACTCTAGCATTGAGCAACTAATGCTTCCGAAAAGTTTTATTTACATCTAGCAAAAGCCTACAAAATTCAAGAGAATTGGGAGAAATTTGAATCTCAAAATGTTATCAACTAAGCTGATATTTCATATTTTTGTATATTTCTTGCTAGACTTGAAGCTGTCGCATTAATTTAACTTCCCCGGAAAACTAAATGGGCTCCGAAAAATAGTGAGAAGAATTACATCACATAAAGGCGAGATAGTCAATTTATGATGAAGTAGAAAAGATGAAACACTTCTTCCTTGCCAACATCGAAATAACCACGATCTTACAATTCCACTTAAAAGTTTAGCAAACACATCAAAAATGCAGATAGCTGAAAAACTTTAAGTGTCAGGGAGAAACGCCACTTAAGGCAACTTTCACGAATGAAGAAGACTTCATGCGAAGAGAAAAAACCAAGGAAAAATGTGCCCCCAGTTGGTAATTTTTAGAGTTTAACCAATATTTTTAAACTTGCAAAATATTAAAGTTAAAAAACAAAATACCAAATGAGCTTCCAGAGATATTCTTTGAAGGATCTTATGATGGTTTGTTACCAATAATTTTTTTTTTTTAAAGGTCTCTTGTATTTCCTTTCCAACGAGCAGGAATTATGAATTCTTGAAAATCACCAACTTTAAGTGACCATGAGAACGCGTAGACCACAAGACAAACATTTACATACTCGTATTCTTAAGCCGAATTTTTTTTCTTTCAACTCATAAAAATCATCAAGATTGGATTAGATAAGTGTTGGCTATGGTTAACCTGTTTTTTAGTCAAAATTTGCTGTAATTATTCTTCTTTACTTTACTTTACTTTTAATGGAACAACAGCCCATGGAGGGCCTAGGCCGAGCTTTTCGCTTTTCGCATCCACTCATGTTGTGCGTGTTATATTTGTACATGAATGAAGGGGACCTACAGTTTAATGCCGAATCCGAATCCGAACGGCGAAGTGAAAAGATTTTCATAGGTAATTTTTACTTCTTGTAGGTTTGCCATTGCCTGCCAAGAGGTGGTGCTGTGTAGGAAACATATTTTTTCCCCACTTTTTAGTTTGCCTGCGCCGAGATTTAAACCCCGGACGTTGCAGTCCAATGCAATACCACTACGCCACAGCGACCATTAATTATTCTTTTGTTGTTTAAAATTGTTCATCAATCCAAAGAATTGTGCTCTTATGAATATCATTTGATGAAGTGACTCATGGGAATTATTTTTTGCCTGATGACTAGAGCATAAATTTCTCCTCCACTTGATAATCTTATCTAATTTTCTATCATGTAATTTCCAACTGGGTCACTTTCACTGGGTATACATACATACATAGTATATATGTGAATGTATTTACATCATAAGCAATCAAATCCGGTAGTGATTGTTTGCGTTACAACCAGGCTATAGCTGGTGGCTGCCTTATTGTTGTTGTTAAGTGTAGTTAGTTTGGTTATTTTTTGCTGTTTTGCTGTTGCTGCTCGATTTTTATTGCAAAAAAAAAAAAAAAACAAAAAAATAAACCTCACTCAATTAGTTGCCACAAAGGAGACGCTTAAGTAGCTTGAAATTGAAAATGAAATCGAAATTGTATACAGATACACACACACACACACACACACACACACACACACACACACACACACACACACACACACACACACACACACACATACACATACAATCACACATATGCACACATATACCGAGGCACATATAAACCTATATTTTCAACATTGGCAATTCACGTGTGCCATTGCATAGTAAATGTGTGTGCGTGCACTACTCGTATTCACAATAAACATAAATGTATACACACACATACACACGTACTCGTATATACATATGTACATGTATATGAATGTATGGTATGTATGTATGTATGTATGTATGAATATGTGTTTGCCTTTTTGCTTCTGAGGATGTTATTTTGGGGATATAAAAAATTACTTTCGTCGATAAAATTGCGTTGAAAGGTGAATTATCCGTAATTTATTGTAGTTGAGCTGAAGAAAACAGAAAAACAAAAGCAATAACTAACAAAGAAAGAGGGGGAAGCAACATACTTCAGGTGCTTCAGTGCGATACTGTTGTATCTTTATATGATTATGTGCATATACACTGTAGATATGAATATATGGATTTCATCACTTCCATTCATAATAAAAATACATACTCTATAGAGTGAAAAAATGTCGGTGAGTGTGGATTTTCCTGTTTATTTATTGAATTGCTTTACATCATTTCAAGTGCTTTTGGACGTACCTCTACATACTTACATACACTACGTAAATATGTACATATGTATGTATGTATTCTTTTTCATTGAATATACTTAGTACTATATTGTGGTCGCTGTGGCGTAGAGGTAGTGCATTGGACTGCTACGCAGAGTGTTCGGGGTTCGTATCTTGGTGCAGGCAAAACCAAAAAGGGGGATAAAAATGATTTTCCTACACAGCACCACCTCCTGGCAGGCAATGCCAAACCTACAAGAGTGGAAATTGCCTATGAAAAGATTTTCACTTCGCCGTTCGGATTCGGCATTAAACTTGTAGGTCCCTTCCATTTATGTACAAATATAACACGGACAACATGAGTGGATGCGAAAAGCGAAAAGCTCGGCCTAGGCCCTCCATGGGCTGTTGTGCCATTAAAAGTAAGTAAAGTAATAGTACATATAAAATATATGCTCGCTCATATTATTGCTGCAGCGTAATTTTCAATTTTCCTTATTTATTATTGTACTGAGTGATTTTTATTTTATTTTTATTATTTTTTTTTTTTCATTTATAGTGCTTGTGCTGCTGCTTTCTCTTTTTCGTGTGTTTATTGCTTTTCCTCTTTCACTCGCTCGCTATCCCTCTATATCTCTCTCTCTTCCCTCTCTCGACGCACCTCTCTCGATTTGACTTCACTTGAGTTCGCTGCAAATATTTGCCATGTTTTTCAATTCAACAGAACGAGAACGCAGTGTATGAGTATTTTGATTGAAGCCACGTAAACTTTTCTATTTTACTTTGATATTTTATAGTTGAATGTTGTTTTCCTTTTCATTTTGTTATTTTTTTTTTTGTGCAACGCACACTCTTCTTTACTTTGCCTGTTTGCATTCAATTTGAACGTTTCACTCCGATGCTCAGTTTTTTTTCTGGATATGTGCATATGCCTGCTGTGTGTCAGTGTGTGTGTGAGTTCGTGTAGCATCCTGTTATTGAGCAGCGAAATATAAATATAAAACGGGAGCGGAAAGAGCTCGATGCGCATAGAAGTGCGATACAAGATACACTCGCAATTCAAACACACACACACACACACACACACACACACACACACACACACACACACACACACACACACACACACACCCACACACACACACACACACACCCACACACACACACTCACTCACTCACTCACACATCTACCTACACATTCGTATATGCTCATTTGTATGTATGTATGTGTGTGTGTGGGTGTGTGTATAAGAAACTGGCCATTTGTATTTGTACAGCTCTCAAAATATCTAATAAATTAATGTTTAAATTGCTTGCATACATACATACGAGTATATACATACTATATATACCGTGCCCAATCAATTTTGATACACTCTTTCTCAATTTATTAAAGTATGCTAATTACATTTGTAACAATTTAACAAACAAAATCCCAGAAATGTTCGCTTATTTGTTGAGATAAGCTGCATGAAATCTTCATTGATTGTTTCGCTATCAAAACGTGTTAAGTAACAAACAGCAACTCTGTAGTTGGATTTCTCTTTTGTGCATATTTATTTTTTTTTTTTTTTTCAGTTGATTTAGAGCTTGCACCCAAGAGGTACCCAAATGGATCACTGTTGACTTTTGTACCTGTGTGCTTATAGACTACGAAATAAGTTAACCTAACCTAACCTAATCTCACCTCATCTTGATATTGCTCATTCAACTAAAAATTTCATATCGATACATAAATTCAAGATCTGAAGTGTCAATTCACTTTCCACTGGGTGTGTTTACCATATTCTTGTGAGATAATATTCTAGTAATCTGGTGTAATTGTGATTGGTGTAACAGGGGCGGCGACAAGACTATTCATTTTTAATATATACATTCCTAAAACTACCAATCTTAATAAGTATTGAAATAAGTATTTTTAAACGCTGGCAATTCTGCATAGATACCGCAGTACTCAAGAATGATCTCCGTTATTTGGCTCTCACAAAATTGAGAGAGAGTGAGAGAGAGAGTGAAAATATGTGCCTCTGAGGTGTAAAGTAATATTTATTACTTGCTTTTACATTAGAACAGTACGAAATAAATACAAAAATAAATAAAAGTTTAAAAATATAAACAATAAACTATTTACAAAGTAGAAGGCATCCTTCACCTTCGATCAGTATAACAGAAACAGTTTTCAAAAAAACAAAGGAATTCTTACACAACCAAAAAAACTGACTACACACAAAAACGCCAGCTCAGAGTAAATTTCTGACCGTTATTTTGTGCTAAGTAGTTGAAAAGAGAATAACACCATATAAAGGGTGTTTTTTTTAGAAGTGTGGTTTTCACTCTGGCAATACCTTTTCGGCGTTGGTCTTTTTGACCGCTGTCACTTGATTTATGCTCAGTTTGGTTTGCCATTTCATAATGAATAGACTTACTCCTGAACAACATTTGCAAATCGTGCAAATTTATTATCAAAATATTGGTTCGATTCGCGCGACACATCGCGCGCTGCGTCCAATATTCGGTCGACATAATCGCAAAGCAGAGTCGGTAATTCGAGCAACCATGGAGTTTACTCTAGAGGATAATGCGCATCCTCAGAGATGACGTACAGTGCTCACCGAAGACGGTATTGCTGCTGTGGAGCAGAGTATCGAAGAAGACCCGAAGGAGTCCATCCACCATCGCGCGCAACATTTCGAGCTGTGCCCATCCACTTTATGGAAGATTTTGCGGAAGGATCTTGGTTTGCGATCTTACAAAATCCAACTCGAGTAAGAATTGAAGCCGAACGACCATCAAGCGTGTCGCACGTTCGGTGAATGGGCCCAAAACGAGATGGCCACCGATCCCGATTTTCACAAGAAAATTTTGTTCAGCGATGAAACTCACTTTTGGTCGAATGGGTACGTTAATAAGCAAACTTGTCGCATTTGGAGTGATCATAACACACTAGCCATTGCTGAGATGCCGTTACATCCTCAAAAAGTCACTGTTTGGAGTGCTCTATGGGCAGAGGGAATCATTGGTCCATATTTCTTCATGAAGATGAAGCAGCTCATAATGTTACAGTCAATGGGGAACGCTATAGAGCCATGATTAATGACTTTTTCCCTTCAAATGCCTGACATGTGGATTGCAAGAAAACTATTCAGTGAAAATAAATGGAAAATTCTTGTAATGTTACGGGCATAATTCACGATTACATTTTCATATATTAGTAACTTATAAGGAGTGCGTCGAATAAAATTGTCTGGTAGAAAAATGATGAAATCTTTTGAACCAGTAGTCCGATTTTTATAAACTAAAGTATTTTATTTGGCAAATTATTTTTAGATTAAAAAAATAAAAACAAAAAACCACAAATGATTAGTTATTAATAAAAAGTTTTAATTTTTCAGTAACCCCTTCCATTAATGTTTTTATGGTAGTGTCCGACACCCTCACAGCTGCTGCAGACCACTTTCTTTTGGAACCGTTGGAACCACTCTAAGGCCGTTCAGCTGTAGCGACATGAAGCGAGGTGAGGCCAAAAATACGTGGACACTTCATGTTGGCGTAAAAATGGAAGCAATCTCTTTTGCAAGCATTCCTTCAAATATCCATTCGCCGTTGATTGTACCCGATGTCACGAATGTGCTGCTTCTTTTGCCCCATCTACAAATTGCCTGCCAAACAATGAATTTCTTTGGGAATTTTGTAATTTTTTTGGCTTTGAATTTTTCAGCGACATTTCCTCGAGAATCAGCTGTATAAAATTCCTGGCCATGTAGCTGGGAAAAGGCCGCTGAAACATAAGTTTCATCGTCCATTATGCAGCATTCAAATTTCTTGACAAAATCTCGGCTCAGCATTTTCGCTCGTTGTTTTGCGGTTTCATTCTTCAAGGCGTTTCGATCCGGAACTTTTTGAACTTTGTACTTTGTCCTCAGCCCAGCGTCCTTCTTAGTCCTGCGCACGAAAGATTCTGAGCAATCAGCCTTCCCCGCCAATTTCCTTCCCGAAATGTTTGGACCTCTCTTTAAAATGTTCACAACATTCTTCGCCTTCTCACAGTCATGTGGCCCCTTCTTTTACCAGAACCTTTCTTCCGATCAATACGCAGTTCTTCCTTAAAACGTTTAATAACGCGAGAAATGGTTTTAGGGTTAGCCCCTACATCTTTGACAATTTTTTTGAATGACCAGTGAGGTTGCTTTTGAAAAATTTTAATAATATTTTCTCGTATTTCCACTTCGTTTGCCATTTTCGCGTTAAATAAATTTTTATTGTCTTTAACTGACACATAATATTTTCTGACATTTAATTCAAAGCTACTAAGATACAAATTTTTGATTTTGAATCTTTCAATGGGAAGAAATGTAACGGACAATTTCATTCGACGAAGTCCTTATAGATTATTGAAAACACAAAGAAATACCACGAAGATCACTGATGAAGAATCATGGCTGGTTCCGAAACGATCGACTGATCTGTCGGTACTATATACTCGTATGTACATTGTTGTTATTCTCAAAAATGTTCATAAGTAGTCCGAATAAAATTCATATAATTGATGAACTTCCAAAAAAATTCAATCAATAACTGTTTTGCGTTTAAAAGGCGAAATAAAGCAAAAATATCTAAAAAATACGAAATAAAACACATTGTTTTTATTAAATTTTCTAAAATAAATATTCAATTTGATTTTTTAAGTTTTGCACGTCTTCCTTCAGTAGTGTTGGTAGATTTCTAGTTTGTGAAGTTGTTTTTTAATGTGGTCACTGTAGCGTATTGGTGTTGGGTAGTGCTGGCCTGCTACGCACCGTACCCGGATTCAAATGTCGCTACAGGCAAAAATCTAAAAAGTAGAAAATGTACAAAGTTTTTCTGCACCGCACCGCCTCTTGGCAGGCAATTGTAAATCTACAAGAGCAAAAATTGCCAACGAAAAACTTTTCACTTTGCCATTCGGCATAAAATTGTAGGCCGCCCCATCCACTTGCGTAGGGATTAAGAAAACATATAAAAAATAAAAAAAATTATAAATAAAAATAAAAACAATTTTACGGTTTGTAAATTTTACATTTTCCTTTCAGGCAAACGGAACAAAATCGGCCAATTTAATTTCACCAACCACAGTGGGATGAAGTGATCAGTATCCCTAGTGGTAAGATTTTTCAACACTTTCACACAAACTTTTTTTTTTAATATTAATAGCAAAAAGGTGCTAAGTCCACTGTTTCAAAAATGTTTACAATAAAAGAAAAATTCCATGGTATTTCATTGCAAATACTAATTAAAATGCAAAATATCTGCGAATAATTAAGCAGCAATGCAAAAGCACATGGAATGCAAATTCACAGTTTAAATGAAATAAACAATTTGTTATTTTTTATGTAACTTAGCGCGCAATTTTAGACTCGTGAGGGCTCAATACTTTTACGAACATATTGTAATGTCTAACAATAAGTACTTAAAAACCAAACAATTTGAAAATTTCTAATTTCAATTTTGTGCGGTAAGCATCAAATTGTAAGTTTTCATTAAAAGTGGACTTGTCGCCTTTCCACTCTGAGCCAGCAATATGTGGGTACAACAACAAGTATATAAATATAAGCAACTACTACATATAATATTATTTGCGTAATTTGCCCGAAGATGCTTTTCAATAAACAGCAACAACAGCACCGCAGGCACTTGGAGGGGGGCTATGCTCAAAATATTCCCAAGGCGCTCAGCGCTTTAAAAGTTGTCGATTAAAAAAATGATTTCTTTTTCTTTCATTATTTTTAAAACATTTAAAGTTCGAATGCTGTGCATGTCAATGCCATTAAGAAGACAACAAAATAACAACAACGCACATTTTACCGCCCTTATGGGCGTGTCGTTTCAAAACAGCGACGAGTGGAAGATTAAAATAGACAACCAAAGATTTACACAAGAGAATTACTCGGAGATTTTCTAAATGAAAACAAAAATACAAATAAAGTACATGCCTTCCTCAGAATTTCTCCTTTGGACCTAATATTATTAAGAAAAATTTAGTATATGTACATAGTTTTTTATACTTTGTTTTAATAAAAAATTTAGTTATGAACATTTATATTGTTTTTCTAAGGTAAAGTTAAAACTAAAATTAAAAAAAAATATTTCTGAAAAAACATAAGAATATGTTTAAATGGTAGCCCCCAAAAAAATACCACAGAGCGGTTTTTTTTTTGTTTTGTTTGGTTCTGGCAGCAATAAACATGGAAAAGGAATTTCGCTGCCTGTCAACTCATATCCATAAATAAATCTGCAAATATTTTTCAAATGCAAAATTGACATTTATTAAAAATATTCAAATATTCTACTAAACTTATGTCTAAAATATATCACATTAAATAACAACAACACAAACAACTGTGATGACAGCAGTGTCGATCAAAACGATGTGGAAATATACAAGTGAAAGAGGTTTTTAATTGTGTTTTTTTTTTTTTAAACATTTTTAGCACTTAAATAAGTATTGTAGTATGTGCCAGCTTAAAACAGTCATTCAAAAGCAAGTTGAAAAACTAGTGAATATGTGCACATCATCAAAGAACTTCATTGAAAGCATTAACCTTAAAAGCATTTACCACATCAAAGGCAAAAGTAGCTCCAGCTATTTGCGAAGCATTTGGCTGCTGCAAATCTGATAACTAACATAATAGCATTTGCCTGATTTACAGAAGGCTAAGGTTAACCGAAGTCTATCACAGGTGGCAGAAAATTGTAGTCCTAGGCCCTCCAAGGGCCTAGTTGTGCCATTCAAAGAATAAGAAGAGCGAAGGTAGAGAGAAAGTAGCAACAAAGTACAGGTATAAAAAAAATATGAGAGTTGAAGAACTCGCGAGTGAAGTGAAACTTATCGGGATCAACTTGTTTCACTTTTCCGTACATCAATTCTATGTTTTACTTTTTTTTTAGGTTTTCTCTTTACTTTACTTGACTTTTAATGGCACAACAGCTCATGGAGGGCCTAGGCCGAGCTTTTCGCTTTTCGCATCCACTCATGTTGTGCGTGTTATATTTGTACATGAATGGAAGGGACCTACAGTTTAATGCCGAATCCGAACGGCGAAATGAAAAGCTTTTCATAGCAATTTTTACTCTTGTAGCTTTGCCATTGCCTGCCAAGAGGTGGTACCGTGTAGAAAAATTATTTTTTTCTACTTTTTTTATTTAATTTTTATTTTGCCTGTGCCGAAATTCGAACCCCGGACACTCTGCGTAGCAGTCCAACGCATTACCACTACGCCACAGTGACCACTATGTTTTCACACGACTTCTTAATATGATATGCAATGAAAAAATGTACCATAAAAGCAACTTCTTCGAAAAATCAATTCAAATGTTAAATAGTTATAATTTTAATGTGAAATTCCTTTCGTTCTCTTTAAATACGAGAGAGAGTATCATAGAGTAAGTGAACAGAGAGTGAGAGCTGGTAAAATTTGTTGTATAGGAACCGGGCCCATGTAGTGCAAGCATAGACATCGGCGCTTTCAAGGTCATCTCATATACACACGGTCCACTGCGAACAATCGAGTAATTTTATATTAACGAGTGATTGACTTCAGAGGAATTTACTGTTATGGTTTGTCTTGTTGTTTTTTTTTTTTGTTGCAATCCATTAGCTCAAATACATAAAATAGAGAGAGAGAGACAGAGAGAGAGAGAGAGAGAGAGAGAGAGAGAGAGAGAGTGCTGTACGTGTTGTTCTTGCAGGAGTGGATTTTGTTTGCTCGCTCTTTTCTTTGCGCCGTTTCCCTTCCCACCACTCTAAGTATGTATGTGTTACAGTGTAACATTTCGAATTTATTCCTCAATAAAGTGAGAGTAAGAGAAATGAGATTGCTGTAATTTTTTCATGTGTCCATAAAAACACAAATACCATAAGAAGTTGCACTTCAAAAAACTTGGATCTCTTTCTACAGAAGTGTATGTGTGTGTGTGTGTACCGGGAGGCAGCTGTTGATTTTGTTGTTTTAAAGATACAGAGTGTGTGCATATATAAAACGATACTTTGTATCCGATGTCTTACCGGAAAAGAGAGAGAGGGCAGTAAACAAAAGTAAATGTCTCATTTCTCGGTTGATTGATCACTGCTTAATTGAGTGTATCGTTTAAATGTGTGAGAAATATTGAAATTTCACATTAAAAAGTATCTACTCAATGAAACTGTTGTTGACCGTTCGATGTAACCTGTTCAGTTGTTGATTGTTGCATGTTAAATATTTTAGCAACACTTTACCTTCATTGTTAGCAATTTAAAATTAATTCCTGCTGTTTGTTGCTTTTCATTGTTTTGTTTATTTTTTTTTTTTAATTTTTAAGTTTCATTGAAATATGAAATATTCGGAAATTTTGTTTATTCTTCAGTTACAATATATATTTTGCAAAAAATATTCATATACCTATATACATATACATATCTAGGTATAGGTATGTTTGTATGCATAGAAAATAAAAATTGTGAAAATGAAAAAATTATTTTCCAATTTTTCTGATTGCTTTTTATTGAGATTTTTTTTTATTTTTAAATTGGCCAATGATGTTACTTTTGTGTTTATTTTTTGCGAGCAGTAGTTAGTTGCATGTTGTTGTTGTTGTTGTTATTTGTTAGGATTTTAATTAAAAACATAAATTTTGTTCAATAAAATGCTCTGCGTTGACTTGCAGAAACTAAAACTCGCCGCGCACTCACCGAAATTTTTTAAATGAGAAAAAATCCAAAAAATAAAAAAAGCTATTATAGTTTAAAATTCGTTCATTGAAAATGTTTTTCAATTTAACTACCATATCAATTTAAATCTCATTCTGAAAAAGAAATTGCATATGCATTTCATTTGTATCCATTTAAATTGTAAATGAAATATTTTATTCATTCAATTTCACTTACCACTCATTACAATCACCAGCAGCAACCACGTCTCGCAGCAGCCACGCGCTAAAACATACGACGTCCCCCGCAGCATCACTGCAATGCCGTTCACTTGCGAGGGTGTGGTGTAAGAGCTTCACCAAACAACAATTACACTAGACACTCGGTGCAGAAGTTTCACGTGAATGTGTGTGTGTGTGTGTGTTCTAAAATGTTCTTTAAAGTTCCTTTTTTGCGTTGTTTTTCGTATACAATAGAGTTTTTGCAGACTTTTTTTTTTTTTTATCAATAAACACAGCAGGTCAGCATTATTAATAACTTGGCCAATTGCCAAGAATGTACCTAGCCCGTATGAGTGAAGTCATGTAGAGCATTGATTGTTATGCCATGCGCGCGGCGACTGCTGTTGGTGTTGTGTTGGAAAATTGTCAAGAATACTTATGCCTGAAAATAAATGGAAATATTATATAAGTAAGTACTTATATGTAATTTGAAAATGAATTTATTTAGATAGGTATAAATTTCATATGGAATTGTCACAAGTGGGGGAGTGATAATGCGGGGCTGTTCCTTACAGGAGAAACATGTCCTTGAAATAAATATTTTTAAGTATGCATTCAATTACTCGCACTACTTGTTCTGCTACTTAGTTGGATGGATAGGGCCAATTGAAATATGAATCGTTTTAATCAAGAATTAAATGCGATACCAAAATGTCATGCCACCAACTAGCGTTAGGGCCAAGTGAAATCATGCACCACCCACTTGGTCATTCCAACTAAGATTATGTCATCCTTTCCTGAGCATCAATTTGTTTGAAAATAAGCAGGCCGTAAGAGCCTGTTAGTTAAGTATTATATTTCTGTCATCCTTCCCCTTCCCACAAAAGTTACAAGTTTCGTGTTGCTTATTACACAGTCCAACAGTACGGTTGCAACCAAGTAAGTATTCTGAAAAACGATGTTGTGTTGAAGATTTTTGTTGAAGAAATCTTATAGTCCGGCATGCTCCCGTTTTTTAAATTGAATTTTAAGTTGACAGTTACAGTTACAATGTCAACAAACATTCTGAAAAGAAGAAGTTCTCGAAGATAAACACTTTCTGCTTTACACCACTTCTAGTAACTCCCGTATTTAGAGAGTTTTACGTTATATTACTTTTACTTTTACTTTTAATGGCACAACAGCCCATGGAGGGCCTAGGCCGAGCTTTTCGCTTTTCGCATCCACTCATGTTGTGCGTGTTATATTTGTACATGAATGGGAGGGACCTACAGTTTAATGCCGAATCCGAATCCGAACGGCGAAGTGAAAAGCTTTTCATAGCAATTTTTACTCTTGTAGGTTTGCCATTGCCTGCCAAGAGGTGGGGTGCCGTGTAGAAATCATTTTTTCTACTTTTTTGATTTTGCCTGTGCTGAGATTCGAACCCCGGACACTCTGCGTAGTAGTCCAATGCACTACCACTATGCCACAGGGTTGATGTATAAACCAAAAACCTTTATCTTATCTAAACGAACAACTTGGATGCACTTATATTAACGTTTAAGTATTCACATGAAACTTATATCGTTGGACAAGTAAATTGGTGAAGCTCTGTACGAGGTGAAAATGTTGAAGTAAAAGTGAATGGAGAAGTCGCGTTTGTTCAATACAACAACAAAAAATAGTAAAGTAATTTTATATTTTCAACATTTCACACAGTACAGAATCACCGAACACCGAGAGTTAAACAACAATCACCGAGAGTTGAATGTTTTGAATGTACGCTTTCACTCAAGCGATGAAACGAATAAAGTGTTTCATTTTTCTTTCTTTTTTTTAACCCAATTGTTGCTCAACCTTTTCTTTCGCCGTGTACTTATGTTGAACGTTCTCGAATGATTATGTACTGTGCAAAGCAGTGTTGCTTTGTTTGAATAAAAGCTACCAGTACCTTCAAATAAATTACCGTTGTTTTGAGTGTTGTCTTCACTAGAGAGTGCACAATTTGAATTTTTTATCATCAGAGTACGACTATGATCGAATTTCTATCATTGCACTTTATAGTACCTATATATTTATGTATGTACATAAATCAAAATAGTCAGGGTGTTAGTCCATAAAGTATGTTTTTTGAGACATTGAAGCCTTAATTGTAGTATCAATGACTTGCTGCGGCACATCTTGCATCTTCCAAGCTTCCTACAAAGCCATGATTTATCCAATACTGTGAGAAAAGCCAAAATCTCTCGCACTGTGTTGTCATTTATAAAGAAATATTTTGTGAAATATGATGAAAATATGATGATGAAATACATTTCGGTAAACTTAATTGCAAAATAATTATAACGTTTGTTTTTGCAGCAATTTCTTATAATTCTATTCAACGTAATTGTGAATACTTATCAAAAGTATGGCATTGTATTTACAAAGGGAAAACTTATACGAGTAGCAATAAAGTTTTAAACCACAAACTAAATTCTCGTTAATAGCAACACAGCAGACAGCCAAACAAAAAACCGCTCAAATTGTACGTCATTGCATTTGTATATGAAACATTTTATTTTCACAAAAGAAGCAATAACGTAAACATTTACTTAATTCGTAACCACTTTCGGTAAAAGAACTGGCAAAGCAGCTTAAGTGTTCTCCCGCTTTCACTCCAAATCAAAGGATTTCCGGTTGTAAAAAACTCTCAACATTGACCTAAATAATATCAAATGATGTTAACTACTTAAGAGTAGAGGGGAAAGTGAAATAGGAAAACGAAGTAGCATTGTCATCACAATAAAGAGAATCAGTCATACAATTTAAAAAGGAATAACTTTGCTGTAGGTCGCTGTGGCGTAGTTGGTGGTGCGTTGGCCTGCCACTCGAAGGCAAAATCAAAAACGTAGCAAACAACATTTTTCTATATAGCACCAACTCTTGGCAGGCAATGTCAAACGTAGAAGAGTAAAAATTGCCTAGGAAAAGCTTTTCACTTCGCCGTTCGGATTCGGCACAAAACTGTAGGTCCCCTTCAATTCATGAACAAATAAAACACGCGCGACATGAGTGAATGCGAAAAGCTCGGCCTAGACCCTCCATCGGCTGTGGTGCCATTAAACGAAACAAAGAAGAAGAGCTTTGCGGTAGTGAGGTGAAAGAAAAACTTAAAGCTGCTCAAGAAAATGTGTATCAAATGTTTCTTTGCTAGGTAGGTACCTACAAATATCTTTACATCTTGCACATCTTCCATTTCCATTTCGTACTTTGTTGCACTTATTTTTATTTTTCAGATGATGAAAATTGGGAAAGTTTTGGAATATGGCGTTCCACATCACCGACAGCGCATGGCAAATTGCTTTCCGAGGTCTGGCAGCATTTCAACTACTCGCACTTGCACCATGTGCTCGGATTCGTACGCATGAACATATCTTCTTCTACTGCTTCGCATACGAAAAGATGGAAAGATGCGCGGGAGTTGGAGAAGAAAAGCGAAAAATAAAAATCGCATTTGTAAAACTCAAATTATTGCCATGGCAAGGTGCACGGGGTGCGGATAATGTAATGTAATGTGTAATTTGCATGTAGTTTTGCTTGTTATTCCAAAGCATAGTTGAAATGTGTGGTTTCTTCTAGTTCCCCCAAATTTCCTTCATCATCAAGTGCGAATACCACAAATCTAATAGAATTGATAGAACGAAATGGAAAAGAAAATCAAGAAATTATTTCTTATTTGAATAATGTTACCAGCAATTTGAAACAAGTAAGTGTCTGTGTGTGTGTGTGTGTGTGTGTAAATATGTAAGTGTATCTGTAGGTTTGGTGCCTATCAAAGTCAAATTGCGTGCTAGCAATTTGCATAAACCGGATTTATTTTTGCGAAGGAATAGCGACTTTTCACCAAACAAATTTATGCTGCAAAACACAATAGGAAGCTGTCGGATTTTCTCAGTTTGTCTGTCAAACAACCTTTGGGGCACATGTTGTTTCATTGTATAGAAGTACAATTTGCTGGGAAATGTGGCAAGAACAGAACAAATTTGATTTAGAATGAAAAACAAAACAGGTTTAACTAATGACTATGATACCAACGCAAATACATATCAATATCCATATCAATATGCATATCAATAGCCATATCAATATCAATATCCATATCAATATCCATATTAATATCCATATCAATATCCATATCAATATCCATATCAATATCAATATCAACATCCATATCAATATCAATATCCATATCAATATCCATATCAATATGCATATCAATAGCCATATCAATATCAATATCCATATCAATATCCATATTAATATCCATATCAATATACATATCAATATCCATATCAATATCCATATCAATATCCATATCTATATCCATATCAATATCCATATCAATATCAATATCAATATCAACATCCATATCAATATCAATATCCATATCAATATACATATCAATATCCATATCAATATCCATATCAATATCCATATCCATATCCATATCCATATCCATATCAATATCCATATCAATATCCATATCAATATCAATATCAACATCCATATCAATATCAATATCCATATCAATATCCATATCAATATGCATATCAATAGCCATATCAATATCAATATCCATATCAATATCCATATTAATATACATATCAATATCCATATCAATATCCATATCAATATCCATATCAATATCCATATCTATATCCATATCAATATCCATATCAATATCAATATCAATATCCATATCAATATCCATATCAATATCCATATCAATATTCATTACCTATCCATATCCTATCCATATCCTATCCATATCCTATCCATATCCTATCCATATCCTATCCATATCCTATCCATATCCTATCCATATCCTATCCATATCCTATCCATATCCTATCCATATCCTATCCATATCCTATCCATATCCTATCCATATCCTATCCATATCCTATCCATATCCTATCCATATCCTATCCATATCCTATCCATATCCTATCCATATCCTATCCATATCCTATCCATATCCTATCCATATCCTATCCATATCCTATCCATATCCTATCCATATCCTATCCATATCCTATCCATATCCTATCCATATCGTATCCATATCCTATCCATATCCTATCCATATCCTATCCATATCCTATCCATATCCTATCCATATCCTATCCATATCCTATCCATATCCTATCCATATCCTATCCATATCCTATCCATATCCTATCCATATCCTATCCATATCCTATCCATATCCTATCCATATCCTATCCATATCCTATCCATATCCTATCCATATCCTATCCATATCCTATCCATATCCTATCCATATCCTATCCATATCCTATCCATATCCTATCCATATCCTATCCATATCCTATCCATATCCTATCCATATCCTATCCATATCCTATCCATATCCTATCCATATCCTATCCATATCCTATCCATATCCTATCCATATCCTATCCATATCCTATCCATATCCTATCCATATCCTATCCATATCCTATCCATATCCTATCCATATCCTATCCATATCCTATCCATATCCTATCCATATCCTATCCATATCCTATCCATATCCTATCCATATCCTATCCATATCCTATCCATATCCTATCCATATCCTATCCATATCCTATCCATATCCTATCCATATCCTATCCATATCCTATCCATATCCTATCCATATCCTATCCATATCGTGACCATATCCTATCCATATCTTATCCGTATCAGCTTAACTTGACTTTTAAATTTATAGAATATTCTTTGACCTCTTTCCATAGTTGTTGACATATTTATTTGCTCCCTGACCCTTTCTCATATAAATGTGCTTAACTTAAAGATTACCTGTCGAACCCCGAAACTAAGGATGAATATCCTAAGAAGAAACGTTTCGATAAAAATTCAAATAAAACTTTTAAAATACAAGTTAAATTATTTAAAATTCATATGCAAACGAATATATCCAAATTTCTTGTTTTAGCCTTTCAATTTGCCAAGAAACAGAAAAAAAGTATGTAAAAACTTTAAATATGCAAAATACAGAAATGATTTGCCTTAAGGCAAGGCTTTCGTGCATGTGTCTATGTGTGTAGTATTTTGTATTGTCTTTTATAAGTTTAAGTGCTAGTGTGTGTTTTGCCATATAAAGGGTGTTTTTTTTTAGAATTATGGTTTTCAATCTGGCAATACTTTTTCGGAGTTGGTATTTTTGACAGCTGGCACTTGATTTATGCTCAGTTTGGTTTGTCATTTCATAATGACTAGACCTGCAGCTGAACAACGTTTGCAAATCGTGCAAATTTATTACCAACATTTTGTTCAGCGATGAAGCTCACTTTTGGTTGAATGGGTACGTTGATAAGCAAAATTGTCGCATTTGGAGTGATCATAATCTACAAGCCATTGTTGAGATGCAGTTACATCCTTAAAAAGTCACTGTTTGGTGTGATCTATGTGCAGAGGGAATTATTGGTCCATATTTCTTCATGAAGATGAAGCAGGTCATAATGTTACAGTCCATGGAGAACGCTATAGAGCCATGATTAATGACTTTTTCGCTTCAAATGCCTGAATTGGAGGATGTTGATGTGGACGACCTTTGGTTCCAACAAGACGGCGCTACATGCCATACAGCCAACGAAACAATCAATTTATTGAAGGAAACTTTTGGTGGGCGCATTATCTCGCGTCGTAGGCCTGTGGCGTGGCGGCCAAGATCGTGCAACTTAGCACCGCTGGACTATTTTCTGTTTTTTGTGGGGTTATGTGAAGTTGCTTGTCTACGCAGGTAAGCCCGAGACGATTGACGCCTTGGAAGAGAATATTCGGCGCGTTATTACTGACATACGGCCCCAATTGCTGCAAAAGGTGGTCGAAAATTGGGCCTCTCGGCTGGAATTTATTCGAACCAGCCGTGGTGGCCACTTGCCCGAAATCGTTTTTAAAAAATAATGGCAAATCCTGATCTTTATAAAAAGGCTAAGTTCTTGGCCATGACATTAAATTATATGCCTTTTATTTCTTCTGGAAAACCACATTTCTAAAAAAAACACCCTGTAAATACAGACATAAGTGCGTGAGTGTACAACATTGCGTATATTTACGCGTGCGAGTGAATTTCGTTGCAAGTTTTTCTCAAACGAATATTTTTAAAGAAAACTTCAAACCGACAAGAAGACAAAGCTTACAAAAAAAAATGAAAACTTAAAGACGTAAAAGCAGCAACAGCAACAATAATAACATAAAACTTAAGGCAAAGTAAAGCACTGCGCAGCACAGCGTAGTAAAGCAAAGCAAAGCAGAAAAAATGTGTCACACAAAAGCCTTGAAATATTATATACTCGTACTCGTACATAGTAAAATTCTGATGACGACGACAAATACTTTCAGCTGCCAACGGCAGGAGAGATGAGCATAGACGAAACGAAGGTTATAGATTAAATTCTTCTGTATGTTTGCAGATAGATTTTGTATACATTTTTAATTTTGCAAATATTTGAGTTAAAGATGTGAGACTTGTTTTTAGTTTAAATTTATGTTGATAGAAATTTATGTTAAGATAATAAAATACTACAATTGTAGTTGAAATTTGTTAGCAGCAATTTGCCATAAATCAAAATGTATACAAGTAGCAGGAAAAAATTTATATAAATTACGAGAAAACTAAGCAAAAAATAAAGATATATGCAAAAAAAAAAGAAAGAAAACCAAACACAGAAGACGGGGTAATGGAGAGGGGGCGGGGGGGGGGGAGGGGAATGCTTCTTTTCTGATAGGATTTTAATCGGCTTGCATCTTTCTTCGTTTCACAGCAAAATGAATAATTAAATTGTCTCGCATGCAGACGCCACGTAGGCCATCAATTTCAAGGATACTTATATTTATATGATCTCATATAAACACAGTGCATTCGATTGGAATAAGTTAAACGGGAAAAGGGTGCTGCCAGCTAAGTATAACTAAAAATTACATTTATTTCTCATTAAGGAAAAATGCCTGAGGGAACTAGCGTACATCAGGTAGCGGATGCCTTTAAGATTTGGGGTGAAGTCATCGTTGCTCAGCGGTTCGATTATTAAATCATATGAAATTGCTTGAATATTATGAAATATCTTTCATATTTGCATTTGATTTTTATTGAGGATTTTATTTTCAGCGCTTTTAGTTTGATAGAAAATTAAAGATTATTGAAGTCGACACTGCCTTAGGTTGAACATTTTGAATGATGTAGATAAATTAAATTAGTATCTCAGTAACCTCACGGTGCGTTCCCGTTTTGTAAGATGTGAAAGTCCTCGAAGTCCCCGAGTGGTTGCTGTGGCGTAGTGGTAGTGCGTTGGACTGCTGCGCAGAGTGTCCGGGATACGAATCTCGGCACAGGCCAAATCAAAAAGTAGAAAATATAATTTTTCTACGCGGCACCACCTCTTGGCAGGCAATGGCAAACCTACAAGAGTAAAAATTGCTATGAAAAGCCTTTCACTTCGCCGTTCGGATTCGGATTCGGCATTAAACTGTAGGTCCCTTCCATTTATGTACAAATATAACACCCACAACATGAGTGGATGCGAAAAGCTCGGCCTAGGCCCTCCATGGGCTGTTGTGCCATTAAAAGTAAAGTAAGTGCTGATGCCTCGTCACTTGTTTGCAATTGCTGTTAGTTGGTATGTTTCTCTACTGGGTAGATGTTGGTTCTTAAAGGATTACAACGACATTCGTTGCATAGAAGCTTGAAATATTATTAGGAATTTAAGTTTATCATGCAAATGATTCATGTTTAGTATGTGAAAAGTTTCTGTACCAAATATTCAATGAAAATATCTCAGGACTGCAACGTACTTACTACAATTCACATGTACAAAACTGAGTCTTTGGACCCTTTATAGTTGGGTCCAAGATCAAGAAACGTCTATTCAGCTTAGAAATCAAACCAGGATTCAATAGGAATTGAAATCTTAGGCTATCTGTAAATGAATAGCAGATATAATGCAACGCGTCTCTTATCACTCTCTGTGGTCGCTGTGGCGTAGTGGTAGTGCGTTGGAGTGTCCGAGGTTCGAATCTTGGCACAGGCAAAATCAAAAAGTAGAAAAAATCATTTTTCTACATGGCATCACCTCTTGGCAGGCAATGGCAAACCTACAAGAGTAAAAATTGCTATGAAATTGCTTTTCATTTCTCCCTTCGGATTCGGCATTAAACTGTAGGTCCCTTTCATTCATGTACAAATATAACACACACAACATGAGTGGATGCGAAAAGCACGGCCTAGGCCCTCCTTATCACTCAAGTCAATCCTTTTTATAAGGCAAAACTATTTGTTTATAAAATCCGAAGAAGATTATATTCTAATCTGTGCTTACGAATTGCATCGTAAGTAAATAAATACATACTCGTAAGCCAAGAACCTCCCAGGCTTTATGCCTTTACTGATACAAAGGCATACAGCCTCAATCGAGCAACATGAAAGAAGAAACAATTGATTCCCAGTCTCACGGTCACCAATGACTTTCAGTTTTGAACTGTGTCCCATCCGTAAGGAAAACTTATTTGAAATCAGACGATTTTGGAACTAAGTAGTTAATAACGGAAAAGTGATATTCTGTTCCAGAGAAGAAGTAAATCACTCACGTGCTCCTAATTACACACTCATAAAAAGATATGACCTGACAAGAGTGCACTAAAAAAAAATATTTATAAATTAATAATAAGATAACTGAACGGGAAACCGTCAATTAGAGAGATTCCTAGTAAAGGATGATGGGTTTAAAAGAAAGAGAAAGATGTAAAATATATTAAAATACTGACCTAAAACCGAACAAGAACAATGGAGATTATCGGAGCTTTGCGTTTTTATATAAGAAATGAGAATTAATGACACAAAAGGCAATAAGTTAATTTTTTTAAATTTTTGCATTCAACAAATTGGCATTTAGTATACATTTTTGTTTTCTTAATTGCTTTTGGTGCCTGATTTTATGTCTTCTTCTATGATTGCTTTGCAGTTTTCACTCATTTGTCGGAAAGTGTATCTCAAAGATTTGAAGCCAAGACAACAACCTTAAGGGTAAGGAATTCCTGTCTAGATCTTTTGTAGACATACCATACAGCTACTTGTGATCATCATTGCGTTTTATTGGCTCTGAAAAGAAGCTTCAAGAAATCCAAAGATATTTAGCATATTCATTAGATAAGTTAAGTCGAACCAAGCATGCGGTGATCATGGGTCATTATAAATGAGAAGAAGCTCACATCTCCACACTATCATAAAGATACAGATTTCAAATTTGAATTGAATTCAATTTTTTTTTTTTTTTTTTTATTTCCAATAGTATGTGTACATCTGTCTACATAAGTGTGATAATTCATATACATGTAGTACAACTCTTAATACATTTCCTCACAGCAATTATTTGGATTTTAATCAATACATTGATCAGTATCAGTATATCGTTTTTCAATTAATTTTTTGATTTTAATTCTAAGTACTTTGTTAGATTACATACACTGGTCTTGTTTTGTTCAGTCGACGCGGTTGTTCGATTTCTCTATTTGGTAATTGCGATACTTCACGGTTGATATGTTGTGTTACTGTTGCGTGGTGTTTTCTACTGTAGTTTGAAATTTCAGCGGTGATTGTAGGTATTTTTAAATCATGATGAATGTTATTGTTTGTGATGTACCAGTCCGCGTTTGCTATGCATCTCAGTATTGTTGTTTGTTGACGTTGTATTTTTAAAATATTGCCTTTCTTTGCTGCTCCCCATAGTTGCAGCCCATATCGCCATATGGGTTTTATTATTGATTTGTATATTAGTATTTTGTTGTTTAGATTTGATTGTTTAGCCAGTATAACTGCCGAAATTTCATTTTCATTTACACGCGTTTTTTTCTATATGATAGTTCCAAGTAAGCTTACTATCTATGTATAGTCCCAAATATTTGGCGACGGTTTCAATTCTAACATTTGTTCCATTAATTTTAATGGGTTGAGGATTAATAATTTTTCTCATTGTACCTATATACGAGGTATGATCAAAAAATTACCGTTATTTTCAATTTTTTTAAAAAGTATTTATTTATTCATCAACAACTATCTTGTCCCCTTCAAAATAATCCCACTTCTGAAACGCGCTTTTTGGTATCGCCAACAGTTCCTGTTTCAATTTTTTTTTTATCTCCTCAAGCGTAGCAAAACGCTTTCCTTTCATCGGTGTCTTCAGATTTCTTCAGTTTTGGGAAGAGGAAAAAGTCAGCGGGGGCCAAGTACGGTGAATACGGTGGTTGAGGCATGATAACGGGTTTGTTTATGGCCAAAAACTTACGCACAAGCGACGTTGTTTTTGCTCAAAAATTAGCAATTTTGGAACAATTTCCCTGCCGCACGTTTCATGCCTAAAACATCCGTAAAAATTGCTTGGCATGAGCCGAACGATATGCCAACATCATCAGCAACCTCTCTGATAGTGATTCGACGATTCGACGATTATCCAAAATCATTTTCTTCACTGCGTCAATGTTTTCATCGGTTGTTGACTGACGTGCTCGGGCGACCAGGACGAGCATCGTCATTGACATCTTCTCGGCCTTCCTTAAACCGGTTATATCACAATTGAACTCGTGTTCTTCTCATAGTAGACTCGCCAAAGGCCACAGTCAACATTTCAAATGTCCTTGCGCATTTAATTTCATTTTTTACACAAAACTGAATACAGTTTTTTTGATCCATTTTTTCGAATAGTAAAAAATCGAAGAGCACACCAAAACACGACTAACCTTTTTATGGTTGGTATTGCCAACATATATGAGTATAACAGACATGTGTACCAACATAACAGAAAAACAAAAAAAATACGAAAATCGAACATACGTAACTCACGAAATTTGAAAATAACGGTTATTTTTTTATCACACCTCGTACATTCATACATACATACATACCTGTGCATGTATATGTACTCGTATATATTTATATTATATTTACGACAAGTTTGTATGTGTTGAAAAGGCTTTAACCTTCGCATGCATAGTATTTACCCGGGTAAATATCTCAATTTTCTTTCATTAATAACTCAAAAAGTACCCATCCTACAAATATGCGGTTCAAGCTCAGAGACTAAATTTTTGATTTGTTTCAAAAAATTAAAGAAAATTACTAAAAAATGTCTTTATATTTAACATTTTTTTTTTACAATTTTTAACACAAGTGGTAAAAAAAATTTATTTTAACGGATTTGTTATAAGTATGATTTATTATTTATGTTTTCTTTCAATATTTTATTGGTTTTGTTTACTGGTTTATATAAATACATATGTAACTCAAGTCATAAAACTATGTTCTACACAAATTGGTTTTTAGCATTTTTTGCAAACGTTACGTGTACTACGCTTTTTTTCTGTTTAGTTCGTAACACAAAATGCACGCTCCTCTGACTCTCTTTCGGCCAGTGGAATCACGGTCATCGTTGTCATCAGCCGTGAATACCTCATTTTCTTCGTTCCAGGCATGAAATGCTTGGCCTAAAATGCATTCAACTGCATTTCTTATGGAAAAAATGTGCCATTACTCTTCAAACTTGTGATCTGGATTTTATTTGGGGTTCACATAAGAGCTGGCCTAATGTCTGGCAAAAAATTCTTCTTCTTTTAGTGGTTTCCTTGACAGTGGTTTTTTATCAAGATTTTTATTGTTCCACTCATTATAATCTTTTTCGGCGCTTTTATTAGTATAAGTACCTGCATATAACATCTTGAATGGCTGAACTCATAATACAGTAAAAAGTATCCTTTTCCGTTAAATTTTTAATTGACGGCTTAGCGCCTACGAAAAAACTGTATCGACAAATATTACGCGACCTCTGACGTTGCATTGCTGGTGGATGCTTATACCACTTTGTTCCATCTTTGACTGTAAAAAAAGTCTACAGTCGACGGAAAATTGTCACCTTCATTACTTTCTATGTCACTGTTTTCAATATTGTCCTCCTCATCAGCTTCAGACTCAGTAGTGTCATTCAGTTCCATCATTTCACCTTCTCCCTTCTCTTCGGCATCAGAATCAGCAGTTACTTTCTCTGGTAAGTAATCTTCATCGGATTCAAAGTTTGCATCGTCTAGGTCATCTTCTGATTCAGAAACGGCTGCTGCAAAAACTCTTTTGTAGTAATGCTGTTTGTCCTCAAATGATAATCTGAAAAGGATTTGTAAGCACACGTACACGAAAAACCTAAACTAAACAATAAACCTGGACACAGCTGCTGCAGAAAGATATTCTAAGTTTTTGGATTGTTGTTCCATTTTGTAAATAAATTCCATTATATGAACTTAATTTTACGCAAGGTTGCATTAGAATTCATTGAACATGATAACCTCATAAACAAAAAGGAGAGAAACCTCACTTTGGAACATTAATCCAACTGATATTATGCGGAAAATGATTTTATGTAAAAATTTCAGTACAATTTATATAAGGAAAAAAATATTTCCCCGGGTAAATACTGTTCGCTAGCGTACACAAAAAGTGCCGTCTGTGCAAAGGTTAAGTAAACTAGAAAAGCTATGACTACTTACCCGCACATAGTGCAACTTTTACCTCACTCTGCTGCAATTTCAATTAATTATATAAATTAAATATTTAATTTTAGCAACATTTCTTTTATGTAAAGAAATAAGCTGACAGGAGAACGCAATCTCCTAAAATTATTTATAAACTTTTACCGGCGAAAGCGTTGCCACGTGTATTAAATGGCAATATAAGACAGTCAGTAGATAGTATGTCTACAGATACAAAACCCAAAAGAGTACTCGTAAAAACAAGATGTGCAACAAAATGAAAAAAAACGATTTCACAATTTCACTGAAAACTGAACACTCAATACTCAAGAGAACAAAAATTACATAAAATTTTAGTATACTTGTATACAGACTGTATGTGATTACTTTAAGTTGATTACTTCCTGTAACGATATAGTGCATACTTACACACAAGGTGGGGCAAAAGTGTGATGTCATAAGGTGAATTGGCTGCCCCATTTTATTTGAAATACAAAAAAAATCGGGTCTGTTATCATAGAAATTTCGTTTGAAGGTGTACAATTGATGATATTAAGTTAAAAAAATTATTTTACTGATCAAATGATCACCTCCTGAGTTGATGCGGAAAAAACATGAGACACACTCAGGCAGCCTTAGAACATCACACTTTGTGCAGCAAGTCTAGGACATTATTGACGACGCGTATCCTTCAAAGCCCATAAGGGCTATATCGTGAGACCTTCAAGTTTCTAGACGCACAATCAATCGCATTGAACAAAGCCTACGTGTTGCGAAGAGGGCAGTTTATGTTGGCACAAACTCGAGAACAACGATTATTCATCATTAAATAAGTTAAAACATCCTGAAATACCGGATATGCTATGGTTTTATTCTGAGGAAAAAAGTTTTGAGGTTTAACCGTTAAAATGATAGGTGGCTACGTGCTGAACCATTAGATGTTCCTCATGTTATGCGCATAAAGTTTCCGAACAACTGTCATGGTTTTAACAGTGATGAGAAATGAAGGCTCGTCATGCTATCCCACTTCGCTCCTCAAGGTGAACGCTGTTACCTACAGTGAGGTTTTGGAAACAATTGTGAAACCCTGAATAGATGTCGTGCCGGGAGAGAATTCATACGTATTCCAATAGGACTCTGCTCCTACTCACAAAGCCATGACGACACACGATTGGATGTTCGAGAATCTGCATGGACACGTAACCCCAAACATGTGGCCACATAGCTCCTCGGATCTTAATCCTTTCGACTACTAAGTATGGGGTGAAGATTGAACGCGAGACCATAACACCCTTGATTCCCTAAGAGTAGCTATTACCAGAGTAATGATGGATATGGATGAGGATCATTTGATTCGGGCATGCCAACGTTACGGGCATATATTTGAAGCTGTTATTTCCGCTACGTGCGATTTTATCGAATAATTGCTTAGCCTAAGTGTCACTCAGTTTGCTGTAAAGATTTCTTTATTTGTACAAAATGTTTTCTAAATGGTATACGAATTTTAGTTTTTAAGTCAGGGTACGATTCGCACCCTGTACACTCGTAATGCCAACTGTAACCTATTATAACTGCCTTGAAATCGAACTATGTACGTATGAGTAGTAAGTACTTTTCATTCTCTTAATAATCTCATTTAATTTGCAAATGACTCTCTTAACTCATGCTAAATGAGATGCTACTTATGCAAAGCAGAAAAATAGCTTCTTTTTTGTTACTTGCAAAAACAAAAATACCATGGTTTCCATGCTTTTCAGAATGTAGCAATTTGATTTAAAAAACACAGCATGACAGACAGATTGACATGAAAACTTGCACATATACACTGAAATACTCAACTAAATAAATGCGAATAGAGCAACAGCAACTATGCAAAACACAAAACAACAAAAGAAAATACAATTGAATGAGAAGGATAAAGAATAATACATACTATTCTGTGGTGTGCAACCAAAAAATATAGAAACTAGATGCTGCAAAAGAAGCAAAACAAGAACAACAAACAGAAGCATCCACAATTAAATGTAAATGGAGTGTGAAACTTTTGCATTTAATGTTATTGTATGAGAGAGGAACTTCAACTACTTGCTATCACCATCATAACTATCAACTACCAACAATAACAACTACTACTCATGCTGCCTGTATACATATACATACTTACTTGAATATATATATGTATGTTTGCATATATGTATATGTAAATATGTATTTATCTAGTTTCGGTATTAAGCTTTCACTACTACACATCAGTATCACTTTTATTGTGAGAGTCATGCTTTATTCCTTCATTCATCCACTCGCTCACTAGTTCTCCCATTATGTTCTCCCCCACCTCTCGCTGTACTGCTACTCAATCTCTCGAGCACTCTTCTGTTGTTATAGTGTTATATGTATGTACAGTGTACTCCTGCAGTATTCTATCGCTTTTATGTTTGAGTTTTTGCGTAGAAATAATGGAAACTTCATTGTTGTATACATTGTTCTGGTACTTTTTTATTTGTGGTAGAAACTTTTTCCCTTGTTGCCTCTGTTGATACACTTTGCTATTATGCAAAGCGAAAAAAATAAATGATGAAAAACGATGAAGGCAAGAACGAGTAAAATATAAGGAAATTGATTTGATTGTTGCAAGCATCACAAAATGGATTTCGAGCCATTGTAAGTGACTCCTGCTGCCGGCCCAGAAAAGTGTAACGCGTGTCAAAATGGTATTTTATTGAAATTGCCTTGACGATTGACCCATACTGTTTTCTATAGGATGCGTTCTGCTGCTATCATAATTACATTGATGTGATAATGTTGGCCGAACATGAAATTTTAAGGGTATACACTTAGAAAAATTAAATACTTTAGAAATAGAATTGCGCATATTATAGCACAATAAGGGAAATTGTTATTATTACAGTTTTAGAATTACACTAAATGATAATTACTCAAATGGAAATAGTTTAACCTTAAATAAATACATTTACTTTTAATGTTTAAATTTTAAAGTGGCTATTTTTAGATTGCAGAAATTTTGCCTAGAATGTACAGATTAGACTAATATTTTTATATTTTGTACAATAGAATTTTACATGCTGCTCGTTAAGAGGAGATTGTAACTCTTAATAAAATACGAGGTACCAAATAATACAACCTTGCGTAGTTGCCGGCATGTTTTTAAAATACTTATGGCAGAATCAAGAATAAAGAACTGCAATGCAGTTTGGGGGAAAAAATAATTCGTTAAATAGGTTGTAGAACCAAATAAATATCATATCAGAAAAGAATGCATCATACCAAAAACCATTAAGTTGTAAATTACACTGTGCAACACAAACAAAAAAAACAAGAAACAAAAATGTGAAATTCGATTCTGCTATAACTTGAAAAAAAAGATATTATACGTGTTTCGGTGTTTTTAATGTTTACATCTAATTTCTGTTTTACACGGGCCTAAAGTTTGGACACTTATAAAAAATGAAATATTATAAACCATAAGACAACTGATAATTTTGCATCTGAGGTTGTTTATTGTAGAATTTTCTGCGGAACATTTTCCCCGAATGAATTAACCCACTAGCTACCTCCTTAATGTGTCTTTTTCTCCCCTTTTCAGAAGAATTCACTTTTTTGACCCAATATCAGAGTTGACAGAGGGTTAATAAGTTCTGGCATTATGTGGCTCTTAAAATTTTATTATAGGTCACTGAACAATAAAAATCTAGTTTTTTATAGGAATTCTATTAAAATCAACTTTCAAAACCTTGTTGCGTTTAATAAAAATTGATTTTTCTCGAACAGTATTGTTATTGCCTATTAAACGAATTAATTTTGAAATTACGTATATTGATTTTAATATAACTTTAAGGAACTTGATTGCGAATATCTCAAAACACAGGTTATTTTGGAAATTAGTTTTGAATTGGGTGTATCACTTGAAAATGAGGGATTCACAATTGATGACGTAGCTTGCACTAAATCGCATCTGGCAATACTGTCACTACTTTTATGCTTTAGCTAAGTCATATAACTTTTGTTTTGATTATGTATCAATTTGCCCAAGTGTAAACAACATAACCTGTTTGCGCTACAAACATGGCAGCATACGTGCCAACGTGCTGTTGGAAGCTGAATTACAGTGAATTACTCCATGGATCAAAACATACGAATTCTGGTTCAGGTTTTCACACGAGAGACAAGGGAAGCCCCGGTCAAGTGAAAAAGTTCTAAGATGAAGAATCGGAGATGTTACTCGATGAAGGACTCGTGCCAAACACAAGAGGAACTTGCAATAACATTGGGAGTTACTTAAGCAGCAATTGCGAAGCGCCTAAAATCATTAGGGTTCATTCAAAAGTAAGGAAATTTACATATGGCATATGACTTGAAGTTGACAGACGTCAAAAGCCAATTTTGCATGTCTGAAATGCTGCTTCAGGGCTATAAAAAGAGTCGTTTTGCATCGAAATATTACTGGCAACGAAAAATGGATTCAATACGACAACGTGAAGCGCAAGAAGTCGTATGTGAAACTCGGCCAACATGAACATCTTCGGAGTTGATGCAAAATATTCATAGCGCCAAGGTAATGTCCTGTATTGGGTGGGATCAGAAGGGTGTCGTCTATTATGAGCGGCTAAAACCTGGTGAGACTATTACGGGAGGAGAACTGTATCGAAAACAATTGATTCGTTTGAAGCGAACAACCATGCACGAGACTGTAATTTTCCAACACTACAACTCGCGGCCTCATATTGCTAGACCGGTTAAAAATTATTTGCAAAATAGTGTATGGGAAGTCTTGGTTCACCCGCCGTATTCACCAGACCTTGCTTCGTCTGACTTTCACTTATTTCGATCGATGCAGAATGCCTTTACGCCTTCACTGGAATACTACTGTGGGCAAAAGTTAGTAAGACTTTGTTCATAATTTCAAATTTTTCTATTCATTCTTCCAAATCTATTTCGTCCCCTTCAAAGTAATCCCCCCCCCAGGCCCCAATACACTTGTGCCAACGTTTTTGTTTTTTCCAATTCTCGAAACAGTTGTTAAAGTCAATTTCCAGAATAGCCTTCAATGCGCTTAGCGATTCATGTTTAATGTCTTTAATTGACTCAAAACGGTCAAACCACGAAGCGGTTTTTTGAGTTTAGAAAATAGCCAAAAGTCACACGGTGCTAAGTCAGGCGAATAGGGTGGTAGGGTAGTTGCGGAACGATATCAGTCGAATTTTTGGCAAAATGGTCTCGTAAAACCAATGCAGTGATTTTGGAACCAATCGTGCATTCACTCTTCTTAGGCCCAAATGATGTTTTAAAATGGTTTTCACTGATCCTTCCGATATTCCAACGATGCCGGTAAGGTCTCTGACTCTGACTGTTAATCGTCGATTCTCGATTCTCGAGCACCAATTCCTTGATTTTATTGACGTGTTGATCATCATCATCAGTTGATGTTGATGGCCGTCCTGGACGTGGTTCGTCGTCAGCGCGTTCTCGACCATCTTTGAACAATTTGTACCAATCAAAAACACTTGCTCGCGACATACAATTATCACCGAAGGCCTTTTGCAACATTCTGAACGTTTCGGCACCAGAAATTTGATTCCGCACACAAAATTTAATGGAACTTCTTTGTTGAATAATTTCACTCATTTTGAAAATCGCCGAATGCACTTTTTGTACTTCAGAAAGGCAAGCGTATACTAAACACTAATGATTATTTTGATGTGACATTTGGCACAGATGTCACCGACAGTCATACCAACCTTAAAAAAATAATATTTTGATGAATGGGTTTCCGCGCGAAATTTAAATTAAAAAGTCTTACTAACTTTTGCCCACAGTAGTACATCCGATTTTCAAGGTAAGATTTTATCCATCTTGTAAACACAGATTGAAAGCCTAAAGCGTTGAGTTTAAGAAAGATTATACCATGCGAGATTATATCAAAAGCCTTACTGAAGTCGGTAGCAATATCATCGACTTCTTTGCCATCCTCCAATGCACACAGGGTGCTGGATACAAATTCAGTTAAGTTGGTAGCAGTTGATCTGCCGTTTAGAAATCCGTGCTGTTTAGGTGAGAAAATGGATTTACAATGGAAAAACATTGCATCATAAACTATGCTTTCGAAAAGCTTAGGTATACAGGAAAGCTTAGCGATTGGTCGATAGTTGGATATTTAATTTTTTCTACCCCTTTTTGTGAATGGGGGGTAATGTAAGAACTCTTCCAGAGTATGATCCTAAATACATATACATATAAGTGTTTCATTTTTAAAAGTGCAAATTGATTAAAAATTATTATTACTTTTTTTTTTTTTAAATATCTCTATGGTTTGTGTTAATTGCACAAAGTGAAAACAATTTATGTGTGGCCACACCTTCTGAATTAAAGCTTTTACGATTTGTGGCGACATTGGCGATGATGCCGGCGACAGTAGCTGACGCAGCAGCAGACGTTAATAGTGACGCCAATGATTTACAGATTATATGCTTATACACACACACAGACATATACACACACACACATATACGCACACACACATACACGAAAGTATAAAAGGATCTATACAACGGAAATAATGTGAGCATCATTACCATGACAATAACAACAAAAAGCCAACAACCCATGCCCAATGTCCAATGCCCAATGCCGCCAATGGGTGTAATTTTGAGGTTAAAATCAAACGACTCGTCGCCCATCAACGCATTCTCCTTCGCAATCCGCAAGCAATTAAATAAAATTGCAAATTATGTGTAATTTGCCTGGAATGTTTGGTGGCCACCAGTATATTTAAGCTATATACACTACGGTTGCATTATCAAGTATCCGGCAGGTGGGTGGATTGTTGGTGGTGGAAGAAGGTAGCAGGGTGAGAGGGCTCCTAATGGTACTTATCGCTGTAATGGCAATGGCACTGGAGAAGTGATGCTAGGTATTGTTGTTGCTGTTGGCGACGCTCGCTGATTGCTGGCAATAGCAGAAAATTGCCTACTTGCTATTTTAATTAATGGATTTTTTTGTTTTTTCTGTTATGGGCGTTTTTGCTGTTTGTAGTATTTGTATTTTATTTTTGAAATATGAGTGAGTTTCTTTCTGAAATATAGGCAAATATCATTCATTCATTCATGGTTTTTTTCTTCGTGTGCCCTGAAATTCCTAACATATTTTTGTCTTTCTTTATGCTATTTTTGTTTTTTTCAAAATTAATTTATGCACATTTATTTGTTAGTGAGTACAATTTATTTCACTGTCAAATTACGTCATCATCAACTAAAATATGTAATCGTATTTAGAAATATTTAGTTTTTCTACAGTGGCGTTTTCCACTTCTTTCAAGAAGAGGAAAACTATGGTAAACACAGTGACAGTAAGCATCAGCGGCAGTAGCAGCAGCGGCAGTAGCAGCAGCAGAAGCAGCAGCAGCAGAATCAGCTCCCTGCTCAGAAACATCAGTACCGACACTACAAATTACACGCTAGAGCAAGTTATGCAAACGTACATTTTACATTTTACATTGACAATTTCACTTTCAAATTGAATTCTGCATTAAAAAAAGAATAAGCCACAAGAAAGCACCAGGTTATGACAATATAACAGGCAAAATGCTCAAAGAACTTCCGATAAAGTGAAGCGCTACAATACCTTCGAAACATAATGAATGCAATTCTTAGACTAGAATACTACCCCAAACTTTGGAAAGTGGACGAGATAATTCCCATACAGAAACCTGGTAAAGATGCCACACAAGCGTCATCATATAGGCCAATCAGAATTTTACCAACTCTATCAAAAATAATGGAAAAACTCATATATGACAGACCACAACCAATTTTAGAAAGAACTCACGCAATACCAGATCACCAGTTTGGCTTTCGCTGCAAACACTCCGCAATCCAGCAGGTGCACAGAGTAACGCATAAAACTCTCAAGGATTTAGAGAGAAAACAATTTTGCACTGGCATATATCTCGATGTAGAAAAAGCGTTTGATAAACTTTGGATTAAAGGACTTCTCTACAAACTCAAAAGAATATTACCAGAATGCTTGTAGCAATTGATAAAAAGATAGCTTTGACAGACCGTCACTTCTATGTGAGACACAAAAATGAAATATCCACACTACGAAAAATTACAGCTGGCATCCCGCAAGGAAGCGTACTAGGACCAATTTTATATATCCTTTATACAGCAGATATACCACAGGCTACCAGCAGAAATTCACTTATAGCTACAATTGCAGATGACACAGTCTCCTCTTGGCATCACAACAAAATATTACAACTGCAACAGCAACACTACCAGAAGATATTGATGAAATCACGAATTGTTTCAGCAAATGGCACATAAAAGAAAATGAATAAATATCTGTTCAAGTTATATATATATATAGGTTCAACGAGAAAAATTATTGATCCTCAACCCATTAACATTAATGGAACAAATGTTAGGATTGACACCGTCGCCAAATATTTGGGAGTATACGAGGTGTGATCAAAAAATAACCGTTATTTTCAAATTTCGTGAGTTACGTATGTTCGATTTTCGCATTTTTTTTTTGTTTTTCTGTTATGTTGGTACACATGTCTGTTATACTCGTATATGTTGGCAATACCAACAATTTTAGATTGTCAGTTTGTTTTTGACAGATAAAAAGGTTAGTCGTGTTTTGGTGTGCTCTTCGATTCTTTACTATTCGAAAAAATGGATCAAAGAAACTGTATTCAGTTTTGTGTAAAAAATGAAATTAAATGCGCAAGGACATTTGAAATGTTGACTGTGGCCTTTGGCGAGTCTACTATGAGCAGAACACAAATTCAATTGTGGTATAACCGGTTTAAGGAAGGCCGAGAAGATGTCAATGACGATGCTCGTCCTGGTCGCCCGAGCACGTCAGTCAACAACCGATGAAAACATTGACGCAGTGAAGAAAATGATTTTGGATAATCGTCGAATCACTATCAGAGAGGTTGCTGATGATGCTGGCATATCGTTCGGCTCATGCCAAGCAATTTTTACGGATGTTTTAGGCATGAAACGTGCGGCAGCGAAGATTGTTCCAAAATTGCTAAAGTTGAGCAAAAACAACGTCGCTCGTGCGACCAAAAACAAAACCGTTATCATGCCTCAACCACCGTAATCACCGGACTTGGCCCCCGCTGACTTTTTCCTCTTCCCAAAACTGAAGAAAACTGAAGACACCGAAGAAAGGAAAGCGTTTTGCTACGATATGAGGAGATAAACGAAAAATCGGAACAGGAGCTGTTGGCGATACCAAAAAGCGCGTTTCAGAAGTGTTTCGAGGATTGGAAAAAACGCTGGCATAAGTGTATTATATCTGAGGGGGATTACTTTGAAGGGGACAAGATAGTTGTTGATGAATAAATAAATACTTTTGGAAAAAATGAAATGAATGAAAATAACGGTTATTTTTTGATCATACCTAATATGTATGTATGTATGTATGTATGTATGTATGTATGTATGTATGTATGTATGTATGTATGTATGTATGTATGTATGTATGTATGTATGTATGTATGTATGTATGTATGTATGTATGTATGTATGTATGTATGTATGTATGTATGTATGTATGTATGGTGTGCATGTATGTATGTATGTATGTATGTATGTATGTATGTATGTATGTGTGTATGTATGTATGTATGTATGTATATAGGTATGCATGTATGTATGTATGTATGTAAAAATTTGCGTTAACATTGTAAATTTTTGTATAGTTTTATTTCTCAACTTTTCTTTTGTTTTTGCAACATTTCCACGCGTATCGCGTATCCTTCAACGCATCGCGCATCGTGCGCTGAAGCAGCATCAGTAGCAGCAATGAGTGTATCCTTGAGAAACACTCAACGAATATAAAGTTTCTGCTGAATATGTTATACAATGTACTTGTGATCGATCGGATACAGGAAACCTATTGTTGTTGTGTTTGTTGTTATCGTTGTCGTTGTCGTTAGCGTTGTCGTTGGCGTTGTCGTTGGCGTTGTCGTTGGCGTTGCAGAAGTATTCGAATAGTTGTAGTATTAGTAGTAATAGTCAATATGTGTGTGCGTGTGTTAGTTTGCGTACATACATAAGTACATAGTTTGTTTCTGTTGTTTGTATGTAATGTTTGCACTAGTGCAGATGCTGTCAGTTGAAAATGTTGTAATCTTTCGCTGTTCGTTTGTTTGCTTGTTTGCTTGTTAGTTTGTGCCAGGAAAACGCCAGAAAACAGAATAGTGCTGGAAATTTGTAATGGCATCAGTTTCTTCATTTTGCTCTCTTCTCTTTCATGTTTGCCTTCTGCCAAACTTTACGCTACTGCGGAAAGTGTTAGCAAATAAAAATATTTTTATACTTACTGCTATACAAAAATCAGGAAGAATACTAAAGATTTATTAAATATTTATGTTTTGCTGCAAATTATTTTCAAATAAAATATAAAATTTCTATTAAAGTAACACGCAATCAATGAGCTGGATACACTTGGAATTCCCTTTTAATCTAAGTATTTCGAGAATCATTTATTTACATTTAAAAACTTTTTCCAGAAGCAATCAATGGTTTTCAGCTACATTTCGGTGGTGGCCTCGTTTGATTCGTCGATTCGTCGTTCGATATTGCAAGTTTTGAAATGCAAGTTTTGAAATGCAAGTTTTGGCTAGTAGGAGTAGTTTTGGCTAGTGTTTGTTTAATAACTTTTTACGTATTTTATATGATTAAAAAATGGAATTTTTTAATTTCATATCATATATATAGAATATATATTAAAATTAAATTTTTAATATATAAAAAAATTTGTTATGCATTGAATTTTTAAGTAAAATGTTACTTAAAATAATATGTTTTTTTTTTTAATATAAAATGTTATGTGTGAAACTTTTTATTATAAAACACATATATATTTTATTAATAAACAACTTTTTACTTTAATAATACATTAAAAATTTATTTATTAATTTTTTTTTGATTTTTAATGTATAAATATATATGAAAGCAAAATAAAAGACGTTCTCATTGAAATGAACTCTTTTTTTTCATATAAAATTAAATATAATAAAATTTCATTATTATTCAAACTTTTTATGTATGATAGATAAATTTTATTATAAGAAAAAAAGATATTTTTCTTAAAAAAAGAAGATATCATAAAAATTTATATGTATTTTTTTATACATTATTCTGGTTGATCCTGCCAGTAGTTATATGCTTGTCTCAAAGATTAAGCCATGCATGTCTAAGTACACACGAATTAAAAGTGAAACCGCAAAAGGCTCATTATATCAGTTATGGTTCCATAGATCGTTAACAGTTACTTGGATAACTGTGGTAATTCTAGAGCTAATAC